>JAWDJD010000003.1:75192500-75562500 GCA_035047305.1 Bradypodion pumilum
TATAAAGCTCAAAAAACTAGGAAAGTTAGGTCTTCCTACTATAAGGTTACACTGTATAAGATATGTGTGGGCTGTGGAGAATGACAGAGGAGCCTGGAGTGCAGTGGTCAATGGGGTCAGACTCAACTGTGTGACTGAACAACAACAACTACTACTACTACAACAACAACAACCAAATGAGACATTCACTTGATAGAATATTTCAGTCTAAGATATTTAAAATGGTTAAGTGTGGAAATGTGTGAGAAACACAATAATATTTTTAATACAATGTAATAAAAATATTGTTTTAAAAATGGGATTTTTTTTAAAAAAAATTATATCAGTTAATTTTAATTTGAAATAAGTATAGAGGCATATTATTTCATGCACTTCTGCATTATATCCAGTGGCAAATTTTGAGAAGTTTCCAAGAAACCTGAAAAGAAAAATGGAGGATTTATTTAAAAAGAATGAAGTTATTAGATTAAAAGTTTGGATTGAAAGATAGAGATTATATTAGGAATTGAAAGTTATCTTTGTTTAATCTTATCTAGTTAGAGCAATAAATATTTAATTTAACAATTCTAACTATAGGGATCTTGCAAAAATTGGGGGGAGATTGACAAAAGGAAAGGTTGGAAGGAAATAAGATGATGAAAAGTATAATAAGCACAATTTATGAGTTATTATTAGAAGCAGAACAACATAAGTTTTATAAATTAAACGGGAACATGATTTGGGATAGGAAATTCCTTGTCATCACCCTCCCATGCCCCACAGAACTGAGTTTCCAACATTATTCCTTTGTAAACAGATAACTTGATATTTGTCTCACTTCTTGTCATTGAGGCCAGTGAAGTCCTGGTTCAGACCAACCCACTCTGAGACCAAACTTTGAGCCTTTTGATGAAAGTTGTAGTGGTGACTGGCAGTGAATGTTAGCTGCTCTCCCACTCTTGAAGGAGACTCTACTCTCGCCCTGACATTTGCACTGCCTGCACCTCCATCCATATGGATGAAAGTGGGTGCTACAGGACTTCTTGAGTGTCTCAGGCACTACTTCCTCATTCCTCAGCCTTGACCCCTAGCCATCAGGAAAGCTGCTTAGGGATTTTTGCCACTGGCTGTTCTCTTTTGCCAAGGTCAGCACAGGGCCAGCTATTGTTGCTGCCATCCTCCCCCTAACCTACAAGCCATTCCATCCTGGTCTAAGAGCAAAAACAACAACAACAACAACAACAACAACAACAACAACAACAACAAAACCACACTGTCAAACATGAGAGCAACAGCACCTCTGAATACATCTCCACAAGACACCACCTCTGGAGAAAGAATAGGCAAGCAGTTGGATTGTTCCCTCTGTCTTACTTCAAAATGAAAAGAAAAAAAATACAACCTGAAAACTATCACCACTGTTCTAATTTCAAGCAAAGTACAGTAGAACCTCGGTGTTATGTATGTTAACTGTGTTTTATGACAGGAACGGAATGTATCTTTTCTCATGTATCTATTCTTATGCAAATAAGTGGATCGAAAAATGTGCACACTCTGTTAGCCAATGGGCTTGTTGTATTATTGTTACTGTTACTGTTTATAGGGTATATAAGTCCAAGTTTTGCCCCATCCAAACAGTGTTCAAACCCCACTAATAAAGAGCTGAATTTCACTACTTCACTCGTCTGCTTCTTCATTCCTTGAACACTAAACTCGGATAAAGTCCAACTCCATTCCACAAGTTTGGACTTTATCCGAATCAAATGGGCAATGCATCGGATAACATACAAAAATGGACTTTATCCGAGGTTCCTATACCAAATACCTCGGACAACACCCATTTTAAGTGGTTTTGGACTTTATGTGCTTGCATCATGTATGCATGAAAACCGTGACTTTATCCGAATTGGACTTTATCTGAGGTACCATTGTAATGGCCAAAGGACAAAGCAAAGAAAAGTTTGTATTTTTTAAAGGATCATGTTTCAGGACAGCATGTGGCTCTTGGGATTGGAAGGAGTCAGTAGCTTTTATGTTTACAATCTGTTCTTGCTATAGAACAAATTCTCCTCAGGGGCTCAGCAGCAGAGGAGCTGAGCCTATCTTGTGAGCTAGAAGCTGAACTGACCTGGGTACAAGAACCAACTCCTGGCAAGAATCCGCAAGCAGCTTCCTGGTGGCTAGGGCTATTGCTAGGGAAGATGAGCGAAGCCCAAGGCATCAATTTTTATGAAACAGTGAGATAGAGAAGGAAAGATAGATCCATCCTGCATTGGTTCCAAGAACTTATCAGAGGCATACCCATCAAGCGCCGCTCTGGAAAATACTGTTCTGGCCCGGGTGCACATGTGCAGCAAAAACTCATTTGCACATGCACAGTACCCCTTTGTGCATGCACAGAACCCTTTGTGCATGCACAGTGCCCATTTGCGATGGGCACACATGCACAGTAACCCCTTTCTCCGCTGTTGAAATATGGGACGGTGGTGGGAAAGGGGAGGAACGGGTACAGAAATACAGGATTTCCTGGCCAATCTGGGATACTTGACAGGTATGATCAGAGGCAGGCATTAAAAGAGAAAAGAAATAACACTCGCCTCTTCTTTTATTCTTCAGGAGTGACCAGGTGTGGGGAAATATTGGGAAATACTGAGGCCTCACAGTGGGAAGAGCCCTTTTTTGGGTTAGGGGGAGCACTTAATGGGTCACTTTGCTGGGGCACAGCACTAGTGATGGAGCATGTTGGCTCTTCACTTCTTGTCTCAAGCAGCAAGAGAGTTTGGGGTGCCCTGTAGCAGAAAATGAGATAAATTAGAAGAGGAAAAGAGAAAATATTGAGATCCAGCAAGGGCCTCTCTTAATTCTGGGAAATCTTGATCAGGGGAGGTCTTCTTTGGAGCATGCTTTAGACTGAAGAAAATTGTCAAATGCAGCACATTACAAGAATTCATCATATTCCTACTACAAAATCCCATTAAAATAATTCATAGCTCATCAGCCTGCTATTACTCATCTTTGCCTCAAAGCATGAACTACAAATGGGAGTTCTTAGTCTATGTGAATCTTCATTGCATCAGACCACTGATCTAGCCTAGCACAGTTATGGTGTCCTTCACATCCCAAGGAGATCTCAGGTTGCAGTCTTCCAAAGCCTGCTGGAAGTCACCCTTTCACTACTGACACAAAAGAAGTGGCAAAGCACACAAACAATTCATGTGCTTACAGCTGCACACGGGCTCTTTTCAATATCTAAGGCTGTACTTGTTTGTTTTATTTTAGCTCCCAGAGCATGGTGTTGATAAATGCCATATTGTGATTTCTGGTGCCTGCAATTATTATTAATATCAGAATTTTGGAAACTTTAAAAGAACCAAAACACAGAGATATACTGCTATAGTATGTAGGCAGATGTGCTTGTCTGTACCCAGGCATGTGCAGTGGAATGGTCCCAAGTATTATTGATTTATGATGGTCAAATTGTATAACTCAACAGACTGCCATCAAGCAATGAAGTACCAGTCATATTAATAGACATGTATCTGCTATACCACTGGGGACACACCTTAAAGGATCCTAAAGGTAAAGGTAAAGGTTTTCCTTGCTCGAAAGCCAGTCGTATCTGACTCTAGGGTGCAGTGCTCATCTCTGTTTCAAAGCCGAAGAGCCAGAGCTGTCTGCTTCTGCAGACGTTTCTGTGGTCATGTGGCAGGCATGACTAGACACCCGAGCGCACAAAATGCTGTTACCTTCCCACCGAAGTGGTCCCTTTTTATCTTCTTGAAATTCCTTGCTTTTGAACTGCTAGGTTGGCAGGAGATCCTAGCCAGTAGTATATAGTATATTGCATGAGCCATCAAGTTGGTCCCACCTTATAGCAACCATATACTATCACAAAGTAATGCAATATAATGTAGTATTGTGTAGTATAAACTTTGCAAGCTCATCAGAGGAATGTGGCTATAGCCTACACATTTCTAACACTCAAAGTAAACAGATCAGGAAGAGAAAGTTAAAAGCAAAACACAGATTTCAAGCATTTTCCATCATGCATTTCCCCCTTGATTTACAGTCAGCCTGTTTCACCAAAAAATAGTTGTGGGTCATGTAATATACTTTATAGCTTATTTCTGCTGAAATAGATTCATTTATAGTTCTCTTTGCTGGAAATACCCCCGTGACTAGAAGAAAATTAAAGTTTAAAAAATACAGAGAAACAAAGCAGTAAAATGTAGCTGATGGTGTTTTGCAGAACGATTTGTTTTTTACTCTTGTCAATTGTATTAAGGTGCAAGTAGTAAATATAATACTGAAGTATAATATAATATTGATTACTGAATTTTTGTAGAAGGCTATACAAGCACCAAATCTGGTAAGCAGATATTTTGCACGTTTGGCGAGTTACACAAGTTGATGTAGAAATTACAGTAGTCATTCAAATTCCTGTTACAAAGATCCCAATTACATCCTGGCCAAGAATCTCAATGGCACACTAGAAAAGTTCTTCCACTGGCTTTTGTTTGTCATCTGTCTAGATTCAAGTCAATCTGATTACTGATATAGAGACAAACTAAATATGTATTTATTTAGGCAAGTCATACAAGTAGGCACTAATGAGTGAAAATACATTACAAAGCTTGAACCTTGGTTATACAGCTCTTTCCTTCAGACGTTCAAGCAGACCTGTACATCTTCATGACCATGAGGTTGACTCCTTGCTTTTCTACTTGTTTATAACACTATCTCACCAAATGTATAAAAGTGTAATTAGACGTATAACTGAAAGATGTCTAGACCATCTTTGAGGATGCAGATTGATGGTAGCATACACCATTACATATCACTAAATTAAAAAGCATCACCATTTCAATTTGTTTGAAAAATGAAACCAGTGATAAACTTCACTACCTTGCTATTGTTAACTTGCATCTTGCATTCTTCTTGAAACTTGGTCTATTATAGGACCAACTTTACCTTATTCAAAACCAACCCTTCTTTGTTAGATATCTCATTTACATAAATGAGTCTGCCTCTCCTAGGAGATAGTGAGAAAAAGGAAGCACAGAAAGGTAAAGGTAAAGGTCGCCCTTGCTTGAAAGTCATTCGTATCTGACTCTAGGGTTCAGTGCTCATCTCCGTTTATAGCCAAAGAGCCAGCATTGTTTGCATCTGCAGACATTTCCGTGGACATGTGGTAGGTATGCCTAGATGACGGAACACCGTTTACCTTCCCACCAAAGTGGTCCCTATTTAATTACTTGCAATTTCTTGCTTTCAAACTGCTAGGTTGGCAGGAGCTAGGACAAAGATAGGAGCTCACTCCATCATGCAGTACTCAGTTATTGAACTCCAACCTTCTAGTCATCAAGTTCAGCATCTTGACCACTTGAGCCACTGCAATCCCAGGGACAGAAAACAGATTGTTAATTAGTTCTACAGTACCTTTGGTCTACAGAAAAGTGATATTCCCCATTATCTGCATACTTTATATGTCCAAGTTAGGATCTTTTCTGCTATATGATTGCTTCTGTAATCACACTCAGTGAGGAAGCGTTGGGGACCATGGCATGCAGTTCATGATTTAACACAATTTCAGCAATTGTTCAACTTCACATTTTGTTGGTTCCACTATTAATGCAACCATGATCTGCCATGTTACATAGAAAGATCTCTTGTTTCAGATGCCAAAACATTTTCAATCAGGTTTCAGGCCTGGATATGGTACGGCATTGGACGCACTGGTAGATGATCTCTGGCGGGAGCGGGACAGTGGCTATCCATCCATCCTTGCCCTTCTTGACCTCTCAGCGGCCTTCGATACTGTCGACTATGGTATCCTTCTGGAATGGCTCAAAGGATTGGGGATCCAGGGTACTGTGTTATCCTAGTTTTCCTCATTTCTGGAGGGCCGGACCCAGTCGGTGTGGTTGGAGAGTGAGAGGTCCAGCACTAGGCCCCTGCGTTACGGGGTGCCTGAGGCCTCGGTGCTCTCTCCTCTCCTATTCAACATCTACATGAAGCCGCTGGGTGAGATTATCCGTTCCCATAGGGTGAGGTATCATCAGTATGCTGATGATACCCAGCTGTACATCTCGGCCTGTGGGGACGCCAGTGATGCAGTCAATGTCCTATCCAGATGTCTGGAAGCTGTTGGGGTCTGAATGGGGGACAATGGGCTACAATTGAATCCCTCCAAGACAGGTGGCAGCCATGGCCAGGAGGGCTTTCGCACAGCTTCGCGTGATCCGTCAGTTGCGTTCACTCCTGGACCGGGACTCCCTGCTCATGGTCACACATGCTTTGGTGACCTCCAGGCTAGATTATTGCAATACGCTCTACATGGGGCTGCCCTTGACAACCATTTGGAGGCTACAGCTGGTGCAGAATGCAGCAGCCCGGGTGATGATGGGTTGTGGACGTTATGCTCGCGCCTCACCATTGCTTCAGGAGCTGCACTGGTTACCAGTTTGTCTCCGGGTGCAATTAAAGGTGCTGGCTTTGACCTTTAAAGCCCTACATGATAGTGGGCCAGGATACCTAAGAGACCGCATCATCCCAAGAGTGTCTGTCCATCCAACCAGAGTGGACCGGAGGGGATCTCTAACTGTTCCATCTGCCAGAGGGGCTTGCCTCTCTGGCACACAAAGGAGGGCCTTTTCTGTGTCCACACCAGCCTTGTGGAACCTCCTGCCAGTAGAGTTGTGGGAGCAGACGGAGCTGCTGCCTTTCAGAAAATAATTAAAAACCTGGTTGGCGGGGCAGGTGTGGGGCAGCTGAAACCTCCCCATCTTTTTTAATGTGGGCAGTTTTAATGTGGTTAGTTTTTAATAGGTGGGTGGGTATGTTGGGGTTTTAATTGTTTTTAATATGTATGTTTTAATCCTGTTGTGAGCCGCCCTGAGCCGGGTTCGCCTAATTGGGCGGCATAGAAATTTGAGCTATAAATAAATAAATAAATAAATAAATAAATAAATAAATAAATAAATAAATAAATAAATAAATAAATAAAATGTGCCTACACTTTTTATCTTGAACAATTCTTATCCTACCAGACACAACATCAACTCTTCTGTTCTTCTTACCTTCTGATGGACTGTTATAAAATCAAAAAATACAGTGTAGTTTGGACTGTAATGTACAAAATGGAATATACAAGCATTATTTCCACCTTATTTCCTTAGTTTTGCATTTCACAGTATTCATTTCTTTATTCATGCTTACACACATTCACACAAGTTTATGAAGACTATAGGTAGGACAAAGCCAGGGTCTGGGGGAGTTACATGACCTTTCTCTCCCATGCTGAAAATTTTTCTCACGGAAGTCAGATGCTACTGGCAGTTACATTTTTTTGTAGCACATGCAATTGAAAAATATGTCTCTGAGCTACCCTATTTCTCCAGGGTGCAGCTCTTCTTGAAACAAATAATTCACTTGACATAGTGTTGTTGATGCTTGTCTACAGTTTTTTCTTAAGAACTGCTCTTCTCAGAAATATTGTTCACTACTAAATAGAATAGAATACTAAAGGAACAGCCCAAATTATATATAATGAAACTAGAAAATATCTACAAATAGCTGAAATCATTTATTTACCGTTTGATAACTTATGCTCATCATTAACCATTTTCTCAAGATATCTCATGGCAAGAACATTATATAATTTCTCTGCCACCACCAGACTCTCCCCTCAACTGGCCCCGGCCTTGAGGGAAAGAAGAAACAGCCGTGTGGCACAGCCGGCAGGCCATAAGACTGCCGCTGACACCACCACTGGACTCTTCCCTTGGCCGGCCCTGGCCTTGAGGGAAAGAAGAAACAGTTGTGTAGTACGGCCCGCCGGCCATAAGAATGCTGCAGACGCCACCATCAGACTCTGTCCGGCCTTGAGGGTAAGAACAAACAGCTATGTGGCGTTGCTGGCTGGCCATAAGAATGCTGCCAACACCACCACCAGACTCTTCCCTTGGCCAGCCCCGGCAATGAGGGAACGAAAAACAGCTGTGTGGTGCAGCCACCCACCCATGAGAATGCTGATGCCACCGACGCCAACCTCTTCCCTTGGCCGCCCCCGGCCTTGGGGGAAATGGGGACGGCTGTGCGGTGCAGCCGGCTGGCTAGAAGAATGCCACTGCTATCACTGCTGCCAGACTTTTTCCCTCAGCAGTTCAGCCTGGAGGGAAGTGGACAAGTCTGAGTTTTTGCAATGTATTTTTCTTTTTTCCTTGTGTATTGCTTTGAAATGTTAACTGCTCTTGAAATATGTATTGTTCTTGAATTTTTTTTAATATTGTGTTAATGTGATATTTTGTAACTGTAATTTGTGATACTCTATTTCTTTGTTAGCCGCCCAGAGTCGCATTGCGAGTGGAGCGGCATACAAGTTGAGGTACTACAACAACAGCAGCAGCAGCAGTAGTAGCAGCAGCAGCAGCAGCAACAACAACAACAATGACAACAACATAGATTGTGACCACATTTTTGAGCTTGGAAGAATCTCAGGTACACTTTTAGCCAGGATCAATTAATGTGTATAAAACAATTTTTATTCCTTATATATTATTGCTTATGATCAAATAATTTTTGATTAAAATTATGGGATGATAGCATTCACCAATCTAATTATAATTTTACTAAAATGAAATGTCAAGACTTTACTCAGGATTTATATACCATATATGATATATGCCAAAGTATTAGATGTTCATGCTTAGGTCTTAGTGGGCATATGGGGAATGACTGATTCTTAGGGGGGGGGGGAATCTGCTTGTAATTAATGGATTGTTAGACTTCATACAATTTAATTTTTAATAAACTGACTTTGCACAATAGGATTCCCTTAAGCACTATATCCCATATGTAGCTTTTCTGTGGGGGGGGGGGACCTTCAGTATTGCTTGAACTGGCAAAACAGAAAGTGAGAAAGTACTTTCCCATTTCTCCTACAGTGATATTTCTTTCTTCCATCCAATGCAATCCCCCCTTAACTTCTACACTTACAGCATTTCATTCATTTTTACTGTCAGAATCTATAAAACATCTTACTACTTACAAAGCTGCTGGTCATCACTGAGCTAACTGGTATGATATAATGTTGTTATTTCCCACATACAACATGGCCCTACTTCAATCACATTTTGTCATTACCCTCCCACCACAACACACATAGTTAAAAGTCAAGCAACAACTTCATTTCAGTTAACAAAAATTGTAATTCAAGATATTGGCAGAAATCATTTTCTGTCAGCAACACTCAAAGGTCCTGAGGCTCCCGTAGAGTCCCCTTCATCCAAGGAAAGCTGTTGGGGGCTGCAGGATTGGGAGAGGGGTATATTTCCAAAAATTGCCACAGCTGAAATGACTATCCACTACCTTATAGCCCCCAACTGTTAAGCAGAACATGCCTTCTATCTGCAACTAACTTAAGTATAAAAGTGTTTCTTCACAATTTGCTCTTTATTTTCTGTTGCTTCCTTTATTAGCTGACTTTCACAACTCCTTCATTTCATTTTATGTTCTTCAAAGAATACAGAGGTGTGGAGAGGTATCTCCACACCATATAAAACAAACAAACAAACAAAGACATGTTTTGTAAGTAAAATTCCTTTAAGCAAGAAACATCCATCATCATTCTTTTTCTGAGGGAAGGAGTGAAGCTGATCAGATATCTCCATGCTTTTCTCTGAACCAAAAACGGAACAACCAAACTCCAACACAGTATAACTCTGCATAACACAGACACCTCTACAGTATGAACCAAGCTTAAGGCTACAAAGAAGAAAAGTTTCCATTGTTTAATGTTTATATGTGTCACTGCATCTGCCAAAAGATATTCTTTTCAGTCATTCGTATGCAAAATAATGGTTGTCAGTATCAAAGGGGTTAATATGAGCAGTACATTCCTTAGAGAATATAAATGGAATTAAGTTCTGGGTACTGAATGTGATATTTCAGCTTTAGTTTTTATTACACATGCTTTCATTGCTAAGCATAATATGTGCTGCAGAACTGGAGAAAATTGCAATCTCCTGTTCACTAAGGCTCAAATCCTTCATCAGTCTTATATTCCCTCTGTAAGACACAGAAAATCACTTCCAACATCTCCATAACACTGTTAATTTTTAAAGGTGAATGTCTTTTTTATTGCACATTTAAGAAAGGTGCCAAGATCTCAGTTTTTACTTATTACTACCTCTAAAACCTCATGTTCTTATTCTTTTCGTATGCCCAACACATACATTGCAGATAGTAGTATTAGCCATTTTAAAGAGAAAACTTCTTTAACAGAGGATTGTTGTTGAAAGGAGAAGACCTACTTTGAATTTACATGCATATATCTATAAACATATATCTATTTTTATAGATGCAAACTAGAATTTTGTATGGGCAGATCCGAATGGTGAACATGCAATTTTATTATGTAAAGAAAAGAGTAACACATGTTTTAAAAAATGTTCTAACTGGAAGAAATAACATTTAAAGGGAAAAGGAAAATTAAGTAAGCAGTTTTTGTTTCCGTGGTGACATAATGGTTAAGATGCTGAGCTTGATGACTGGAAGGTCGGCTGGTCAGTAGTTCGAAACCCAAGTACTGCATGATGGAGTGAACTCCCATCATCTGTCCCAGCTTCTGCCAACCTAGCAGTTCGGAAGCAAGAAATTGCAAGTCGATAAATAGGGACCACTTCGGTGGGAAGGTAACAGTGTTCCATGCACTATGGTGTCTAGTCATGATTGCCACATAACCATGGAAATGCCTGCAAACACAGACAGAACTGGCTCTTTGACTGTTAACAGAGATAAGTTCCGCCTCCTAGAATCAGACACAACTGGGTTTCAAGCAAGGGAGAATTTACCTTTACCTTATCTAACTGTTCTTTCATTTTTAGTTTTTCATCCTTCATTTTTTTTATTTGAAAAACAAGAATACAATAAAGCCAATGCAAAAAGTTCTCCAAATGCATGATTTAAAGCTTTAATTATGGTTAAAGTAGTACAGACCCAACAACACATGCTTCTTCTCAAATACGCATCATAGATAGTTCACATTAAATCTCACATCTCTTGCTTCTTTCCAGAACTAAGCATTTTAGAAGATGATATCTATGAACTCTGACCCCTGATGAAAGGAGGCAGCAATCCAAAACACAGGTAGCCTTTGGGAACACTTAAAATATGTTTCATTTACAAATCCTACCTGAGGCAAAAGGGGTGGTGGTGCAAAAATGGGCACTAATATTGAATGTACAGTGCTACCTCACTAAAACAGAGGAAAACAACTAGTTCAGTGTTTCTAAGAACAATTTTATTACGAGCTACTAAGAATGCTGATTAACAAAATTACATTAGAATATCTGTTTTTGGTTTTTGGTTTCTAAGTGACCTCACAATGAGATTTCAATCTAGGTGTTGAGGGAACAAAACTAACACATTCTAAGATTTCAAGACTTTAATGATACCCAGAGCTTTCATTTTCTTTTACACTGCGACAAAGGAAAACATGGTTTCCTTATGTAAAACATAAAACCTTATACGGCATCCAGCTGTTCACTCCCTAGTGACTCTTGCTGTTGCTGACAATGCTGTAACAGTGTCAGAATCTCATGAAAACACCACTGAATAACGATAGCATGTCTGAATGTGTGCAGTGGGATTGCCTTTTCCCCCTCTCCCTGTCCGCATATATCAAATGCATAGACAGACAGTTTATTTCCCAGAGGTCTAAACCAGAAAAATAATACTTACCAACAATAGCCCATTTTATACTATTCATAAGAGCTTTGCTGTCACAGTATTATAGAACATAATCCTTTGTTTTCTCCCACCTCTTGTAAAGTTGTTGCTAACAATACAAATGGAGATATTTCTTTCCTGCTCACTGCCCTTACTGGGGGTGGGGAAATATTAGAATACTGTATATAATATTTGCACCCTTACCCACACATATACACGAAAGAGCCATCAGTGATAAAACTGTCTACCAATTCAGAATTGCATTCATAGCCATGTGGCAGGATAGATGTCCCTGAAGAATTTCAAAATATACTTATGAACTACAGATTCTACAAACATGGTATAAGAAAAGCGTACTGATTTCAAATAAAATAAATTTGTACTAAAAGATTCCCACAGATAAGGCACATCTCTCTGAATTTGTTAGCTGCAGCAAAAGAGTAATAATTAAATTCTGAAAGCATCCTGTTTACTTTTCCTCACTGCACATTGCACAAATGTCACTTCTTTAATGATGAAATGCTCTTCCATTACGTAGCTGCTCAATTTAACCCTAAAGACTGAATCAGTGTCACTGAACAACCAGCAGAGCAGAAATCAAAAGGTTCATCTCCCATGAGGTTAAGGTCAGCTTTGCCACATTTTTTAAAGGAAGAGGCTCAACACCATATCAAACAAATATAATGAGACAAGGCTTCACATGTACACTTTGAGGCTTTCTTCTGATTCATTATTCATATTACTCTAGTTCAAACTGTGTAGATCTGTCCATTTTCTTATTAAGAGCTTTATTGGTTTTATTAAAAATATAAATAAATGTCAACAGAGCCCTCCTCTACCTTAACTAAAGGCAAACAAGTGGAAAGGGGCAGAAGAAAGAAAGTAGGACGTAGTTAACTACAAGTGCAAGCAATCAAAAAAAGTAAAAGGAAATGAAGGCAAAAAGCTGCATAATGAAAAAGAAAGGAGGAAATGGTATTACAAGTGAAAGAAAAAAGGAGAAATGAGCAGAAGAGTCAGATATTTGTGACGATTTTCTCCTAATAATAAAGAAAACAGTAACCATGTATATCTAAACCACAACAGCAATCTTGAAACACTTGAATATACAAGCTATGAATAAATAATGGAATAACTGCTCAAAAAGCTAAAGAAATATATGGCATTTGAGTGTATCAGAGATGTTCCACTCATCTGAAGTTTTCATCTTTGTTAACATGGTCTTGCCAAGGATTCTTTTCATTAGCATTGTTCTTCATGATGACAAAAACAGAACTTGCACTATTGAAGATTATCCTTCTGGTTACCAACACAACTGTCTGAATCTAACACACCATAATTCCAACAATACACAGAAGTATTGGTTTTCTGTTATATGTTAACTGAGCCTAAGGTTTTCATTATTAAAATGATTTTTTTAGTAAAACAGATAAAGCATAAATAATCATATTTCTCAAACCCTGCTAACACTGTACAGAAATTAAGACACTGCAAAAACAGACTAATTTAAAAAAAAAACACTATGTAAAAGGGCATTTTGCTCATGGCAACACCAACAGTCATTAAGTTCATGAAAGTCAAGATAACATAACTTGGAAATGAAGTATTCATACTTCAATGTATAAAGTTCAGAATGTGCCTGCCCGGGTGGAAATGGGGTGCGGTTGGTATTATCTTGCCGCACCCATACTGCGGGAACTGCATTGGCTGCCAATATGCCTCCGGGTATAATTCATGGTGCTGGTAATGACCTTTAAAGACCTTCATGGTAGTGGACCAGGATACTTAAGAGACCATGTCACCCCAAGGCTAATGACCCTTCCTACGAGAGCAGACCTGAGGCGCTCCCTAGTGGTCCCATCGGCCAGGGAGGTGTGACTCACTGGGACAAGGAGGAGAGCGAGCCTTTTCGGTATCTGCTCCAGCCCTGTGGAATCTCCAGCCACTCAAATTATGCCTCCAGACAGAGTTTCTTCACTTCAGGAAGTCCCTAAAAATATGGTTATGGCAGCAGGTGTGGGGTACTGCAGGTGTCTCACACACACCCTTGCTGGCTTATCTTGGGCCATCCGGGTTTTAAGGGGATTGGGAGGTCTTTTTTATAAAAGGTTTTAGATAGATTTTATAGTTTTAATCTTCGTATTAGGGTTGTTTATATGTTTGAAACTTGATATTGTGAGCCGACCTGGGTTGCCCAGGCAAGAAGGTTGGCTATATAAATGTAACAATAAATAAATAAATAAAGTAAAAAGGAAATATCCAAGGGTCTAATTCCAGTTGCCTAGATGAGGCCCATTGAACCAAAGAATCTTACATTAAGTTTGTGCTTACCAACCCAAATCCTATTGGCAGGCTACATGGACTTATTTCAATGTTATGCCCACTGTAGCTACAATCATACCAAGGTGGAAATGCTATCCATGAAGCACTCCTGCCATTGTATTGTACAATGGGTTGAAATAGGAGCTATGCAACCAATTGCAGAGTCCTCACATTTATGACAGTATAACATTATGTTCTCCTGCCAGCCTAGCTGTTTGAAAGCAAGAAATTGCAAGTAGATAAATAGGTACCACTTTGGTGGGAAGGTAAACAGTGTTCTGTGCACTCCTGTGTCTAGTCCATACCTGTCAACCTTCCCGATTTGGCCGGGATTACCCCGTAATCCTGCGCCGATTGACGTCATTTCCCGACCCGTGCTGCCAAAACCCAGTAATTTGGCAGCGAGGGAAAGGAAGTACTGCGCAGCCCTTCTGCACAAGTCACCTTCTATGCATGCGTAAAAGGGTTTTACACTCATGTAGAACCCTTCCATGCATGCGTGGAAGCCTACGCCGCTTGCGTAGGGGGCTGTGCAAGCGTCGTAGCCTTCCACGCATGTGTGGAAGGCGACCTGCGCGGAACCACTCTGCGCAGGTCCCATTTTTCCCGGAGCCGCGGGTTGACAGGTATGGTCTAGTCATGCTTGCCACATGACCATGAAAACATCTACAAATGCAGACAGGGCTGGCTCTTTGGCTGTAAACAGAGATGAGCAAGGGTGACCTTTACCTAACATTATGTTACACCTTGATGGACAGGATTATGGCTGCTGGATCTAATTCAGAACATGAAGGAAGGATTCTGAAGTCCTAGAAAAATCAGGATCCAATTTAGATGCAATACATTATTGAAGTCAGCTGAATGAAGAATTATCCTAGTAAAACTAACACAGAGACTCTCTTGGCTGCTTTTGCACATAATAGTGGGCCATCATTTAATTTCAGGCTCATGAATCCATTTAGACTTTTCTGTTTTGAGCATCTGCAATGAAATTAGAATACAGTGGAACCTCACTTAACAAATTTAATGTGTTCTCTGGGATCTTTTGTACTACGAAAAATTTGGAAAGCAAATTTCCCATAGGAATGCATTGAATACAATTTCCCATTGAAAACCAAAATTTGTTAACCAAAATGTAGTTTCCCATAGGAATGCACTCAGGGTGGGCATCATCAGGTTCCCACCAGTTCGCCAGAACCGGTAGCAGAAATTCTGGCTGGCTCCGCCCATCTAAGTTTTGAAACAAAGTAGTCCTAATTTGGGTGCAATGCAGGGCTTTCCCCCTGGCCATGCCCACCATGCCATGCCCACAATATGGTAGTAAATTATTTTGGAGCCCACCACTAAATGCACTGAAAACCAATTAATCCGTTCCCAAAAAAATGGTTAGCCACTATTTTCTATGGATTTCCTTTTGTTATACAATTTTTATGTTAGCTGAGCCATTTGTTAAGCTGTATATTACTCTTGTTTTAGATCAGCTGTGGTTAATGTTAATCAAGGTTAATGAAAATACATCATTTCTACAATCAAGGTTTTGAAACAAGTCACTTTAACAGTCCATGGTTTGAAAATGCCTTGTTTCTAGTAACCATAAGAAGTTTAACTGCAGTTTTTCTAGTGTTAGAAACACCTCAAGCAACAACTAGACTAAAAAAATAGAATATTCTGCTTGTTTTATAACTTGGCTTCATTGGAAAAGGATGGAGGTGCAAGTAATCCCATCTATGCTTTAACATACTTGAGGTGGTAAAATACATTTTGGCATACACCAACCAAACTATCCAAATTAACATGGATTAGTGAATTCTGTAAGTCAGTAACCCCAAAAAAATTCCCCTTGTCTGGTTTAACATTGCCTAAACATACAACTGGTGAATAATCTGAAGAATTGCTCACGGTCACTCACGCTCTGGTCACCTCCAGATTGGATTATTGTAATGGCTTTCAGCAGGTTTGGGGCACGCTTGAATCCACTAGTCAAGCCCGCTGGCTGATTTAGTCTATGTGAGGGGCTGCCCCCCAGCTTGGTTATTCTGTTTTAACATGGGTAGGGTGGGGAGGGTTGTTTTTTAATTATGATTTGTTTGTTTGTTTGTGTTTTAATGCTGGTTTTAGCTGGGGTTGCTGGGTCATGTTTTAGCTGTTGTTAAACTGTTTTATATTGTAATTTTTACTTATTGTATTTTCTCCCTCTTCCCTTTCCCTTTTTGTTGTTAGCCGCCCTGAGTGGTGTACCCACCAGGAGGTCAGGATATAAATGTGCAAAATAATAAATAAATAAATAAATAAATCATATCTCAATAATAGAAATTTCAAAATGAATAAACAGTTGGATTATAGTAATAGTTCTACAGTTATAGATTTACTTACCTTTTGGATTTAAAGAAGAAGGTTTAGAAGCATCATTGGACAGTATCCATTTTGGAAATCCATGTGACATAGAAAAAATGAAAAGGAGAAGAGTTAGTTTCATTGAACTGGAAGATACCAGAGAAAGTAGCATTTATGTTGGGAAAGTAAATACAATATCCTAAATCCAAATGTCATTCTCAACTAGAGATGATGAAATGAATCAATGGGAGTTATATAGTTTACCAAGTTTATAATAAAAATGACATGACTTTGTTTAAGAAAATCCACTTCTCCTTTATACCATCGCTTTCTCTACTTTTCCCCGGCTGTGCCATCAAGTTAATTTTAACTTATGGCAAGCTTTTTGAGGCTTTTCCAGATAGAGAATAAATGGAAGTGGATTACCATTCTTTTCTTCATGAGGTCTACTAGGACTGTGAAGCTTGCCTATTGCAACACAGGCTGGCTCTTCTCTCTGGAGTCTCAGTGGGTAATAAACCCCTGACCTTTGGCTCTGCAGCCAGACACCTATCCACCCAGCCAGTGCTCTACTATTTACATTTGTACATCTATGGAATAAGATAGGAACCATTCAAATTGTGTTTTTATTCAACTAATTTAAAAAAATCCAGTTTTGACACCAGATAACAGAGGAACATAGCTTTGAATACAGTAAATGATCTGCTTTTATTCTGAGCATAAATAAGCAGCAAACCAAAGACAAAGTTAAGTGATGAGGAAGAAAAATGAACCATTTAGATATGTTTATGGGAACCTCACAGCTTGAGGCATCTTCATTTGCCACTAAATAATGTTATTATTCATAATGTGAGAAAGCAAAAACAATGGAAGCAGCTATCCATAATACCACAGCTACCTCTATTGGGTGAAGTGGGCGTCTCTGGTGGCTGGATACCACAAAGCTGTGAACCATGCTGCTTTTTCCACCTATAGGGCACTTGCTGCCGTAGCTGGGAACTCCTCTATCATTAGTCTGTCTTACTTTGACATTACCATGTCCTTCACTTTTTTCACGTGCTCCATGGTAGCCACTTTTCCAGTACCCTTAGCCATTACTGTGCTGCTGCCATCTCCACCTCCCTGGCATCTTTATTTAGTCAGCAGCTCAAAGTTGCCATCGTGTCTTAAGTAAAACCAATTCTTTGTTTGAAAAAGTGCAATTGCTTCACATGGCTGTGCTTCTTCAAAGAGCAAACCACTACCTTACTTTTCCTGTAGCAGCTCCTCCTGCCCTTTTTGCTTTTCTCAGTTTGTCATTGCAGATACCAGGGTACA
Organism: Bradypodion pumilum; assembly: GCA_035047305.1. Classification (NCBI taxonomy): domain Eukaryota; kingdom Metazoa; phylum Chordata; class Lepidosauria; order Squamata; family Chamaeleonidae; genus Bradypodion; species Bradypodion pumilum. The sequence goes on from JAWDJD010000003.1 coordinate 75,210,183, forward strand.
CCAAAAGAACCTCCTCAAAGATTGTGGTATTTCTGAACCACAATCAGGTGTACCCTGGACAACAACTTTGTGCAGAAGTGCAAAATTATTAACATGAATTCAACCCCTGACCTGTGGAATGACCTGGTACTAGAGCAGGCGGTCTTCTGTGGCCTGTCTCTAGCCTGGATGGGCAAACCCTTAGCCCATGCTCAGTGATGTACCTTGACAGCTACTGCCAGGCCAGCTGAGTCTGGGAGGTAGCTTTACAAGTGCTTCTAACTCTATTCATCTGGTTCACAATGCCCACAGGATGTATAACCAATTTGCCTAAATTGTGTTCTGAACCCAACAGGCACCTCGTCATGTAGTGCCCTGAGGGATTCACCACTACCACCCTAACCCAGCACTGAGTTGATTACAAAGGAATTACATTAGGGTCATACAAATAGATACATGCTAGTGTCCTAGGTATGCCATTTGTTACAAAAAATGTTCATATTTTAAAGAAATTAATTATCCTTTTACACCAACCTCTTAATGAAATGGAAGTTTACATACTCACACTGGCTATATATAATATGGAAATAAACTAGAAACATATAATGATGAGGATTTAAGGTTGGCCAAAGACAAATCCAAGAAGGTAGCTTCATTTTAAATAAATTAAAATAGATAAATAAATTTTGGCAGTTCAAAGTCTGACCTGCACACAAAATAAGAAGGATATGGAAGGAATATTTAAGCAACCTTCTAAGAATAGCTACCATTATCAATTTATGGCAACTAAACCAGGGAAATTAAATAACAAAATGCAGCAATTTCAAAATATAAGAGAAATATATGTTGGATTTAAAAGATCTGAGTTTGTACTTCAGTTCAGGCATGAGCTATCTTATTCTCATTAATATTTCCTTTGGTCAATTACATAAATGATAATAATTTCATAACAGTAGAAATATGAGTGTTATATGAATTCCACATAATAAAAAGAGTGGGACACGAAAAGGCAGCAGTTAAAGCTTTTATTCTTTGAAATTTATAAAACATTTAGAGCCACTAAAGTGGATTGAGGTAGTTTTCTTAAATAAACCTTTCCCCCAACAGAATATATATAAATAGATAAATGGCTAAAGATAATTTCAGTTAGAGAAATTCAGATACCTGTACATGTCATTTGGTGTTCTTGAGTATTGTTATACTATATACTGTTTTTCTCAAAAATGAGAAACGTTACTTTCATATTCTAAGGAGTCATTCAATTATAGGTAGAATAGTCAAAATAATGATGGACATGATTTAAGAAAAAAATATTGCACGGAGGAAAGAAGCCTGGGTTTATTGTTCTTTCATCTACCAACTGCAAGTGTCCTCAAAATGTCATCTACAATAAGCCATAAAGGGCTTCATGACAACTCATTAAAGAGTCTCCTCAAGGCAACAGTCTACAAACTGAAAATGCCTCACAACCTCAGATGTCATTTACACACAGGAGACCTCTTGGCACTTCTACCTTCAGATATTTTATATCGTATGGTAAATGAATGTTTAACAAATGTTAGTTGGAAACCAGAGTCAGACATACAAGGCAAAGGTTTTATACAGTCGGTGTAACTTACAGTTTCTAATGAGAATCCCTGAAATGCATTTACAGAGCTACTGTTTCAAAGACCCTCAAGGCCATTCACCTCTCTGTTTCTGTACAAAAGTCTAATTTGATAGAGTCACAGACTACTGCTAACAATAAATGAGAGCAAGATTCAGGACGAGTTGTTGCTAATGCTGAAGTACCTCACTTGCAAGAGTGAAAGAGAATGTAATGGATTAAGAGAAAGGCAACGTGAATATCTTGGAAATCTAGACAATTTTGTGATAAAAATCCTTAAACCTGCCTTTCTGGGGAAAAAAAATCTGCCTTGCCTTCTGTAAGGAATGACATCTACTGAATATTTTTCTTTGGGAGAAAAAGACTGAATATTTGTAACATAAATAAAGACAAAGATGATCTCCATCACTGTGAAACCAGCATATTAATTGCCACACACACCTATGTAACATTACGGGTGGACTTTATTTTATGTTATATATGTTATATATGTTAATTTTCTACCAGACTTGGAATCCATATAAGTAAAGGTAAAGGTTTCCCTTGCTCAAAAGCCAGCCGTATCCGACTCTAGGGTGCAGTGCTCATCTCTGTTTCAAAGCCGAAGAGCCAGCACTGTCTGCTGCCGCCGACGTTTCTGTGGTCATGTGGCAGGCATGACTAGACACCAAAGCGCACAGAATGCTGTTACCTTCCCACCGAAGTGGTCCCTATTTATCTACTTGCAATGTCTTGCTTTCGAACTGCTAGGTTGGCAGGAGCTACGACAAAGACGGGAGCTCATTCCATCCTGCAGTACTCAGGAATCGAACTGCTGACCTTCCGCCTCCCAGTCAGCGTCTTAGGCACTTAGCCACTGCAGTCCCCTATATAATTCCCCTATATAATTCCACTAAAAAATCATGGCAAGGATTTATCACTCTCTCTTTTGTCTAAGCCTCTTCGGCTTAGAAACAGAGATGAGCACTGCACCCTAGAGTCGGATACAACTGGCTTTCGAGCAAGGGAAACCTTTACCTTTACCTTTACCTTTTGTCTAAACTGTGAAGAGAAACTGAAGGGAAACTGAGCTTTGTTGGGCTTTGAATGTATAAACGTTTGTTCTCATAGCTCTCAAAATCTTACAAGGCTGGAGGTATAATAGTGAAGTCTTGTGAGACTTGCTATAAGAAGTAGGTCCAGTTGTTACCATTGAGAGCAAGCAGACAGTGCAGTGAATAGCTGTCTGGTTACTATACTCATGCCACTAGATATATGTATATACTCAAATATAAGCTTACCCGAATATAAGTCGAGGTACCTAATTTTGACCTGGAAACCCAGGAAAATAGATTGACCCAACTATAAGCTGAGAGTGGGAAATGCAGCAGCTGCTAATGAGTTTCAGTAATTAAAATACATGAAAATATAGTAAAATTAATTATTTTAGTGATTTTTAAAAACTGTATTTGCACCACCCACCAGTGGTGGTGCTGCAGGTAAAGTCATACCTGTCAAGTATCCTGTTTTTCCTGGGGAAACCCCTTATTTTTACCCCTCTTCCCGCCCCCTCCCATTTTATTAATTTCCCCGTAATATCCCTTATATTTTAAAAAAATCCTGACCGGAGCCCTCACAGGCGAAGCTGCAGTATGTTTTTCCTGCCACCAGAGGCCACTGTGTGGCAGGCTTTTTGCTTTTGGAAGGGGAGAGAGAAGGTGGTGGGGGCCTTCTGTAGTTTCTCTTTCATTTCCCTGCCACATGGTCATGGAGGCTTCGTTTTGCTGCTGCTGGTCGGAGCCACCATGGGATGGGAGTCTACTCTAGGTGAGCGATATTTCATATATGCAGGGGCAAATCAGCTCTTGGTCTGGGGTAGAGTAGAGACTTCTGTCTCACTCTCATGGTTTATTGAGCTGTTTCTGCCCTGCCTCCTGGAGGATTTCGTTTCTGTTCTAGAGTTAACTTGGGAGGGGGGGATGTTGCTTGATCACTATATGGGTGAGAAAGAGAGAGAGAGAGAGCACCCCACCTTCTAACAAACCATCTGGAGGGAGATTAACTCCTCAGCTGCTGGGAGGCTTGGAAACTACAGAAGTTGCTTTTTACTTTACTAATTCCCTTCCTTAAGCTAGATCCTACAGTCTCAGGTGTTGGTGCTTCAATTGGTTGCAGTGAGGAATGAATAGATTGGACTGGTTAATTTGGGGGAATTAATCCCTTGCTCCTCCACCCTAAAGGGGTGGTGGTGTCTAGCCATGTGCAGGGCTAATTCATTAAAGCCAAGCTGCTTACAGCCCTAGGGGGCTCGTTTACCATTCTGCACTTTGCTTCCCAGGAAATAATAATAATAATAAATGAGTAAAGAAAGAAAACAAAACAAAAGTCCCCCAAGAAGATGGAAGAAGGGTTCTTTGGCCCACACAGCTTTGTGCCCATTGCATCTGCAATACCATCTAGCCATCTTATTTTTGGCCACCCCCTTCTTTTGTCCTCCACCTTTCCCAGCATCAAGACCTTCTCAAGTGAATCCTCTCTTCTCATTTGATGTCCAAAGTACTTTAGCATCATCTTTACTATTTGACCTTTAATGAGCAGTCATGGTTGATTTCTTCTAGGATCGACCTATTTCTAACACCACATTTCAAAGGCATCTATTTTTCTGCGCTCAGCTTTCCTAATGGTCCAGCTCTCACACCCATACATTACCACCGGGAATACCATTGCTTTGACTATGCAATTTTTTTGTTTGCAAGGTGATGTCTCTACTTTTAACTATGTTTCCCAGGTTTCTCATAGCTTGTTTCCCAAGCATGAGTTGCCTTTTTATTTCATGGCTACAATCACCATCTGCAGCGACCTTTGATCCTAAGAAAGTAAAATCTGCCAGTCATATCCAACTCTAGGGTGCAGTGCTCATCTCCATTTACAGCCAAAGAGCCAGTGCTGTCTGTGTTTGCAGACATTTTCATGGCCATGTAGCAGGCATAACTAGAGCCCAGCAAGTCACATGGCTATATTTGGCCACACCCACAGATTTTGCCACACCCACAGAGGGATGTGGCCAAAATTTCCCTTATTTTCAAATCAAAACAGGTATGGGTAAAGTGGGTGGACAGGTCAATTGCACTGAGGCAGGAAGTGTTGCTCTAGCCTAGCCTCTTGCTCCCCCTGCAAGGAAGGAGAATGGCTTCCTCCCTCCATCTTGGCCACATGGAGCAGGCATGAAGATAAGTGAAATCCTATCTTTTTCCACACCAGTTTGTAAGAGGACATGATTGCAATGTAGAGCTTCTTTCTTCATCTGTGGTTTTCCATAGGAATTAATTGGAAAAAAACTTCAGAATAGGAGAACTTGATTTTCAATGTATTCTAATGGAAAAATCACGATTTGCACCCTCTTGTGGCCAGTTGTGTAATTGTGCCTCAACTTATTTTGCCACGGAAGTCCCGAAACTTACTTTTAAAATGAATCACTCAAAAAACCATATTTTTAGACCCATGTGGTTGTTGACCCATGTAAAAGCCGAGTCCCCTTTTTGGTGCTCATTTTTGGGGTTAAAAAACTCAGCTTACACTGGAGTATATATGGTATTCTTCAGGCCTGTGAACAATTTCACCTTCTTTTGGTTCAAGACTCTTTTTAGGTATATGAATCTGAAAGAGTTAGTATAGTGAGAAGAATAATCAAAGCATGGTTGCCATTTCTAATAATCCTATAATAAGAATGATGCAGGAGTAGATGGACTACTACACAACAGGAAGTTACTCAGAATATTTCAATTCATAGAATACAAACTAGATAACATATCTGTCTTCCTTTTCCCATGGAATAACTGTATGACATAATCAGGGTGAAAGTATACATTAAGAAGCCTCTGTTTAGTTAAGGATAGTAATAGAGATGAAACAGCACCTGGTACCAGTCTTAAAAATCATACTATAAACCAACACATAACTCAAACAAGTAAGGTTGTCCTGTCCCATTACATTAAATATAACAAACCTCAAAATATTGGCTTGGCCAAATACAGTACTGTATAATAAATACAGTAAACATAAGGAAGATTCACTTGTTCATGGATAATTTTAACAAGTGTGTCAACATGAGCTTGCATGACCACATTTTGGAGTCTTAAAGTTTATACTCCAATTACATCCTTGCACACAGTACATATAATGTATTCCCACATTCATGCTGACAGGAGAACTATTATAGTTACAGATACATTTAAAAAATGCAGTCCTTAAGCATGCTTCATGGGAGAATATCCCAACAATTCCAATGGCAATTATTGTCATGTATTAAGTTCAGGATCAGGAATGAAATTATTTTACCATCCTAATATTCATACAGACTTATAGTTTAGTAAAGACAACTACTTGGATTTGAGAAAATTCTACAGCTTCAGCCTCTTGTCATGTTAGTGTTACTAGCTCACAACCATAAACTCATGAAAATGTATGTAGTATTGTACAAATAATAAACAAGTACAACTTGATTGTTTATTAATTAATAGGACAGATGTGGTAAAGCATAGTTTATAGGATTTCCTAGTTTAAATCATGCACATGGTACCAGTCACAAAGATATAATGAAATAAACTGCCTAAATGTAAAGAGGACTGTGACCCATATATTCTTATATAGCAGAATAGAGAAGTTCTCAAGCTTGAAGGCCTGAGGAGTTCTTAGACTTCAACACTCAGATGCCTTACCTAGCATAGCCTATGGTCACGGCTGTTGATAACTGCAATCCAGGTACATTTGGATCCCAAGTATCACATATAATAACACAGATCTGCAACCAAAATACTGCATAGGATTTTTTTTACTGTTTCTTACAGATTTTTACTTAGTGAAACTGAGAAAAATACTAAAAAAATCCATCTCATCATGTTTTCTTGCAAAAAACATGTTTTTAGTTTGACTTAGCATGAAGTTTGCCTTTAACCCAAAATCTGATATCCTGTTCTTGATTCTAAAAACCCTATCCAAAAATTATTTCTTACATTCATTTAATGTTTATTAGACCTAGAATCAAGAAAAAAAAGAAAAGAGAAAATAAGAGGAATAGTGTGTGTGTGTGTGTGGGGGGTGTGGCTAAACAGTGGTGGGCATCAGCAGGTTCGCACCAGTTCACCAGAATTGATAGCAGAAATTCTGGCTGGCCATGCCCATCCAAGTTTTGAAATAAAATAGTCCTAATTCGGGTACAACACAGGGATTTTCCCCTGGCCACACCCACCATACCATGCCCACAGTGTGGTAGTAGTTTTTTTTGGAGCCCACCACTGGGCATAGTGTAGGTTTAGTGGTATGAGGGAGCTCAGATGATCATGTCCCAACAGGTTTATTTTGTTTGTAGCAAAAGGTGAACATATCCAGGAATCTTACTAGCTGGGTTGAGCATGTTTTGACATGTTATCTGGGGTATTATATATGAGTATAAACATGCCTACTGTCAGATTTGATCATGTTACAACATGCTAAATAAGTCCAGGATCTTGGTTGCTGTATAAGCCACACTCAGTTTACATCCTGTATTCAAACGTGACTGTGCTCATTTTTAGTTCTGTATTATGGCTCCAAGAGGTTGTGTTACTTCTCTGGACAACTTTTGTTTTATTTGTGGTGAATATACTATTAAAAATCAACAAAGAAACATAAGTGATTTTGTGAAGAAAGTGTATTTTGCTTACTTCAAGTTGAAACTTGGGGATCAAAACAAAGCATGGGCTCCTCATAAGGTGTGTAGAAGGTGTGAAGAAGATTTTCGTTTGTGGTTTAAAGGTAAGAAAACCTCACTCCATTTTGGCATTCCTATGATGTGGTGTGAACAGCAAAACCACACTACTGACTGCTATTTCTGTTTGTTAGATGTGAAAGGCTTTAATACAAAAAATAAATAAAAAAGAAGATATCTTACCCAAACCTTAATTCAGCTATTCGTCTAGTGCTTCATAGCTTTGAAATACTAGTACCACATCCACCTTCCAGTTTGGATAATATCTTGAGTGATTTGGAGGACGGAGACACATTGCCTTCCCAGGATAAATCTTGCTCAAATTTTTCTGTTAATGAGGTATCTCAACTTTTTTCTCAGAGCGAGCTCAATGACCTTGTTAGAGATTTAGGCTTTTCCAAAGATTCTGCCGAATTGATGGGGTCAAGACTATCAAATAATAACCTGCTGTCACCTGGAACATCATTTTCATGATACAGGAACAGAGAGAAATAATTCACTCAGTATTTCTCCAAAGATGGAAATCTGATTTATTTTAGTGATATTCAAGTGCTAATGAAGTGCTTTGAAATAGAATATGATTAATCTAAAACAAGCCTCAAAGCTGTCTTGCTGCATAATGGAAATACATTGGCATCACTTCCTATAGGACATTCAGTGCATTTGGATGAAAACTTACATGATTTAACTATGATTCTTGATGAAATCAAATATTAAGAACATCGCTGGATAGTTTGTGGACATTTTAAAATACTAACCATGTTATTAGGCCAGCACACAGGTTATACAAAATAGCCCTGCTACATATATTTGTGGGATAGTCAAGCCAGAGACCTCCATTGGACAATAACTGACTGGCCACTTCAAGACGCCTTAATTCCCGGTGAAAAAAGTCATTAATCCGAACTTGGTTCCAACAGAAAAAGTTTTGTTGCCACTTCTTCATATTAAATTAGGGCTTATGAAGCAGTTTGTTAAATCACTGCCAAAAGATGGGGAATGTTTCAGATATCTGTGTTCCAAGTTCCCAAAACTGTCTGAAGCCAAGTTGAAAGAGGGAGTTTTTACTGGCCCCAACATATGAAAACTGTTATCCAATCCCTTCTTTTTAGAAACAATGGGAGAAAAAGAAAAGGAAGTGTGGGACTCTTTCAAAGACATAGTTCACAAGTTTTTAGGGAATACTAAAGACCCTCACTACAAAAACGGTGTACAACACATGTTGAATGTGTATGAAGCTCAAGGATGATAGATGAGCTTAAAAGTTCATTTCTTACACACCCATGTCGACTATTTTACTAAAAACACGAGAGCCTACAGTGAAGAGCAGGGTAAAAGATTTTACCAGGATGTCTGTGATATCAAGAGACACTACCAAGGAAGATCGAACATCAATATGCTAGCTGACCACTGTTGGATGCTCAAACAGGCAACAGAAAATGGAAAGTGAAAGCATGTTCGAAGGAGCATAAAAGAGAAGAAGAAAAGGATTCACAAACAAAAAGAGTGAACATGGAATGTTAAGTATATATTATGAAGAAATTGTTTGTTTAATTATAAGAAATAATATGTTTAGTTCATTGTAATAAAATAGTAATTCTCTCATCACTGTTATGCTTTTTAATGCAAAACCCTCATATTTTGCAAAAAAAACAAAAAAAACTGTGTGTGATGGGGAAAAGTTGAGGTCATTTTTTGATTTAGCACACTAGAAAACATAAAATTTACCAAAAATATCCTATGCAGCTGATTTTTTCCAGACCTGTGCAATATCTATGTGTTCATGTATAAACAATACTGGGGTTACACAGAAAGAGCCTTCTTGAAGATTGTGGTGTTTTTGAACCACAATCGGGAGTACCCTGGTAATGGCAACCTTGTGCTGCTGCCTAATCTTTCTTACACTAGGTCAGCCAAAGGGAACTGCAGAATGAACCCACCAAATGGTGGCTCCATTTTGTCAGTTTTATGTCTGGCCTAGACACGGGGGCAAATAATACCACATGGCTTGTCAAAGCAAAACTATGCAAGAACATGAGAAGGAATTTTGAAGAATAAGTACTAAAATAAATGCTAAGATGTTGTATGAAGTGTTCAGCGCAAAACTACTAATGCCAAAAAAACAACAACAACCATACTTGATCATCAGCACAGCATTGTGCCAAACAGTCTAAATATTTAAAGTATTCCATATTATTTTTGCTTAGGTCAGTGGCATCAAAGCAGTATGTTGGTCATTAAATAATGTGCATGTTGCCAAACTACTCAGCGATATAAGAAGAAATAACAGAAAAGGGCAGCTAAACAACATAATGCAGCATTTTAAGCCAGCTGTGACTCTTTCAGAGTTCTCTCATGCCCTTGTAAGACAAATGGAACATTCCTCCTCTATCAGTCCTTTTAGACCTGCTAGAGTAATATCCTGAGTGGAAACGGGGTATTATATACCATTCTGATTCCTCATTCAAAACATACTAAAATTCTAAACACATACAGGGAGAGAAAGGACATCAGAAGGGGTTGTTTTTCTTTAAAAGATGGCTGATTGATATTGCTTTCACAGCCCAATAGTCTGATCAGTAGGGTGAATCCATTCTTTTGTGTTATATAGCAACTCTGAGCTTCACCACAACACTCAAAACAATAGGATCCTGAAAATTCATTTTCAAGTGACAGATGGATGATATCCATTATTAATAGATCTCTAAACAGACACTTTAATACAAACAAGGTGTGTATGGGCTTTATCAATGTATGTCAAACATGAGAGTTGATGCAACTATAATAATAAAATGTGTTTTGGAATAATGGATGCTTTGCATAAATATGATATCTCTCTGCAGACTATTCAGTTTAGTGAACAGGTATCTTTCGGTCCAATCCTTTCTTCACTAAGTGAAGAGTTCTAACTATGCTTCCTCTTGTATGAAGGTGACAGCAAAATACTGTAGATTATGAAATGACAAATGTAGAGTTGTGATATGATGGAAAGATGAGAAAGCTTCTTGTTAGAAAAATATGCAAAGTCTTCTAATATCTGTAAGCTGTCACTTCAAAGCTAAAATCTCCAATGTTCTTTTTTGCAAAATAACAACAACAACAACAACAACAACAACAACAACAACAACAACAACAACAACAACAACAACAACAACAACAACAACAACAACAACAACAACAACAACAACAACATTAACTAATAGTGACTGGCTACTCATAAACTGATATGAGGTTATGATATGAGAACCAGACCTTCAAGTGCCACTCTGCTTCTACCTCTATAATGGGGATTCGGGGGGCCCAAGCACTCATACATAGAAAGCCACACCCATACATACATTTCCTTTCACTCAGCATGCAAGGATGGGAATGTTTAAATATTCCCATCTTTCCCAAATGAAAGCCAAGAATGGGACCACAGAGTCAGAGAGAGTATAAATCCTGGCAAACTCTTTACTCACTGTAGTTATTAGAATTAGAAAACAATAATTAGTTCCCCACTGATCCTGCCTGGCCAAAAAAAAAAAAAGGCAATCAGGAAGCTGTCAATTGCCCATAACTAGATAAGAAAGTACCAACTCATAGTACAGTGAATGGTTGTATGTCAAAACACTTTACCTTCACAGACACAATGAAAGCGCGGCGCCAAAATGGCTGCCGCGCTCTTTGCAGGCCCCCCCACCCGGACTCAGACATCCGGGTGAGTTAGGGGCGTGGCCACCCCTCTATAAAAGGGGTGGCCACGAGGCAGCCGAGCTGCCATTTTAAAAATAGCGATGGAGAGGAGAAGTTTTATCCATCGCTGTTCCTTTGATTCTACGGCTCTTTAGCCCTTGGCTTTCCTGGCTGGGAAGGAAGGAGTTGCACAGAGCCTTTGGCTTGCTGGCTGCTCTGTGCTTTTTGGCATAGGTTGATCCCTGGACAGGGATCCTGCTATTCTACAGATATGCCTCCCAAACGGAAGGCCCCGACGACGAAACCGCGGCCAACGGGGAGGACTTTTCCTGGCCCTGCGCAGCGCGGGGGGCAGCCCTCAGGTCGGAGGACCAGGGCTGCGCCCACGCGGAAGGGCACTACCCCCACCAATACCGGTGGGGCGATGCAGGCTGGTGCTTGGTGCTTGGCCCTCGGCTGGCCAGCCTCCAACCGGCCCTTCATGCAGTTCCGGTGCTTTCCTGGCACAGTGTGATATGCACTCGGCTTTCAGATTACTGCCAGTGCACCCAATGGATTTAGAGCTGTTGGGTCTTTAGATTCCAAGGTGAATTTTACCTAGATAAGTCCAACCCCTTCTGACTAAGTTAATTCATGTTCAGCATTCGAACGATTCGGGACTTTCATTCAGTGGGCCTTTGCTCGCAGGTCGGGGTCTCGGTCTCTAGCCCATTACCTCGACGACTTTTGGTTCGGGGGTGAACGGGGCTCGGACACGTGTACGCGTCTCCTCACTACATTTCAGACACTCAGGTGGGAACTGGGTGTCCCCTTGGTGCCTGAAAAGACCGAGGGCCCAGCTACTAAGCTCACATTTCCAAATCGACTCTGTCACACGGGCATCCGGGTTACCCATGAATAAGGTGGCTCGGATCTCCGCGGCGATTTTGGCATTGATTGCCAAATGTAAAGTGTCTCCTCATGAGCTGCAGCTACTTCATAGCCACCTTACCTTTGCCTGCAGGGTGGTTCCACGCGGCAGCGCATTGGCCAGGCGCCTGTGTGACGCCATGGCTGGCCTGTTAAAACGTCAACACAGGGTCCGGCTGATCAGGGGCATACGGGTGGACCTTCCGGTCTGGCTCAAATTACTCCTGGGTTTTAATGGGGTCTCTTCCTGGAGATCAGACCTGATGGTCTGCCCTAGATTTCAAGTACGGTCGGATGCCTCGGCTCCCTGACTTATGGGGGTTTACTCTGAGGGTGGGTGGACTTACGGCCAATGGCAGCACCCATGGCTTGGCACGGATCGCCTCCGCGATCTTACCTTCCTTGAGTTTCTTCCCATTTTGGGGAGCACTGATGCTATGGGGCGATGAGTGGGCCTACTCAGTGGTCCATTTTCGGTGTGATAATGCGGCAGTGGTGCACATTGTCAACACCCAGACATGCAAATCCCCCAGGGTCATGACATTAGTTTGTCTATTCTTTTTGAGAAGCCTACGCCTAAATGTGCTGTTCTGGGCCAGACATGTTCCAGGTATTAATAACGACATTGCTGCTGCTTTATCCCGCCTGCAGATCCCCCGGTTCCGTGCCTTACTCCGGAAGCAGAGGAATTCCACTCGCCACTCCCGGCTGATATTTGGACGTTTGGCGAGGAGAGGTGAACCGGGCATGTGATTGGCACCTCGCACGCGTAAGGTGTATCACTATGCGTTCATGCGTTGTGTTTTGGAGGGGTGGACACGGGAACGTGTCCGCCGCCCGGACACGCGTCACCTCAGTTCCCAGAGTTTCTGACCCACCTTGCACGAGGCTGGCATTACTTATGTTCGGATAGGTGTGAAGTGGCTCTTGGTCACGCAGCTACCACGATAGCCTTTTTGGAGCGCTCCACATCAGTGAGTGGGTGCCAGAGTTGGTACTATCTGTGTAAGGCAGATGTGTCTCGTAGGGCACTGGAACTCGACGATGTCTCTGTTACACATGAGTGGGCTCAAGTGGGGATACAGTCCTCACAGGTTGTTCAGCACGGCGTAGGCAGTGGAGTCAGACTGCTACGAGGTTTTATTGGAGACATCTGTCCGGTTGGTGCCCTACATGACTTTTCGACAGTGCCTGCTGCGCGCCCCAGCCTGTTTTTCTGCCACCAGGATAGGTCTACCCTTGCCGGAGTAATGTTACTGAGGGTGACCGGTGCCGCGCTTCGCGGTGTGGGGCCCCGTTTTGGCACCCATTTATTTAGGATAGGCGTCGCGTTGATCGTGGCTATGTTTGGAGTACTCGGAGGCGGACATGCGTGTACGCGCAATTTCTTATATGTGCGTGCCCTCACTGTACGAGTACCTAGTTATGTCCTTAACCTCTTCTCCTCTTTTACAGATCCTGTGTGTCTCTACACACCGGTGGCAGTGGGGCTGGTGGGCCGCAGCTATGTACACTGGGCAGCAGTATATGCTGCGGCGACAGAGAGTGGACCCCGAGTTGGGCTGTGTGCATCCGCACGTATGCGATGGTATGGTATGCGCGGCACAAGGGGGCGGGAACTGTTGCCATTCCTGATGTCTGTCGGGGATGCTGGACCGCCCGATGTTCTTAATAGGCACCTCGGCGGCAACGATCTTATACGGATCACTGCTGTTACTAGACTGTCGAGGGGCTGTGACCTGGCGTTTTATATCTCGTATGGTTTACACACGGTCGCTATGGTCTAACATCGTGCCGAGACACCAATTTAGGGGAGACGTGGATTTCCGTGGTTCGGACTGTTCCGGCAGCCAGTGGACAGGGCTGTTGCTCAGTCCCTTGCTGAGCATGGCTGGGAGACAGCCATTGGACACCTGAGGATAGGCTTACAAAAATTTTGCCGGTAGGCAGGGGAAGGGGTCCACCTGTCGGCTGGAGGTATGTACCTCGTTCTGGGTGTGGTGCAAGCAGGCCTGGCAACCGAGCTGACGGTCTTGGGGGGGGGTGAGTCATCATGGACGCCTCCCCATGTGGCGGGTAGCACTGGTAAGGTAAATATTTATGACCCATAGGTATCCGGCAGGTTCGCAATTGACTGGCCAACACTTAGACAGGTACAGGTGTAATAACGTTGACCGGTCAATGACGAACCAGGCAAGGGGTGATGGCAGGAGCTTTTCAGCATGCATCACCCCGTGATTTGACGGATACACGTCAGAGGGTGGGGTCAGTAGATAGTTTATTGACTCCGGTCAACAATTTGTTTGTGTAAACAAACAAATGGATACAAATGGATACATTGTAGCCAATTGCCATTGTCAATTTTGGGAGGAACCTTACCAGTGTTACTGCGGCCTGCTTGCCTTAAGAATTATAATTGGATGAGTACCAATTGAAAGTTATAATTCGGACTAGGGCATTATTCAATAAAAGTGGCCCAATGCCTTTATCCATATACCGGTGTCTGAGTCTTTCTTTGGGGGGGGTGCGCCTGCAAAGAGTCTTATTATTTTGTACAAAGACGCAGTGGCAAAAATGCAGTCTAAATTACAGAACGCACAAAAGGAACTATACATTTCCAGCTAATATTCAATTAGCCTGACACAAACTCATTTGTTGCATTTGACCTCATGTGCTTTTTACATAGGTTAAACCGAAGGGCACTCATTTACATTAAGATTACCCCTACCCCCACTCCTCAGTTTTATTTACATTATCCTTATTAAAAGCTCCAGCAGCATAACTATCAGCATACTGATCAACAGGATTTATAGAATCATGTGGGATCATTTTACTGAAAGCAAGACAATCCTATTTTCACTTCTTTACATCTTATTCCCTTTTCCCTTGAGGTCACTGGTCTCTATAGCCTCAGTCCTTATCTTCATTGTTAGGTTGTTTTTCTTGGTTTTCATGCAAATACATTTGCTGAAATGGGTTAACACATAAAAGAAGCACCATCCTGGGTTCCAGTGACTGCTACTCCTTTCTCACACTACAAAAATATATTCATAATGGAGTCCAGTAAACAAAAATAGCACAAGTGGTGTGCCTAATGCTCCACAAGGGAAATGCAGCAAGAATTAGCTGATGTTGAGTTAGTTTCTGTCCCCAAAGAGCTGTATCTCAGCTGTTTGAAGCTGTTCACTCAAAGGGATTATCTCATTCAATCTGCTTTAATCTCAACTAAATGCTTTCAATTGGTATATACTGAGATAGAATTAGAGAAATCAGAAGCCCCCAAGACCTGTGTGATGGGCTTGAAGCAACAAAGGGAAACATGCCATAATAATCCCAAACATCATAGCATTAAAGAGGTCACAAGGCAGTGGCTATTTTAAAAGCCTATATTGATAGAATTTTTAAACCACACATGAAGGATAGATAACTGATGTATCTAAACAATGAGAACAAAAAAGAGAGACAGAAATAAAGAGAACAAGAGAAGGAAACAAGAGGGTAGATATTGTCACTTGACCCATGTTTATAGCTAATAGCAGGGCTACAGAAAAGCTATATTGCAAAGTTACAAACAATACTGTTCAGCCAATTTCCTTTTCTCTGAGTGCCCTGTTAATGTAAAAAGATGTGGGGAAACTTGAATTCCCAGGTGCTACTTCACTGCAAGTGTATTTGTATTTATCTTGCTGTCTAGTTGCACTGTAAGCCATAAGCATCAATATTATAACAAAATAAGGCTTGAACTATCTCGCTTTGCATGTAATGCGTCTATCTCATATATTTGTTTCACCTTTTAAGTTGCATTACTGAACTGAATGAACATTTGCAATCATATTCTAATTTTCCAAGTTTTACCTGTATATGCACAGCATTAAGATACCAGAGAGCCTTAGTTCACTTACATGCTAACTGTAAACTGATTTAACAGTAGCTAAAATCCTCTTTCTTAACATAGTTAGTCATACTAGAATAAGACCATCGAATTAGTGGGGATTTAGTGAGTCAACTCCTCCATAAATTCTATCAATTTAATTGGGAATTACTGTACGAAAGTAAAAACAAGAGTAGGCTCATTTGAATCAATGGAAATTCCCAAGAAGGAGATTCACCCAATCCCTACTGATTCAATGGGCTTCTTCTAGTATAAGTTACTACATCAAGCAAGCAGGACTTCAGTATATGATTGAGCATTATAGAGCCTGGTGAAAGTGAGGTTTGCTTTTTACCCTCTTTCTCCCCTTCCCTTCCCTTCCCTTCCTTTTATGCAGTCATCACTTCTAAATTAGGCTATAGTGTGCAGAAGATGTTTTGAAAAGAAAGAGTACATCTGAAGAGGCAAACATTGCTTCAGTGACTTTAATAGGTTTACAATGAAATTCCAAACATTGGACAACAGTTTAATATATTATCGAGTCACTGAGGCGAGGAAGGCGGCCTATAAACTGAATAAATAAATAAATAAATAAATAAATAAATATTATGGCCTTCATCTTCTTTTAGGAAAACACTCTCATCATCACATTTATTTGTTGTTGTTCAGTCACACATTTATAAATATTGACAAATGTTTTTCACATTATCTGTATAAATACTGATGGGCCCCTAATTCAATTTCTGATTTGTTTTTGTCAATAGAGCCAACCTCTCCATGTGATCTAAAGCACTCCAATAATTTTGTGCTGACATTAGTTACCTTCCTGACAGTTCTAAAATATGAAATAACAAGCAGTTAGTGTCAGCACTCTTAAATCAAGTCCAAAAGCCCCCATGGCACTGTAGCATGGCAGCTTGTTACCGCAAAGCAAATGTCAGTCTAGTCAATGTATGTAGGATGCTGTCAGCTCCCTATCTGTCTCCAATAACTAGCATTCAATATACAGTAGTGGAATTCATAAAGATAGCATACTGTAGGTTTGCATTCTACAATACATTAATGTAGATAAAGCAACTTTTGAAATTCAAAAAATAGTATGCTAGTCTTTGAAACCTTCAACATTAATATTTAGAGGTGTAATAACATATACCAAAGATTAATGAGAATAATTTTTTCTGCCACCAAATACTATACGATTTGATTCAGGAATATTAGCCCACACACAGGGGAACACAGAAAGAGCCTCCTCAAATACCTTGTGTTGCTGGCTTATCTTTCTCTCACCCACTAGGTCATGTGAAAGCAACTGTAGAATGAACTCACCAGAAGGTGCCTTCATTTTTGGCAGTTTCACGTCTGGTTTAGACATGGAAGAAGATGATGAAGAAGAAGCATGCATATATACACACACAATTTTAATGATGCAATTTAGTTTGGCATTTTGCAAGCCATGATAAAAGTTCAGTCTAGCCTTTTGAGACCTTTGATCACAATATGACCATAGACTTCCAAAGCCATTTTACTTTTATAATGAAATGAAATAATTTGCTTAGTTCACACCATTCAACAGTTATTTATTCTATCCACTACTATTCAAAGGTCTCCTGCAATCTCAAAAGCACAGACTCTTTCATCCTTCACATCCACTATGCTTCAAATGATATCCCAAAACCTGTATGATGCTGCTTCTCTCATGTCTTTCAAAACTCTCTCCTAACCCACTTTTTTGTAAACCTGTGTTTCCCACAGGAGGGTAGTTTGATTTTTAGGGGGAGGAGGGGGGTTGAAAATGAGTTATTAACAGTTAATCGCCTTTTAGGCTTCCTCCACGTAAAGTAAATAGGAATTCACTTTTTGAATAATAAGAATTATATGTCATGGGGAGGGGATCATCAGGATTTTAGGGGCATAGCCAGATTAAGGTTGGGAACCAATACTGTAAACCTTTTGTCTTAACTCCATGGTTCCATCCTATAACCAACTGAACTATATGCAACTGGGGAAAAAACCACATATTATTTACTTTCCCCACTACTCTCTCATTTCCCTGTGTATGTAAATCTCAAAACTCCTACAAACTCCTCAAAGCCCTGACCTATCCAGTATACCATAATGGTGCAATTGTGCATGCTTTAAAATAAACTATTTTAAAATAAATCAATTATGGCAGTAACAGTAATGTTCAGTACTCTACTATACATACAGGCTTGAAATATTCATCACACTGGCCAGAGATTATCCAATTGTCTGACACAAATAATGAAAATGGTTCTTCCAATTTAGCTCATAAATCTTTTACTAGATAGTTTATTAGTTTATACTGAACTCAGTAGATGCAGCATGTATTAAAGGACAAAACTGAAAATTAGGTGACGGAAATCTTCTTCCTTCATCTTGATAGCATAATAACCTTTTAAATCAAGTTTGACATTCGTAAATTGAGTGAATTGGCAGACCTGTAAAATTTATAATATATGTGGTAAACCATCTCTGGAGCAGTAATTTCATTGCACTGCTTAATGGTTCTTATTTTACGTGGTCTACCTGTCCTCAAAAGACACATTTGAGCAGTCTTTATCCAAGCCACTAGTTACTAATATTTCTTATTATAAGGAGGGAAATGTGTGCCTGAAAAGCAGCTTCTACATAAGGGATTCTAAACCTGTGGCCATGGGCCGAATGTGGCCCACAGCACCATTTCATGTAGCCCCCACTGCCTCCACCACACCAGGAAGTGCCATGTGATGGAGGAAGGGCAAAATGGCCATCCAGCCCCTGAAGCTATCTGAGGGAGTGTGACCCGGCCCTCTAATGGTTCTTATTTTATGTGGACTGCCCATCCTCAAAAGACACATATGAACACTCTTTATCCAAGCCACTAGTTACTAATATTTCTTATTATAAGGAGGAAAATGTATGTCTGAAAAGCAGCATCTACAAACTCTACATGGCTAAAGGAAAAGCTATGAACTATTTTTAAAACTTATTTTAACTTTACCCGAGACAGCAAAAAGCACACACATGTTACAAACTGGCATTTTGAATTTTCTTTTACATTCAAGTAATTACTCTGTAGTTAAGGTCTCTGGTGGCAGAGCCAGAAGTTGAGAACCCATTGTGCCTTTTGTAGTCGTGACAAGCTGCACAGTCCCAGGGTGCCCCCAAAGAGAGGGATGGTAGAAAACCCTGGAAAGGATCACCTTAAGTCAGAATTGTCTTTGCAGTATGCGATTATTATTTATTATTAACAATATTCAACATATGAGGAATCTTTACCAGATGGAATGTGTAAAAAACACTCATATCTTTTTTATCAGCAATGCTATGCCAAAAGAGAAATGTACAACAGTGGTATATCTCTGCTTCTGACACTCGGTCATAGCCCATTGAATCAGTGGATTTGGTGATTATAGTTACATTTTAGGGGTCAAACATTTGAAACCTGGAAGGGGAATGTGACTCAATATGGTTATAGGGGATCGATGTACAGATTTTTCTTTTAAATATTCAAGTCATCCAATTTACTGATTAATATAGCAAACACAACAGCATTACAGAAATCTTTAAAATTGTAAGTGGAAAGGACAGTTTAACGCAGGAACAAAAACTATACTACTTGCTCACTTGCTTTGCTAAATCAAATTAGGAAACATGTGTGTATGCATAATAATTGTAACTGGTTGCTAAAGTTATTGCTCATTATGTTTGGAAGGGATAAAACAAATTCTTGCAACATCATGACATAAATTTCTATATAATATAGCAAAACACACAGCCTTGTTGTGATTTTGCAAGCGCGGCGCCAAAATGGCCGCCGTGCTCTTTGCGGCCCCCCCCCACCGGACGAAGGCATCCGGGTAGTTAGGGGGCGTGGCCAGCACCCTTATATAAGGGGCGGCCACGAGGCAGCCGAGCTGCCATTTTGCGAAGCGACGGAGCGGAGAAGTTTTTCCTCTTACCTCCGTCGCTCTTGCCTTTTATCGGGAAGCCTCTGGCTGCTAATTTTCTTGACTTTTTCGGCTTCCCATCGTTTAGCTGCTATGCCCTCTAAGAAGAAGGCGACTGCGAACGCGGCTCGTTCTGCACGGAGGCGCCAGCCGGGTCGGAGGACCGCGGCTGCGTCTCCCCAGGAGCCTCCTTTGCCTGAGCCCACCGGGACCGGGGTGAATTGCCGCTTGGCCCGAGCCCACCGGGACCGGGGTGAATTGCCCCTTGGCCCGAGGCTGGGTGTCCGCGTACCGGCCCAGCAGTGGCCGTGGCCCCCGGCCCGCAAGCAGTGGCCACTGTCTCTGGCATGGCCCATTCTGCGGGGCCTTCTTCCATTGGTGCGCAGCTTCCTGCAGGGGGTTTCAGCCATGGGGGGTGGCTGGGTTCCCTCCCCTGGCAGGGTACCCCCCCGGCCCTGCAGGGGCCGGGCCTGGGGTCGTGGCCGTATATGGGCTCCGGGGTCCAGGGACCTGGACCGGCGCCTGCAGCCAGTGGGCCGGCCGGCCCTTTGCCCCCACTTGGCTTAGGGGGCTACGTTAGTGTTGAGGCCCTTCTGGCCCACGTTGTGGCCCTCGAGGCATCCCTCGCGAGGGTTAACCACCCGGGGGTGCCTTTTGGGGTGCAGGTTGATCCTTTGTCTGCCGGTCAGCGGCAAGCGGCAGGACGGGTCGAGCTGCCCGAGGCGCGTGGGCCGGCTTCAGCCACTGCCTCGCAGCTCCCCACTCAACAGGCTGATGCTGGTCAGGCCCCGTCGACGAGCTCAATTGCGGTCGTGAGATCCGACGCTCCCAGCGGGCCGGAACCCCCGGTGGGGGCGGCCCGTGGGGGTGCAGCATGTGAGTATGTGGTTCAATCTAGTGCACCCACACACCTAACCACGTTGGGGGGCATTCCAGTGGCCGTGGCCTCGCACGGGTGGTGCGACGGTTCAGTCGCCGACGTCCCACCCGGTGACTTCACCTCTCACCCAGGGCCCCGTTTTGGGTGGTACCTCTTACTCAGTCGGGAATGTGTTAGGGGTGGCCGGGTTGGTCCAGGCTCCTTTCCAGATCCCCGTGGTTCCCACCGTGCCGGTGTCGGCATTGCCGACAGCGGGGTATTCCTTGCCCCTGGGGGACCATTTGGCCCAGGCCACCAAAGAGAAGATCTGGCATGGGGAGTATGTGGACATCTTCTCCCTTCTTAACAGGGAGCCCACCAAAGAGGAGAGGGAGGGGCAGGATGAGAAGGATAAGGAACAGGCACGTCGTCGTAAGCCGCCACGTACGTGGGCCAATTGGTTGCCGGCGTACCTCATATACATGGCGGTCTACCTCAGGGCCCGGCCGGATTTGGCAATTCCAATGGTCCAGTATTTGGACAACATTTACCGAGCGATGGTCGACTTCCCGGGCCCGTCGTGGTTGGCTTACGACGAGGAATTCCGTATGCGGATTCCCCTGCACCCTGAGATGAGGTGGGACGAGCCCTGCCAGAAGCTGTGGCTTCTGTACATGACTCCCACGCGCCCTGCACCTGGGGAAAGATACCATTGTGGACATGCGGTCCAGCGAGCGGCCCCAGCACAGACACCCCGCCAGGTGGCGGGGCAGGGGGTTCCAGCCCGCCTGCTGTGCTGTACTTTTTCGTCCAATGGTTCCTGCAGTAGGAAGAATTGCCGGTACAGGCATGAGTGTCCCTCTTGCGCTGGCCCCCATGCGGCCTCCGCCTGCCCCAGGCCTGGAGGGATGCGGGGCAAAGGTAGGGGCGGACAAGGGGCTGGCAAGACTGCCGCAGAGGGAGCTGGTCCACCGAAAGGCCCCCTCCCCAATTAATGTGGACATGTTGGAGCGTTGGCTCGCATCGTACCCGAGGGAGGCAGATGTGGTTTACCTGCTTCAAGGTTTTCGACTGGGGTTCCGTATTCCTTTCCAGGGTGATAGGTCCCCCCAAGATGCCCCCAACCTTTTGTCCCTTAAGGGGAGGGAGGAGGTGGCTGCCGCCAGCATTTCTAAGGAGGTTGATGCGGGCAGGGTCGCTGGCCCTTTCCCTGCACCCCCGTTCCCCAACCGTAAAGTGTCACCCTTGGGCTTGGTGCCCAAGAAGTCACCGGGCGAGTTCCGCCTGATCCATCACTTGTCCTACCCAGCCGGCCGATCGGTCAATGATGCTATCCCTGATGACCTTTGCTCGGTCAGGTATACATCTTTTGACCAAGCGCTGCGCATGGTGCGCTCATGTGGCCCGGGTGCGCTGTTGGCTAAGTGCGACATTAAGTCTGCCTTTCGCCTCCTGCCGGTTCACCCGGGTGACTTTGAGTTGCTGGGTTTTAAGTTCTGGGGTGAATATTATTTCGATAAGGCCATGCCTTTTGGCTGTTCCATATCATGCTCGGCCTTTGAGCGTTTTAGCACTTTCCTACAGTGGGCTTTTGTCCGCAGGTCTGGGTCCCGGTCTGTAGCCCATTACCTGGATGATTTTTTATTCGGGGGTGAACGGGGCTGGGACACGTGCACACGTCTCCTCAACACATTTCAGACGCTAATGGAGGAACTGGGTGTCCCTTTAGCGCCCGAAAAGACCGAGGGCCCATCTACGCAGCTAGTCTTCCTGGGGGTGGAGATTGACACGGTAGCGCAGGCTTCTAGGTTACCAAGGGATAAGGTGTCAAGGATAGTGGCCCTTATCTCGGACTTGCTTGCTAAACGCAAGGCATCACTGAGGGAACTGCAGGTGCTGCATGGTCACCTCAATTTCGCTTGCAGGGTGGTCGCACCGGGCAGGGCATTTGCTCGGCGCTTGTGCGACGCCATGACAGGCTTATCCAGGCCCCACCATAGGGTGAGACTAACCCAGGGCATTAAGGCAGATATGCTTATCTGGCTCCAGTTCCTGAGGGAGTTCAATGGGGTGTCATTTTGGAGGTCTGACCTTCTGGCTTCCCCTCGTTTCCAGATACAGTCCGATGCCTCTGGGTCCCTGGGTTATGGGATGTACTTCAATGGGAAGTGGGCCTATGGTGGGTGGCCACCAGCCTGGTCAGGTACGGGTCGCCTGCGTGATCTTACGTATCTGGAATTTTTTCCCATCCTGGGGGCCTTGATGCTATGGGGTGAGGAGTGGGCCAACTCGGTCGTTCATTTCTGGTGTGACAATGCGGCCGTTGTCCACATTGTCAACTCACAGACTTCCAAATCAGCCAGGGTCATGGACCTGGTGCGCCAGTTTGTATTGCGCAGCCTGCGCCTTAATGTGCTGTTCCGGGCCAGGCATGTCCCGGGGGTCAATAATGATATCGCTGACGCTTTGTCCCGCCTGCAGATCTCCCGGTTCCGCGCCTTGGCCCCGGATGCGGAGGAATTTCCCTCGCCACTCCCGGACGAGATATGGACCCTTGGCAAGGAGAGGTGAACCGGACGATCGGCATGGCGCTAGCGCCACGCACGCGTAAGGCGTATCAACACGCATTCAATTCTTTCAGAGCATTCTGTGCCCAATTCCGGCTGCCAGATACCTGGCTGATCCCGGTGGCCCATATACTTCAATTCATGGTTGACCTGCATTCCCAGGGCCTCGCACCTCGCACCATAACATCCAGGCTGTCAGCGCTGGCTTTTATGGCCAAAGTAGGCGGACATGCGGACAGTACCGCTGACTTCCGTGTGAGACATGTTTTGGAGCAAGAAGTTTTGAGTTTGATTCCCCACTGTGCCTCCTGGGAGACAACATAGTGTGTATGGTCATGAGCAAGCAGCACAGACCTAGGGTGATCCCAGAAGAAGTGAATAATATACCACTTCTGAATATTCTCTACCTAGAAAACTGTGCAAATGGTCACCAAAAAGTCAGAAATGGCATGATGGCACATTCTTTATCATCATCAAAGCTATACTTGGACT
This sequence comes from Bradypodion pumilum, assembly GCA_035047305.1. Classification (NCBI taxonomy): domain Eukaryota; kingdom Metazoa; phylum Chordata; class Lepidosauria; order Squamata; family Chamaeleonidae; genus Bradypodion; species Bradypodion pumilum. The sequence continues at coordinate 75,233,816 of JAWDJD010000003.1, forward strand.
AGAATTTGGAACCCCACTGCTTAGTTCGTAGCTCTGGACCTAAAATACTTATTGGTATCACTGTTGCTCTTTTCTCCCAGAGATGATGAGTTTCAGTTCTCAAACCCTAATATCTCATGATATTTTTCATCTATTTTCCTTCTACCTGAGTATCAGCTGGGGTCACCAGATCAATCAGCTTAACCAATTTTTCTTAACCACAGTAATATCTGGCGTGTTGTGTTCCTATTTCTTATCAGTTTGGCTCTTAGGGTCCCCCAAAGACCTTAACCATCTTATCCTCATTCTCAGCCACCTTTTCAGGTTTGTGTTTCCACCAGTACATGAGATGATGTTCCAAAATTCTTGCACAGATTCTAATGTAACATTGCTGTGACTTGGATATGGCATCCTTTGTAGTCAGTCTGTAGGACCTATCATCATCATCATCATCATCATTAATGTCAGGTGTGTAACATCAACTAAATTATGGGGCTAAATCAACAGGGCTCATCTTATGTGCATAGTGAGAAAGAAAAGCACAAAAATGATCATATGAAACCATTGTAAATCTTATCTAGATTGCATTTTAAAATGAGAATATTCTTCATAAACATGTAATGTAATAACTCAATATCTGGAATATTCTACATTTTCACCAGCAATCTCCACTTTTAAAACACCAGGATTTTCTCCTTGTATAAGGGAATTGGGAATTCCTCCATGCGCTAGTGGAGGAAAGAGTAAAACTGTAAGAAGAATGGGTGATTCTGTCCTCAGTTCAGATGGAATAGGTTATTGAGCCAAGTGTTTTGAGAGAGAAAATATGAGGTAGAATTTCAACTGTAACATTGTTTTTTTGACTATTAATATGCTTTATTTTGTCCTGGGTATTCACATTATTCTAAGTGAACATGAGCAAAACAACAGAATGGTACTTGAAAAAGAGATGGGTCTTCCATAAAAAAGAATGCATAATGCTGCAGAAAATGTGTATATGAAAAATGAAAGACATGTGGCCCTTACCAAAATATATGTCTGATAAAAAGTGGAATCCAGCCACATTGAGAAGGCAGTCACATTCCAAATTCATATAAACTTTTGACACAAAGATGCCAATACAGTTTTATAAACATTCAAAGTAAATTGCTATTTAAAAATGTGATGCCCATCAGTAGCTTTTTGTTGTTGTTCAGTCGCACAGTCAAATCTGATCCTTTGCAACCCCATGGACCACCCTATTCCAGGCTCCTCTGTCATCTGCCATCCTCCAAAACCCACCCAGATCTATGCCCACTGCATCAACGATGCCATCTAGCCATCTCATCCTCTGCTGCCGCCTTCTCCTTTTGCCTTTGATCTTTCCCAGCATCAGGGCCTTCTCCAGTGAGTCCTCTCTTCTCATTTGGTGGCCAAAGTACTTAAGCTTCAGTTTCAGTATTTTTCCTTCCAAGGAGCAGTCAGGGTTGATTTCCTTCAGGATGGACTGATTTGATCTCCTTGCAGTCCAGAGGACTCTCAAGAGTAGCGTAAACATCAGCTATTTTTTTTTAAAAAAAGAAAACATTTTTGCATAATGCATTTGTACTTCCTGTACAAGTTTTTAGCACTTTCTTTGAAATGCAACTTGTCATTTTATGCTACACCAGGGGTTCCTAGCCAATGGCCCGAAAGGCCGTACCTAGACCACGACGTTATTCCATCCAGCCCATCACCATTGCCACCGCACCTGGAAGTGGAAGCGGGCACATTTACATCAGCCATAAAATGTGCCTGCACATGCACAAACGTGCCTGCATCTGTCATAAACGCAGAAGTGGGCACATTTATGACAGCCATAAATGAGGCACAGCTGAATGGTAAAACATACAGTAGTTATCTTTAGTTCTCAGTTTACACAGTATACATCATTAGATCTTTTTCTTCCTTAATTTATGTATACAATTTATACATTTAATACTGTTTCACACTTTGACTAGTAGCGTCTTGGGTGAGTTTGACAAAGGGGCCCCCCTCTAACCTGGCCTTCAGACTTCCTTTACACGTTCCCCTGACAAGTAGAATATTCATATATTAATGCTAGCTTTAAAAATGGTTAAGTTAAAGCTGCTGTACCTAAGCTACTGTATTTTTTTAAAAAATACAACAACTTAAACACAGCAACTTTATTTAGAGATCAGCTACATTTGGAAGGCATTAATGTATAGGTTTATCATAAGTTGGATGCAATTTGATGGCACAAAACAAAAGTTTTAAAAATATAACATATGCATAACAAAGACCTTGCCGCCAACTCTGGCAGTGATCAAACAAGGGAAATAGACTGCAACTTGAATTGCTTGTGGAGTGAACCAGTATGAGCTGTTCCCAGTGATCACATATAATGTACGATGAAATGTACTCTAGCTCAATACCTATCTCTAAGGCTAATACTTTTTGAGACTGTTGTGGAGTGATTCCCCAGCAGATGGAAGGGTTGCTTTAAGAAAGCTCAATCCTTTGAAAGCAACCTTTTCTGGTGTAATCAGATACAATATGTGTCTTTATAGCTGTCTGATTGTACTCTCCGCTATTTGCTAATTTTCAATACAGTAGGCCTGCTCATCCACAGACTTTGTGTCAACAGTTTCAATTATATATGGCCTAAAATATTAAATGAAAAATCCCAGAAATGTTTAATGCAGTAACAGAACTGGCCACTAGAGGAACCAGTGACTACAGTAGGTAAAAGGTAAAGGCTGCCCTTGCTTGAATGGAGGCTTTGCTTTTAAAATTGGTTTCTGATGTTCTTTGCTCCCTGAGAATGGTGAAGAGAGGCTTGGCATTTTTGACCTTGGACCCAGGTGTAGATTTATTTCCTCTTGGAAGTCATAACAATCTTAAACTGTGAGAACAAAAGTAGGTATGATGAACATTGAAAGTGAAGTCTTATGGATAAAATACAGGAAGAGTAGGAATGAAAGATCAAAAATGGGTTTAGTTATATTGGAAGGTAGAAGAAGAAGAACCATTATTATCATACCTATCAAGTTTCAGGGAATTTCTGTCAAATAAGGGAAACTGGACATCTATGCTTATCCTGTGCTGGCCTCCAGTCTAACTCCAGTCTAAATGCAGTCTAACTAATATAGGATGATGGCGGGAAAGAGAATAAAATACGGGGGGTTGACAGAAATTCCCCGAAACTTGACAGGTATGATTATTATTATGTATTGCATGTGCTTATCAGGAGGAGAAAGAAGTGTGCTTATGCTTCCTTATGAATAAATGGTAGAAAGATGTAATCTAATGCAGTTAACTTTAGATCGAACTCTCACCTTCAAGAACCACTGCCTAGATACTAAACAGAAGGTTTTTGCCAGGAACAATCTTTTGATGAAAATAACAGGCACTAGTTGAGGGTGCCCAACCACACACATTAAGAACTTCTGTGCTAGCTTTATGTTACTCTACAGGAGAGTATGCTGGTCCATTGTGGTACAGATCAGTGCATGCAAAGCAGGTGGATGTGGTTCTAAATGAAACAGTGAGATTAGTTACAAGATGCCTAAAACCAACCCCAATACAAAAAGTGCATTACTTAGTTGGCATCCCTCCACCAAAATTTCATCGAGAAAGTGCTGCTCAGAAAGAGTGGGTCAAAGCATGTTCCTTGTAAACACACCTGCTATTTGGTCACCAACCACCAAAAAACCTCTGCCATTCCAAGCAACCAGCCCCCACAGACCGCCTTAGAACTATGGAAGTTGGGCAAGGAGCTACCAGATAACTGGGTAGACCCACATGACTCTCTACACAGGCCTGTGTGGCAAGCTCTAAACAGACTGTGTGCAGGGTAAGAAGATGAAGGGCTAATCTGAGAAAGTGGGATTTCCTTGTAAACAACAGCCTGTGTGAATGCCGAGAAGAACAAACTACCGCCCATATGATACAATGCACACAATGTCCCTCAACATGCACTGAGGAGGACCTTATTTTTTTTATTTGTCACTTCACTTTTATTTGTATACCGCTTTATACAGCCCGAAGGTGACTCAAAGCGGTTTGCATCAACACATGCTGTTGAACAAGTGAACAAGAAACATACAATGTAAAAATATACAGAAAATATCAAGAACATATTTAAAAATTACAATCAAGAGAAAAACAGTAAAAAATAGATACAAGATACAAACATCGAGGCCCAGACAGGGCACAAGCCAAAAAGGTCCTCAATTGCGACTGCAACAGCAGTCGCGAGTGGCTTTGATCCCTGGAGCGATGGTGAGGCTCCGGGGAGAGTGAGGTTCTCCTTATGGCAGCGGCTTTTCCACCCCTTCAGCTAGGCATGGCTCGAAGGAGGAGGCAGCATCAGCGGGCGCAGGTGGCTTCGATCCCCAGAGTGGTGTGGCTCTGGAGAGAGCGAGGATCCTCCTTGCGGTGGCGGCGGCTTTTTCACCCCTCCAGCCAGGCGTGGTTCGGAGGGGTGGTGTGGTTCCGGGGAGAGTGAGGGTCCTCCCTGCGGCAGCAGCTTTTTCACCCCTCCTGCCAGGTGTGGCTTGGGGTGGGGGAGGGTGCAGGTGGCTTTGATCCCCAGAGCGATGATGAGGCACCATGGAGAGCGAGGGTTCTTATATTTCCCCTTACGTTGGCAAGAGAAAATGCTGTTGGTGTGGCCCGATATTGGGTGGATGTAATCTAATTCCTGTTTGTTTTAAATACTGTATGTTAATTTTAGCTTTGTACAGTATTTTATTATATGCTTGTGGTGCCTGTGATATGAATAAAATAAGATCTAATGCAGTGGTCCCCAACCTTTGGTTTTTGGACTTCAATTCCCAGAAGTCTAAGTCAATATATATGCATGATCAGTGCTTTGGGGAATTGGCTTAGGCTTCTGGGAATTGAAGTCCAACAACCAAAGGTTGGGGACAACTTGTGTTAGGTGGCTAGGCCAGGAACTATAGATAGGTGTGCCTTTCTTGTTTTATTCAGGGAAAGGGAATAAGTAAAAGTGTTCCTTTTAATTTTTGTATCTACTTTTTTGTAATTTTGAACTCTGAACTACTTTTCATTTAAATAAAAGATGTCTTCATGCCGAAGATGTCTTACTTTCTCCACAGAGCTTAGCTAAGTGGTAGTATTCCATTTCCTTTATTGGCAATGCTACATACTGCTAACTAAGATACATATTGCATGTCCTACCTGATTTGGCTGGTTTGTAAGCATAAACCAGTGGTGGGATTCAACAGGTTCACCCCAGTTCACCAGAATCGGTAGCAGAAATTCCAGCTGGCCCCGCCCATCAAAGTTTAGAAATAAAGTAGTCCTAATTTGGTGCAACACAGGGCTTTCCTCCTGGTCACACCCTTCATATCATGCCCACAATGTAGGTAGTAAAAAAATAATTAATCCCACCACTGGCATAAACAGTCAGTGATTGAAACCTATCATAGATTTTTCTAGACTGGGACAGAACAACATGTACTCTAAAGCAGCAAAATGGTTTGTGCTGGCTTCCTGGATGGGTGCAGGTTCTGTCAAGTGGAATGAGTGCTATCCCTAGTGGGATAACGTGGGTGTGTTATCCTTACACAGTATATATAGGGTTCACAACTGTCTGAAGTTTCAGGAATTCAGGGTTAGTCTTGGAATCGATCCCCCATAGGTATGACCGACCAACTGTACTCAGCAGCATTTATAGTTAAAACTAGCATTTATTTATTTTTTTGGTTAAGGGTGGTTTGGGTGGGGGTGTTTTGCATTTGTGGTCTGTGACTTTTTTTGATCTATTTTATTAGATTTATTTGTGATTTTGATTTATTTCTTATTTTTCTGACTTGTTTTTACTCTTGTGGCCTCTAGGTGGGGCTGTTAGCAAGAGGGCTGCTTTGCATTTTTTGACTTGTTTTTAATCTTCCGGCCTGCAGGTGGGGCTGTTAGTAATAGTGTTGGGTAATTTTTTTGTTTGACTTGTTTTTTATCTCCTGGCCTCTAGGTGGGGCTTCTTCCGGTAAGTAGTCTTTGTTTCTTCATTTCTGTTCCGGAGTTGTGGAGGGAGGACGTGCTGTTGAGTTCTCTGGGTTTTTTTAATCCGGTTTTTTTGTTTTTTTGGTATTGGGCTGGTAGGTGTTTCTGTTTCTTCTTTTGTGGGTTTTTTTGGGGGTTTAGATGTGTTTAATTGCTTTGTTTATTTCTGGTTGTTTTTTATGTTTCTGATTTCGTTTGTGTTTACCGTATTTATTCGAGTATAACGCGCACTCGTGTATAACGCGCACCCCTAATTTTCCATGAAACCTCGGTATAAAATTTTCTCGGCTAGCTGCTCGGTTTCCATGCATTTCAGCATGATCAACAACTTTGAGCTTGAACGAAGCGTCATATGCACAACGTTTACGCTTGATACCCTGAGATGCCATCTAAAGGGGAACCAGTTATATCGGTGAAAAAGAGCACGCCTTAAAATATTGAGGGAGGGGGGGATAATCAGACCCACCTGTTGCAGAAAATGCAATCCGAAACGAGCACTTCCGACCTCCAGGAGCCTCGCTCGAACTGCGAGCTACCTCCGGGCCACGCCTCGTCTCCCGCGCCACCCAATCAGATCCCGTCAATTTCTTCAAAGCCACCCCCCCGCCTCCCCTTCACCCGCCGCAGCAATAGACAGCCGACCCAATTCTAAAAAGGAAGTAAAAGAGGCTCGTTTATAACGCGCACCCACTCCTCGTGTATAACGCGCACCCCAACTTTGATTTCTTTTTTTGGTATAAAATTTTGCGCGTTATACACGAATAAATACGGTATTTGTTTAATTTGTGGTATTTTTCTTGTTTGAGTTAGGTATTTTTATGTTGTAGTTAGGTGTTTTTTCTGTGCTTTCATGGTAATTTGGGTGTTTTTGTTTGTGGATTTTGTTGTTCATTGTTTTGTTGGTTAATGTGTTTATTTATTTATTTATTTGTGGTTTATTAATTTTGGTGTTGGCATTTTAGGCAAATTTTTGGTTTTGTTGTTGTGTTTTTTTACTTGAAGAACGGCCTGTCTGTCGGTTCCTCTTCTCCCCATTGCTGCTTCGAAATCTGGTTTTGATGCAGCAATGGGGAAAAGGAGGAGCCGGCAGTCAGCTCGCTCTTCCCCTGGTAAGGTTTGTTAGGTAGGTTGGGGGAGAAGGATGCAGAGAAGAGCTATCTGCCTGACGATGGTTCTCTCCTGTCTCCTTTTTCTCCTGGCTTACCTAACTGGAGATCGACAGGCAGCAATCCGTAAGGGGTGGTGCTCTTCCTTGCAAATTGCTGGCTGCTGCTTTTGTATTATCTCCACCGCTGTTTCGTGCTAGTTCTCGGAACAATGGTGTCAGTAGTACAAACGCAGCAGCCAGTCATTTGCCAGGGAGTGTGCTTCCCCTGACGAACTGCTGCCTGCTGCTGTTTTCCCCCCACTCCGGCTCAACTTACCTTGAGGCCGGCGGTGGTCTCGCCGTGTCTTCAGTGGGGTAGTGGGAGGAGAGGGAGTCCCTCCTCTCCCCATTGCTCCAGGAAAGAAGGTAGTCTCACCGTGGTTGTTTGTGTGTGTTTGTTTTGTTTGCATTCATGTGGCGGTTTTTTTTCTGCGGCTTGATTTCAATTGGGCGTGCCACATTTCCCAACATTCTTTTTGATTGCACCTCTCAGCCTGATTAGCTGAGGTGCAGTACGACACAGAGGATGTTGGGAATTGAAGTTGTTTCCCTTTGTTCCTGTTCGTGGGGCTGTTGCCCCACTGTTGGCTTCGGCAACCGTGTGGCACTCTGCGGTCCGGGTTCGGGGAAGTGCAGACGGTTCGGTACAGGATACAATAGTCGGGTGCGGGTGTGTATACCGGAGTCCAACAGTTAACACCCCTCCTTATAGGTAAAATTGGACTTTTTTTTACTTGTACTCTGTGGATAAAATCCATATGTCGGTAAACACATTCCACTGGCTAGAATAATATTAACTTTTTGCTAGCAATTGTCCACCAGAGAAAGAGAGAGAGAGACTCAATTCAACAGGTAATTTGAGAAGTCTTTCTACTTAAGCTTTCCTTAAACATTATAGACCATTTTAAATGCCACCAGGCCAGTTCCACAGTGCAAAATAATTAGGTTAATTTTCATTAGACATTAAGGTACAACTGCTTTGATATGCCTAACGATCTGGTTTCAAAGAAACTGATTAGACAAAAGGTATAGCTTTCTTCTGGAAAAACAAAACAGAACTTTGTCTTTTATGCAAAGGGGGAAAAGTTGCATGGATCAAAACAGAGAAATAGGGATGGGTAGAAGACTTTGATGGTGTAACAGACAGAAAATAGAACTTTTTAATGTTTCTTAGTGAGACTAACTTTTTTTCCAACCACAAAAATTAAACTGATTTTCTTGGCAGAAGAATAGTTTTTGGATTATTTTTTCATTTAATAAATACATTTCTATTTTTATTATTTATTTTCTAACCCATAAACACAAAGCAATTGTCTCTGGCTACTGAATAATGACTACTTATGTATATTGTCCTGACGATCAATAAAAATAGATAAATCTAAGCTTGACCCACAACAATCTAATATACAGACATGACCAATGTTTCAGGTTCACTAAAATTGGCATATAATCCAAGAAAAGATTTGGGAGAAACATTTCTATAACAAGAACAATGTGCCTCTTTTAGAATACAGTAGTCACATTTGACAAACTCACACAATACAGTACTGTAGTTGTAAAATTCCCTAGGAGTAGAGAGAGAAATTGCTGCTTGGATTCATGCAAGCTGCAGAGTATTAAGGTCACAAACTATATCTATTATCTCCACAACTGCCTTGGCTCACCTTGGTAGCCAGACAACGTTTGCTTTTGATGAGAGAAGGGACAAGGACTGCGGAAAGCACATTGAACTCAAGACTTAGGAGAACTGAAGGGGTGCAAACAGAGGGAAGGTAGCTCACACCTGTACTTGGCCTCTGGACCCTGGGTAGCAGTGAATACATATACAACACTCTAGGTTCTTCAGAGATTCACTGCTGCAGAAAATGGAGGAAGCATCATATTTTTCCTGTGCTTTTGGTCTTGTGAACCGTCTTTCAATTTCTCTAGGTACAGGAGAGCTGAGTCTCATTTTGATTTTATGCTGTCCCACACCTAATTGTCTATGGCTAGTAACAAATAAATGAGAGCATTTATGGCTGTGTGGTTATTGTGAAGCAGAGATCAAATTCCTTTATCAGATAACTTACTGTAAATCGAAGGTGTTCTTAGTAAAACAAAACCTTAAAGATAAGTTCTACCCATGATGCATTTTGGTTCCTTTTTGGAAAGAAAGTATAAGTCATGTCATGTCATATATATATTACTTTCCTTTTGTTATGTTAAAAAGTTCATGCTGCTCCAATGTCTTAAGAGGATTCAGGACACATCACAGCACTTAAAAGACAGGCATAAGGAGGACTGCTGTGGTTGGCCCTTGGACAACCAGATTCAGAGTTTGCTTCAACCTTGATGAACAGTTACATAAACAGTTGTGCAATTACATAACAGTTGTGTCTAGTTGCATCAGCTTTGTTGCAAATTAGCATGCAGCTAATAGTCCATCTATAAATGACTTGCTGCATAGACCCTCAGGATATAACCAGATATGTAAGCAATTTAACAAAAAAATTCTAAATATACTGAGTTACATCAACATCTTGCTGATTTCAGTGAAGACATAAAAGAAACACTACTACAGTGTATTGTTGTTTCAAAGGCCACACCAACCATTTAATTCCTCAGCTTCTTAGTTGGTAGAAATGTTAGAAGTAGTAACCATATTAGTCTGTGCAAGCATATCAGAGAGTAAACAAAACAGCCGAAAAAAACAAGACAATTTGTGGCAACTTAAAGAAATAAAAGGCGACTGATTCTTGGGAGACAAGCCATGAGAAACCTGGGGAACATAGTTAAAAGTAGAGACAAAACAAAATTTTGCATTGTCAAAGCAATTGTAATACTGATAGTAATCAATGGTGGGCATCAGCAGGTTCACACCAATTTGCCAGAACTGGTAGCAGAAATTCTGGCTGGCCCCGCCCATCCAAGTTTTGAAACAAAGTAGTCCTAATTAAGGTGCAAAGCAGGGTTTTCCCTCTGGCCACACCCACCATACTATGTCCACAGTGTGGTAGTAAATTTTTTTTGGATCCGACCCACTGGTACTAATGTATGTTTGTGAGAGCTGGACTATAAGGAAAGCTGAGCGCAGAAGAAGAGACGCCTTTGAAATGTGGTATTGGAGGAGAGTTTTGAGAGTACCCTGGACAGCGAGGAGAACAAATAGGTCGATCCTAGAAGAAATCAACCCTGACTGCTCATTAGAAGGTCAAATAGTAAAGATGAAGCTAAAGTACTTTGGACATCAAATGAGAAGAGAGGATTCACTTGAGAAAGCCTTGATGCTGAGAAAGGTTGAGGGCAAAAGAAGGGAATGGCAGAGAATGAGATGGCTAGATGGTATTGTTGATGCAATGGGCACAGAGCTGAGTGGGTTGAGGAGAATGGTCGAAGATAGGAGTGCCTGGCATGTGATGGTCCATGGGGTCGCAAAGGATTGGACTCATCTATGCGACTGAACAACAGCAGTAAAGGTAAAAGTTTCCCTTGCTCGAAAGCCAGTTGTATCCGACTCTAGGGTGCAGTGCTCATCTCTGTTTCTAAGCCGAAGAGCCAGCGTTGTCTGCTTCTGCAGACGTTTCCGTGGCCATGTGGCAGGCATGACTAGACACCGGAGCGCACGGAACGCTGTTACCTTCCCACCGAAGTGGTTCCTATTTATCTATTTGCAATTTCTTGCTTTCAAACTGCTAGGTTGGCAGGATTTATATCCCGCCCTACTCGGCCCAGGCCGACTCAGGGCGGCTTACAACAGGTAAATCAAATGCAGTATAACAAATGAAATACAAGATAACAATATGAACAACACACAAAATACAATCAACTATACAATTGCAAATTACAGGTTACACAATTACAAATCAGTACAAAATAAATATGCCATAGTACCACAAACATAACGGAGCAAAGCTCAACATACTTATTATCTGCAACGTCCGGCAGCAGCAAAGTCCCTCCAGTCGCGGGGTGCTAACGCAGGTGCTACCACTCCCCCTGCCAAACCGGGGGAAGGAACTCTGTGCAGTCCCTCTGGCCATGAGAAACCGACACCAGAGCTTCTCAACATCAATGGTAGTGGCAGTTACAGCAGCAGGAGTCCGATTGGCCCTGAGAGTGACTGCAGCTGTGAGGTGTGCGGCGGCGGTGGGGGGTTGGGCATTGGAGGTGCTGACGGCAGTGGTGGTGAGGAGAGTGCCTTTTAAACTGCCTGCCAGCCTCGCCTCAGGTGTTCTCTCTCCTGGCCCGACTGACCAGGGGACGGGCATTGAAGGCACTGACGGCGGCCGTGAGGAGAGTCCCTTTTTGAGTCACCTGCCAGCCTCGCCCCAGGTGTTTTCTCCCCTGGCCTGACTGACCAGGGGGCGGGCGTTGAAGGCGCTGGCGGTGGTGGTGAGGAGAGTCCCTTTTAAACCGCCCGCCAGCCTCACCCCAGGTGTTATTTCCCCTGGCCCGACTGACCAGGGGGCGGGCATTGAAGGCACTGATGGAGGCAGTGAGGAGAGTCCCTTTTTGAGCCGCACGCCAGCCTCGCCCCAGGTGTTTTCTCCCCTGGCCCGACTGACCAGTGGGCAGGCGTTGAAGGCGCTGGTGACAGCAGTGAGGAGAGTCCCTTTTAAACTGCCCACCAGCCTCGCCCCAGGTGTTCTCTCCCCTGGCCCGACTGACCAGGGGGCGGGCGTTGAAGGTGCTGTCGGCGGTGGACAGGAGAGTCCCTTTTAAACTGCCCACCAGCCTCGCCCCAGGTGTTCTCTCCCCTGGCCCGACTGACCAGGGGGCGGGCGTTGAAGGCACTTCCTCTATTATTTTTGTATAATTTATCATAAAGAACAGCAAAAGTAGTGAGAAAAGAGGACCGATTTTGAAGGTTAACATTTTTAGAAAAATAAAAAGTCATTGTAAAAACCCTTGTATTTTCACTTTCCAATATCACCGTGCTCAAGATACAAACTCAAGATAAACAGCAAAGATAATACCATACAATAATTTGGTTTCCCAATGGAAATCAATTATATTGTGCCTTACAGTTCAAAACAAAAAAGTATTAAGCAAATTAAATCCTTGGAGGATTATCCTTGCAAAGAACTGCAGGGGATTAGTACACAAAAGTACCTGTTTCCTACTCTTGGTATCACTACCAATCTTAAGAAATGTTCTGAAGGCGTAGGTCAGTGACCTTTTTAAGTCAGGGGCCAGGTCACGCTTCCTCAGACAGTTGAGGGGGCCAGATTGGTCCTCCGGCCATAAACACTGCCGTAAATGCATCTACGGTTGTGGTAAACGTGTGTCCATGGCCATTTCTGGCAGTGGTGGCGGCAGTGGTTAAAGTAAGGGAGGGGGCTGGGTTATTTGGCACCACGGGCCATAGGTTGCCGAGCCCTGGCATAGGATGACACGTTACTGAAGGAAACACCTATAAGTCTCCTTAATGCCTGGAAAGAAGAGAATCTGAACACCACACCCACTGTCTTGAGATCCTTGATAGAAAGAAGACAAAACATAAAGAGAAGACTTTCAGTACTCTGCTTACCAATACTGGATACTATTTTACATATTCAGTGGTACCTCACTTAAAGAGCATAATGCGTTCCACAGGATTGCTCTTTAAGCGTGTTTGCTCTTTAAGCGAAACACCATTGTAAGTGACCAATTGTGACTTCTGGTGGGGGATTGCGAACCCTGATTTAGTTGTTAAGCGAGTTTTTTGTTGGTTTTAGTTGTGACCATTCAGAGAAAATTCTGCTCTTTAAGCGAGTTAGTCTATAAGTGAGGTGCTTTTTATGCGAGGTTTTACTGTACAGGCACATCAAATTCCTTTTCTTTTTTCTCTTTTTGTTCTACAAAATGTACTGCTGCTCTCCTTACTGTATTTCCCTGCCCTCCTTCGTTTTTTGTTTTTAGGTCATAATCATCACAAGGCTTCTAGCTGTTAGAAGCTATGTGCTTAAAATAACCATGCTGAACGCCCAGAGGAACAGTTCTGAATAAAAACAAATGTATAGCTTCAGAGAGATTCTAACTCCTTCGGGGTTCTTCTAGGTGAAGTAAACAAATGGGATACACAGAAATTTACATCTTTGTTAAAATCAAGGGGGGGGGACACTTAGATGTTTAATTATGAGATATGTCCTGTTGTTTTTACATATTAATGTAAATGGTTCTTGCAGTCTTTCCTTTTACTTTATCTCTGATTAGCAGAATCGGTCATTTTGCTTTGGAAAAGTAGACTGCATAATTGTCTATGCAAGATATATATCTATATATATATTATACATTCTAGGTAAAGGTAAAGGAGGATGGCAGGTGACAGAGGAGCCTGGTGTGCAGTAGTCCATTGGGTCGCAAAGGGTCGGACTTGAATGTGCAACTGAACAACAAAGGTAAAGTTCACCCTTATTCGAAAGCCAGTCATATCTGACTCTTGAGTTCAGTGCTCATCTCCGCTTACAGCCAAACATTTGCAGCACTGTCAGAATTTGCAGACGTTTTCATGGACATGTGGCAGACATGACTAGAAACTGGAGTTCACGGAACACTCTTTACCTTCCCACCAAAGTGGTGCCTATTTATCTACTTGCGATTTGTTGCTTTCAAGCTGCTAGATTGGCAGAAGCTGGGACAGAGAGTGGAGCTCACTCTGTCATGCAGTACTTGGGTATCTAACTGCTGACCTGCTAACCTTCCAGTTCAGCAACTTATCCACTAAGCTGCCACATTCTATACATTCTACAACTATTTAAATTCTTAATTATTATTCACACTACTCTTGTCACTATCCTTACCATCGCCATCATCATCCATCTTTATTTTTACACCTGTAATTTCTTTTTACACAGTTTCTTGCAGCAAAATCAATAGAGTCTAGTGGTTGCATAAAGACTAGGTTGCTTTAATTGGTGTATCTGTAGATAGCAGCCCAATTCATTCACCTGAGGAAATAGGCTACAATCTATATAACTTTCCATGTCACTTTCCACAAAAATGTATTTCTCCAAATCTCATATCATGTTTTGTGGCAGCATTATCCGGTTTTCCATACAAATTGTCTTGTGTTTTCTTCACTTACATGAAATATGTTTGTCCTAATACTAGCACAAAGCTACTTCTATCTACCTATCTATGAAAATGTCATTTTACACAGAGTAGGTCTGGTTTGGGAAAGCAAGGAAAACAATTGGATGGTAAATGGTTCTGAGCTGCACCTTACTTAAGCAGTGACCACCACAGATTTGGTATGGTCTTCTCCTTCATGTAAAAAAATGAAGCTGCCAGGGAGGCTTCCTGGAATTGTGGTGTGTTTTTTTTTGTTCTGTTTTTGTGAGGCACCTTCTAGAAAGCCTAATTAGCAGCAAAACTACAACTCCCAGGAAATACTACAGCACCTTCTCTCTTTTTAAAACAGCAATGCTGAAGTAGATCATGCAACCTCCAAGGCTTTTACAAGGTTATTGTCTAATGCACACTGGTTCCAATAGGCAAGGTTGGATTATTATTTTTAATGTCATTTTTGGGTTGGTTATTATTGTGCTCCTGTTATGGACATTATTTTTACAATATTGCTTTGTTGTTGTAATTTATTGTTTCTGTATTGGATGTTTTATTATTGTAAGCTGCCCTGAATGGTGCATGCACCAAAAAGGTGGGGTATGTATAAATAAACAAGGTAGATACTTCTTCAGGTGAGCAAACTATAGAGGTTTGTGTGTATTTGTGAGCTGAAGTTGTGCTTGGAATTTCTTGGAGAATTCTGGGGGTCTGAGTCAAAATAAAAAGGTTTTAAAAACAACAACTACACCCTTATTCTCTAGCACCTGTATCTTTCCTAGAAGGTTGCTGCAACAATCTGTATTCTTTGCTTCTCTTTGGCTTAAATCCTGTTGATTAGCACAGTCATTTGCACTTAAGCATGCTCACTGAATCACTAAGCATGTGTTGAGTTATTTTCTCTGTAGGTTCAATTGGCTGAAATCCTGAATGGGTCCACCTTAGTTATAACTTATTATGCTAAAGCAGGGGTTCCCAACCTTTTCCTGCCAGGGGCCAGACCACTCCCCATCAGTCAGCTGAGGGGTCTAGTCATGTGGTTCTTCCTGGTGGCGGCAGCAGTGGCAGCGGCACACATATTTGTGCCACATTTCTGGGTGTTTTCCCCACCTCTGCCACTTCCCTTAAATGGAGCGAGGGAGGAAAATTTCTGAGTCATTTTTGAATTTTTTGCCACATTTTTGCGGTACTTCGGTGCAAAAAACACGATGATTTCAACACTTCCATGATGTCAGGGCAATTCTGGCATCAGCAGCAATTTGGCCCGGGAACCAGAATGAATTCGACATGGGGGCCGGATCTGGCCCACAGGCCCTAGGTTGGGAACCCCTGTGCTAAAGTATACATACAACTGCATAGTTTGCAATTCTAGTACCATATATTGGATAAATCCCACTGACATCAAAGTTGTCTACACAATATTTATTATGAAATATCAGCCTTTAAAATACTATGTATCCATTATTACTTGGGTTGGTTGAATAGGCCAGTGGTTTAGAACTTTGGCTGTGGAGTCAGAGGTTTGGAATTGAATTCCCCATTGTGCTTTATGGCAGAAAAGTCAGCCTGTGTAGCCATGGAAAAGCTACGCAATCCCAGGGTGCCCATAGAAGAAAGGAATACAGTAATACCTCATACAAAGTCTGCTTCATACAACCGGATTCATACAACATCGCCTAATTCCTTGAAAAAAGTTGCCTCATACAAAGTCGTGCGACTTTGTATGAGGCATTGGGTTTTTCCCAGGTTGCATTGTGCCTGGGCAGTATAAAAGGCAGGGCACATGTGTGCATTGCTCTTGTGGGTTTTGCATGAGGCAAAGAGTGTTTAGGAGTGGTATTGAGCATAATTTTGGATTTTTTTGAATTTTTTCGTCAGAATTTTTAGAAGCATTCCTGGGATTTTTGCAGCATTCTTCAGGTTCTTGGGAAATCTGGGTTGTTTGACATGTTCTTGTAATGCATTTAGGCTTTAGACAATGATTTCTTAAAGTTCTGTCAGTTTCCTGTCTGTTTCCTTGGCTTTGCCCTGAAGTCTGTGCTGTTACAGTATAATGTATCTCTATGGAAACGACGTTGTACGAGGCATCGCGGCAAGGATTTGGATGTTGTATGAGGCATCGTGGCTAGGTTTTTGCATGCCTCATGCAACGTCCAAATCCATATAAAGTCCAAACTTGTGGAACCAAGTTTGGACGTTGTATGAGGCATCACTGTAATAATGTCTGAGAATTCCATATTTGAAAAAACCTGGAAAGGATCACCTTAAATCAGAATTATGGCTATGGAAAAAAAAGACTTGTTCTAATAATTTAATTTAATTTTAATTTAATTTAATTTTCGCGCTTATATACCGCCCACTCGGGTGCAACCCAACTCAGGGCGGTTTACATGGCGGACAATAAATACAATATAATAATACAATGACACATAATAATACAGTTCAATTACATCAAAGAAATTCAGGGGAAAAACACAATATCAATACAGCACATAATACATAAGTACAAAGCATCAAAAGTAATCAATATTAACAAAATCCCCAAGGGATGAAGCACAGCTCACATCCCATATAGTGCCCAGCCCAACTTCCCCAGCGGCAACATCAGCCTCAGTCCCTCTGTCTCCCTCCCTGCCCCCCCTCTCACCACAGCCAGGGGAGAGAGCCGAGGTGGTGTTTCGACTTCAGCGTCTCGGTGGCAGCAGCTTCCAAAGTCCCCGCCGAGAACAAGGCACAGCTGCGCCAATGCTCCCATCTCCCCCGCTGAAGGCGGGGGCCCAGGAGAGCTTCGGCGCGGCGTCCCCGGCTGTGGCGCGGCGTCCTTTTATCCCTCCGGTCAAAACTTGCTGCTTTTGCCTCCGATCCAAGCGCTTGATGGTCTGCTGTTGGAATGTTCGCCGACGATAGAATCTGGAGCTGCACAACCGCAGTTTGTTTGATGTGGTAATGTCCCGGTGCAGCTCATTAAGTGTGTTGTCTGTTTCAGACGCAAAGATGCCTTTTCCATCAAATGGCATCTCCTCGATGAGATTTTTTGTGTCTTCCTGGCCGGCACAAGTCTCCGTGTTGTTCTTTTTCACTAGCATATACCTCCATGCACCAGGCATGGTAAGCAAAGGAAAAGAGGTCCTCTATCTTAGAAGGAGGGCGGATGGCATTGTTCAGACGCTTAAGCCACTCCTGACACTGCTCAAAGGTAGAAAACTGACATCTGACAACTTTGCAGTCTTTACAAGTCAAGTGAAGCTGAAATATATCCCAGCATTCCACAGTTTCTATAAGTTGTAATGGAACATTTACTACTGATTCCTTAAATTTGATGTGAAGTCTGTAGTTAGAAAGAGCAATGACAGCGTCTTCTGCTCGGCCTACATACTCTGTGCTCTCCCCATGAAGTTCTGGGAAAGGGACCTGGAGATTCTCGTCCTCTCGGATCAGCTGCTTCCTGGGGAAAATCTGATTAGCTTGGATGTATTCAAGGCTGTGCTGAGTTTCTTCATCCATGACAGAGCCAGGTTAAGAGGCAAGGTCCCCACCCTTGTTTTCAATAACCCGTAGCACTACGGAACATATAAATATCAGCTAATAATAAAACTTTATTTCCAATAAATTTCAGATAGCCTTCTGGTAGTTTGACGTTTCACAAAGAAAGCCGGCGGCGGACTCCGGCCATGGCGGGGGGCTCCCTCCCCGCCCCTCAGCGGTGGCGAAGAGGGTCGCTAGCTGGGCCTTCCTCCCTGCCTTCCTTCCTTCCTTCCAGCCCTCGCCCCGGCGGCGGCCTCTTCTTTGGCTGGTGCCTCTGCCCCTCAGCACCACAACATGGCGGCCGCGGCCCCACAGCGAAGGCGTCTGGGCGGGGCGGCCGGGGAGGAGGAGGAGGAGGAAGGCCAATGAAGGCTAATAAAGTTAATGTTCTCAAAGCAAAATAGATTCTAAGATGATTCTCTCAACTCATACTGCGGCATAATTAGAGTAAGTCAGCAAAAAACAATGCAACACGCCATTGGTGCTTCTGATTTGAGCGAGTTTACTCTAAAGATCACTCTCTCCCAAAAGCCATTGATTTCACCTGTCATTAGCAATCTAAGTATTTAACCTCTGAAATACACAGATTCCAAAGCTACAATATTCTTCATCTTAATTGATAAGATATTGCCACTTAGATTGCAAATGTGCACTAGGACAGCCTACTAATGGAATTGGGAAATATAAACTTGGAAAAGCATAAGAAAGATCTTATTAATATAACAGCTGTGAGATTAATAGCTAGGAATTAGAAAATGTATAGATATTTTGAATTGGAGGAATGCTATAAATAATTGTAGAATATGGTTATAAATGATAAATTGGCATGCAAATTAAAAATGAAAAAAGTTATTACAAAGAAAAATGAATTTATGAAAATTGGGGGGGGGGTTACAAAGAAAAATGAATTCATGAAAACTTTGGAGAAATTTATTGACTATGTGTTTCACAAATCCAAAGGTGTCACACTGGGTCAAAATTATATGAAATTTTGGTAATAGGGTGTGAGATATGTATAGAACAATTGGTTTAATTAAACAAATGCTGTATAGATAAAAGGATAGGACCCCAAGGTGATGGGTATATACTAATAACAAAACATAAAAGAATATAGAAGGAAGAAAAGAACAAATTAAACTGAATGTAATAGGGGTAGAATTTAGGCAAAGGAGTATAATAAAGTGTGGGTTTAATTTTCTTACAAGAATGAGATTAAATTCTGATTAACAATTTCAGCATCCTTTAGTAATCGTCTTCTACCCTTTCCCTTAAACTTGAAAGCACATGCATATATAGCAGCAAAAACACATTTGAAAAGTGATCTCATCTATTAGTATTTCTGACTCTAGTGCATTCAGTAGACTGATTTCAACTAATACAGTCTAAACAACTACTGGGAGCACACATATCATGGATCAGATAGTTCAATTGTGGCAAAAGGTAAAAGTGTGCTCTTCTGAATGAAAAGAGTTAAATGTATGGCCTTGTAAGCCATTAGTTAGAGATTTATTGGGGAAGTTAGAAAGTCTATAGTTCAATAAGTGGCGACTGAACAAGCACAGTAGGTGCATTGACAGAGAGGGGAAGAGAATTCAGTCAAATGATGCCTCTGGGACTTTGCAACATATGGCCCATCAGTCAAAGGTCAAGCCCTCTCACAAATTGTATGCACTTTACATATCCATCTGCATCAATAAATTACTACTTTTCTGTACAGCAGGCACTAATGCATGAGCAAGAGGAATCATTCCACTTACAAATGAACTATTCTATTTATTCATGTTCACTTTTTTCTTGCACAGTAAGATATCTTTTACATACATGGTTTTCTTCTTTAAAAAGAAATACAGTAACCTTGTGCAGAATCATACATTTGGAGTCCCCACCCCCACCCCCTAAATTAACACTGGAATTGATAAAGCTTATACTAGAGGTTCTCAACCTACAGCCTGTGGGCCAGACCTGACCCATAGCATTATTTCATATGGCCCGCTGCACCTGTCCCCGGAAGTGGAATCGGACATGTTTACATCAGCCATAAAACACACCTGCACATGTGTAAACGTGCCTGTGGCTATTGTAAACACAGAAGTGGGCACATTTATGACAGCCGTAAATGTGCCCACTTCCAGGGTGTGTGGTCAGGCCCACAGAGTAAAAAATTTAGGAACCTCTGACTTATACCAAGGAAGTGATAGTGAACCATGGTACTCTAGATGTTCTGGAACTTCAATTCCCAGAAGCCCTGATCAGCAGGAGTGCTGACTTAGGATTCTGCTAATTGAAGTCCAAAAACACCTGGAGTGCCAAGGTTTGCCATCACTGTACTAAGGCATCTTTGCCATCACTGTACTAATGTAAGCTTTAGAATTATACAGGCTGTTGATTACAGATTGCTTTCTGGTCTGTTTTCAGTTCCTGGAGGCACAAATCTGATGAACCAAAAATGAAATGTATCTTTATTAGCGTCACATCCATACAGCACTATAACCACTGCAGACAGGATCTCCACTCACACAAGTATTCTCAATTCAAATTAGAGATTTTTCATTTCTATTAAATGGAAAATATAACTTCCTTATTATAACAGCTTCACTGCCCACCAGTCTGTTTCTACATCCAATCCAAAATTATTGTTATTTACATATAAAGCCCTGTATGACTTGGTTCCTGGATTTATGAAGGATCAATTCACCCCATGCATGCTTTCTCAGCTTCTAAGATCCTCTGTGGAGATCCTTCTCTTAGTTCCATCACCTTCCCAAACTCCTTTGATGAGGACCTTAGAAAGGCCCTTCTCAGTGCCTGTTCCAATGTCTGGGAATGCACTGCCTTAAGAAGCCAGGTTGACCACCCCTATCTCTTGTTCCATCGTAAAGCAAATACCTTCCCTTTCAGGCAGCCCTTTAAGCAATAAGTGGAGGTCTCAAGAACACTCTATTTATTGCATTTATAGATTCTAAAATGTTTTTTAAAACTTTTTGCCCCTTGATTTTTATATTTTATTTATGTAATTTTTATTTATGTAATTTATATCCCGCCCTCCTGGTGGGAAACACCACTCAGGGCGGCTAAGAACAAAAGAGGGGAAAGGGAAAACAAAAATAAAAATAGAATACAATATAAAACAATTAAAAACATTCACAGCTAAAAAAACCTGCTAAAATCCACATTAAAACACATAAAACTTATGTAAACATTCAAAAAAAGTCTTACGTTTTTAAACTTATTTTTAAATTATATTTTAAACTTTTCAGTACTGTATGGTTTTAATTGTTGTGAACTACCTTGGAAACATGAGGAGAAAGGTGGCAAATTAATAATATAAATAAAAAATAAAAATAGATTTCCAGGCCAGAATATGGGAAACTGTTTTTCGCTTTACAATTTACCCCCAGAATAATTTTCAATGCATTCCTATGGGAAACCACATTTCACTTTATGATTTTTTCATAATATGAAATGTCCCGTGGGACATATTAAATTCATAAAGTGAGGTGCCACTGTACTTTAGATTCCTAATTTTTATTTCTTAGTAAAGGTTTTCCTTGCTAGAAAGCCGGTCATATCCTACTCTAGGGTCCAGTGCTCATCTCTGTTTCAAAGCCGAAGAGCCAGTGCTGTCTGCTTCCGCAGATGTTTCCATGGTCATGTGGCAGGCATGACTAGACACAGAACGCACGGAATGCTTTTACCTTCCCACCAAAGGGGTCCCTATTTATCTGCTTGCAATTTCTTGCTTTTGAACTGCTAGGGTTGCAGGAGCTGAAACAAAGATGGGAGCTCATTCTGTCCTGAAGTATTTGGGCATCAAACTGCTGACCTCCCACCTTCCAGTCTGCGTCGTAGCCACTTGAGCCACTAAAGTCCCCTAATTTTTATTCTTAAAATGCCTCCCCCCCTTTTTTTAAAAAAGTCTGTGTGAGAATTATTCCAAATTACATTGTGCTACAAAGAGCTGCAGCACTGCGGTGACTCCAGTGGTTAAGACGCTGAACTTGCTGACTGGAAGATTGGAGTTTGATTACCGGGTACATGCTTGAATGCATGCAGGTGCACATACATGTGCACATATGTACACACACACACACACACACACACCTCTTTCTCTGTATATATTTAGTCTTTCATTTGAGAGAGCATAACCCAGACATGATTTATCATACTGCAGAGAATTAACTCACCTAACAGTGAACCACAACAGCTCCTGCTAAGCTGCTGCATTGACTTTCTCAGAAAATTGTCATATTTTGGCTACTGCTATTCCCTTTTGGAATATTAAGTTATGTAGTTTCCATTCATTTTTGCTCTGCATATGACAAATTTGTCATAAAGTTTATGTTCTTTGATTGAGATGAAAGCCTTCATTGAACCATTTGCTTTGATAGCTTGTTGACCACTCATTTAAATGAAATATCAATAGACAATAGAGTTTAAAAAAAAAAAGATCCAAGGCATATAATGGAACTTTAAAAATCATATGATTGTGGGAGCTAGAATTTATGTTTAGCAATATGAAAGCTGTTTATATTTATTACTGTTATGCATTAATACTTAAAGACAACTGTTTCCTAAATAGATTGCTTACTTAGAAAAAATAATTAAGCATACATTAAGGTGTCTCATTTAAGGCCATAAAAAAGGTGTACTGTCCTAACCTAACCTCATGTTTTGTTGAATGCATTCATTCATGTATTTATTTTCTGCACTGACAGACAACCTAGGTGCAGATATGAGTCAATACACTTATGTGATCTGAAAGATTTAATCATGCAGGACTGAGCAGTTTCTGAAGTGTTGAAAGCTAAGGCTAAAATAAATTAAAATTTTATTTATGGATGCATGTCTGCCTGTCCAGTCTTTTTCACAGGATTAAGACAATGTGGAGTGAAAACTCGAAATGAGGGAAATAGTGAGTTGATATAAGGGGAAACATATAATTATAAAGTCTGTTTTATATTCACACAAAAATAAAAGCCAAGGAGTAGAATAAAAGCACAGATGAAGGAAACAATAGAGGCACAGTTAATGGTGAAGGTAAAGGTCACCCTTGCTCGAAAACCAGTTGTATCTGACTCTAGAATTCAGTGCTCATCTCTGTTTATAGCCAAGACCCAGCGCTGTCTGTGTATGCAGACATTTTTGTGGACATGTGGCAGGCATGACTAGACACCGGAGTGCACCGAAGTGGACCCTATTGATCTACTTGCAATTTCTTGCTTTCAAACTGCTAGGTTTGCAAGAGCTGGGGCAAAGACAATAGCTCATTCTGTTGTGCAGTACTTGGGTATCGAACGGCTGTCCTGCTGCCTTCCAGTCAACATCTTAAGCCACTGTAGTCCCCACAGTTAATGGAGGGAACACCAATGAGAGAGACAATGAAAGAGGCTACTTCAGTGTTTCCCAACCTTTGGGTTTTTTTACTTCAATTCCCAGAAGCCTAGGTCAATTCCCCAAAGTACTGATCAGCCAAAGTACTGACTTAGGCTTCTGGGAATTGAAGTCCCCCCTGAGGGGTGTGGCAACCACTGGGCTACATGAAATTTGCTTCGGAGCCTCTGCTGTAGCGCAGGCACCTTAACTTGCAGTCATGCTTACCCACCAAATGAACCTCTGTAGGAATTAATATACAGCATGGACCCCAAAACAGGCTAGGGGTGTGTAGGTAGTTTCATCTGGATGTCTGTCTGTCATTCTGGCAGAGGCTGTAGTTCAAAACGTCTAGAGGTCTCTTGGTTGAGGGCTTTAAAGGCTAAAGCCAGACCTGCGTGTTGGCTCTGAGAGCCAACTGGGAGCCAATGTGGTGAAAAGGGAATACCGAACACATTCCTGCCATGTACCTAGCTTCTGTGTTCTGCTTCAGCTGGAGATTAGTGAAGTGACGACAAACATATGCAACTGTGGCACTATGAACCTTCAAAAGAAAGAAGGTTCAGCTGGCACACTTTCCAAAGCTGAGCTAAAGAGCTAAAAGCTGCCATCTGCTGTCTGTCTCAATTGCTTTTGGCTTACAGCTCTTTTGGCTTACAATGCTAGTCACATAGCCAATAGTATTGGAATTATGGGAGTTCTAGTCCAATAGTGCCTGGAAGGCCACAAGTAGTACACCAGTGACCTACAAGCAAGGATACAAATACAGTATTGCTAAACAGAACTGGTTCCTGATTGGAAACTATGTCTTCATCCAGAATCATCTGGATTTCTGTTTAATGACTTTAGACCAGTGGTTCCCAATGTGGGGCCCACACCCCACAGGGGGACTTCAATTCACAGAAGCCTAAGTCAGTACATTGGTTGATCAGTGCTTCTGGGAATTGAAGTCCAAAAACCACAGGTTTGGAAACACTGCTTTAGAGACAAACAAGATTTCAAACATGTGTAGATTTAAGTTTGTAATCATTTTTTCTAATCTTTCCCTTCACTTCCATCTCAAATCTCACTGAAGCAATGATTTCCTTTTCCTGATAAAATCTCTTTGAGCTCCAGGTCTTTTCTTAAAGGAGAAAAAAACTACATGTGTACCTTTTATTTTCCTAAGAAAGAAGCTGCAAAGGATTCCCAACTAAAGCTTCTGATTCTAATTTAAGTTTCTATTGCAAAACAACACCTAGAGTATCAAAAACTGGCTATTTTATCAAGTGACACATTTGTATGCAGCTGCTATGGTATGGTAAGAAATGTATTTTCTAGCTAGAGACTGACTGTACAGAAATTGAAGTATTGGAAATTACCATATGGGCAACCCCCCAAGCTATTATTTTCAGAGAGGAAACTATGCCAATCAGTGTAAGGATGTTTTCAAGGAAACTACAAAGTGTCTTCACATTCACAGCTTAGATGAGATCTGAAATGTGCTCTTTTGGCATCACAGGACCTGAAACTGCTCTAAGCTTATAGGCATTCTTCCTTCCTTATGAGGTAATATAAAATGTCTTTTAAAAACATTTTCTCTTATGCTTTTGCTGCCACAATGTAAAACAGTAATAACTTCATGATTCCTTGTTGAATGACTTTCCTGTATCAGCTTTGTCTAATATAAAAAGAGGAACCAAAAATAAAAAGAAATGAAAGGGGGGTCTTAATTGTCTATGCTAGAAAATGGTTAGCATTGTGCGGTTGTATTCTTTTTTTAAAGGATGCATTTGGAGAAGAAACACCCTTTTTTTATTTAAAAGCTCTTTGTTCAGCACCTTTTAAATACACGTTTCACTTCAAAGATTCTGTCTTTTTTAAAAAAAAAAAGAATTTGGGAAAGAATTATTTCCTTTCTTTCCTGACTCACATTTTCACAGAACATTTATCCTCAAAGATAAAAAGCTTCTTTCTTTCTCCCACCCACCTTTCTTCTCTAAGTAGTTCTTAACATGTCACCATAGCAGGTATATGTTCAGATGCACTGCATGCCCACTTCGAAATATACAGAGGTCTTTCCTATAGCATGAGGGTGGAGACACTCACAATACTAGCAGTGATTGTGGGTTAATCTTTAGTTCTTCAAAAAGAAAAGAAAATGGTTTGCAGGAGCAAAGGTCTCAGGGCAGCTAAGAATAAGATAACCATGGTTCCCTGGTTACAGCCCTTGATTAAAACTGAAATTCAAAGTCTGTATGTCTACCACCTTATTCTGTTCTGGTAGAAAGCATTGCCTTTCTGCAGAATGTGATATCTGGGAATGCTAAATAAGCACAGGATTGGAAAAAGATCGGTATATGTCCCAATTCCAAAAAAGGGCAATGCCAAAGAATGTTTAAATTATTGAACAATTGCGCTCATCCCACAAGCTAGCAAAGTGATGCTCAAGATAATACAGGATAGACTGCAGCAGCATGTAGAGAGAGAACTACCAGAGGTGCAGCCTGGTTTCAGAAGAGGTAGGGGGACCAGAGACCACATTGCCAACATACATTGGATCATGGAGAAAACAAAGGAATATCAGAAACAAGTTTACTTCTGTTTCATTGACTACATCAAGGCCTTTGATTGTGTGGATCACAACAAAATGTGGCAAGTAATTAAAGAGATGGGAATACCAGAACACCTTATATGCCTCATGAGAAATCTATACATGAGTCAAGAAGCAACAGTTAGGACAGAGTATGGAATGACGGAGTGGTTTAGAATAGGAAAAAGAGTAAGACAAGGCTGCATTTTGTCACCGTGCTTATTCAACTTATACACAGAGCACATAATGCGCAAAGCAGGGATGGAGGAATCATAATATGGAATCAAAATTGCTGGGAGAAACATCAACAATTTGAGATATGCAGATGGTACCTCCCTGATGACAGAAGGTGAGGAAGACCTAAAGAACCTCTTGATTGGATTGAAGGAGGAAAGTGCAAAAGCTGGCCTGAGACTCAATATCACAAAAACCAAGGTAATGGCAACAGGCCATATCAGTCTCTGGAAAATAGGTGAGGAAGAAGTAGAAGCAGTGACAGATTTTACTTTCTTAGGATCAAAGATCACTGCAGATGGAGATTGCAGCCATGAAATAAAAAGGTGACTAATTCTTGGGAGACAGGCTATGAGAAACCTGGGGAATATAGTCAAAAGTAGAGACATCTCACTGCAAACAAAGGTCCGCATAGTCAAAGCAATGGTATTCCCGGTGGTAATGTATGGTTGTGAGAGCTGGACCATTAGAAAGGCTGAGCGAAGAAAAATAGATGCCTTTGAGATGTGAGTGCTGGAGAGTTTTGAAAGTCCCCTGGACAGCGAGAACAAATAGGTCAATATTAGAAGAGATTAGCCCTGACTGCTCATTAGAAGGACAAATAACAAAGATGAAGCTAAAGTATTTTGAACATCAAATGGGAAGA
Source organism: Bradypodion pumilum (assembly GCA_035047305.1). Classification (NCBI taxonomy): domain Eukaryota; kingdom Metazoa; phylum Chordata; class Lepidosauria; order Squamata; family Chamaeleonidae; genus Bradypodion; species Bradypodion pumilum. The sequence continues at coordinate 75,260,321 of JAWDJD010000003.1, forward strand.
GAGGATTCACTTGAGAAGGCCTTGATGCTAGGGAAGGTAGAGGGCAAAAGAAGAAGGGGACGGCCAAAGATGAGATGGCTGGATGGTATTGTAGACACAATGGGCATGGGGCTGTGTGGACTGAGGAGGATGGTGGAGGACAGGGGTGCCTGGAGAGCAATGGTCCATGGGATTGCAAAGAGTCGGAGCCGACTGTGTGACTGAACAACAACAACAACAAATAAGCACAAATGCCATACTGACTATCAAGTCACCACCCTAATAGGTAAATCTGAACCAGTTCCTTAAATCTAGCTACTCCAAAATCTTTGTACTGTACTGGCCACTGCTGAAAAAAGATTTATTAACACTAAGACTAGAGGTGTCCTCTTCTCATAACTATTCTTCTGCTTAAATCCATTGTTTGCTACACTGCTGGTAGATCCATACTTTGTTACATTTTGCTTACATACATTTCAGTGGCATTTTTATTTGTTTTTTGTAACAATGAGTACATGAAACTATCCCTCTTTCACGTGTATATAGCTCCATTAAGAGGACTCGCGACCATGATGGTGCATGAGGTAACAATGCCTTGAGGCTGGAATGACAAGAAAGTTAAGTTGCAAGAACACACCCAATGTATCTTTTATGAATGAGCTGGGACATGAAAGAATTTTCTCAAGATACTTCAAGGTATTGAGTAAACTATATTTGTACACACACATGGCTGGATTTGCTTCCTTTCCCCCAGCACCTTATTTCTCTCCAAGCTTTTCATTTTCCTCAGAATGATGAAGACCCGGTATTTTCCACTCCAAATTCAGAGCTCTAATCTTTACCTTTTTCTGGGGATTTGGGATGCCAAGTAAAACAGCTTCATCACCTGAATGGTCTTCCCTTCATCAGAATTTTGCATATACAGGAATCAGATCATCTTGCATATCAGACTATACGTTAACAGTTGGTTGCACTTAACCCCCTTTGAATGAAAGCCAAAGGTCTTGTACAAAAGCTGGTAAAAGTTAGAGTAACTTGTGTTCATGGTGGGTTTCCAAGCAACACATGATGAATCAGGACGTTTATTTATTATTTACTATAATTCCATCTTTTCCCCAGTGAGCTTGGTAAGGTTATTAGGAGATAATCCTTTGGAAGATTGTGTGTCTCTTCCCATTTTAGCCATCTAAGAATATGTGGCATACAATATGTCAAGTGAAAGAAGAAAGCGAGTGGGCGAGCAAAGGTCAGCAGGTAGGTTTCATGGCTCAGTGAAAACTGGGACCTGGCTTTCTCAAGTCTCTCTCTGATACTATAACAATGCTCCACACTGCTCTGTTCTTGTGAAACAATGTAAACCTACTTTGATTTTACTTCCTCTTTCTCCCACTATAGCATCTCATTTGATCCCTCATATGTATCATTTTTTGCCAACAAAACTCAAATACTGGACAGTAATCCCTTTTTGTTCCAGCATTTCCTTACACTTTCCCCCCATCCTAATTTGGCAAATAGTAGTCCCTAGACACTAGCTATTTTAGCTTTACTCTATTAGTAGTAATTGTCTGTAGATTAGGCAGGAATAAGTAACAATCTATTATTTTACTTCTATGAATATTTGTAGCAATACAAAGCCTGAACATTTGTCAGAGTTCAAGCTAATTTACACATTTTGTTGAGAAACAGTATAGAGTCTATCTACACTGGAAAGATCCCTTTAGAGATTAGAAGGTTTGAGATTAGAAGGTCTGACAGGTTAGATGCACAATGAGTTCTAACCACTTCATCCTGGAACATGTAGTGTTGAGATAGTAATTTCCCATCAGAGTCACAAGGAGCATGCAACAAAAGCCATATTATGGTGTTCAATAAAAAGGTTGTGAACTATGAGCAGAGAAAGACCTGCCTCTTCTTACCTAGTTCCCTGATATGGAGTAAATTTTGGAAGCAGTTTTAATGTTTTTTTTATTAGTTTTAAAATGTGATATTGGTTTTATTTTCTGTGAGCCACCCATAGTCTTCAGAGTTGGGCAGCAATATAAATGAGAAAAATAAAACAAATAATAAATAAAATAAATATAGAAAGCTTAAATCTGGAGAAAAGAACTATTTCTACTTGTGGAGAATCTTTAAATAATCAGAAAAATTAAGGGGAAAAACAGGTTATTAACATACTCCTATCTTTATATTTATCTCTCCACATGTGGAGGAGGCTGATATCCTTCTATTCATGCATTAAGATCAATCCTTTTATTGAATGACTGAAGAGGGGATATGACACTGAGAAGGCACTGTGTAGAAAGACATGCTTATGATAGCACTGGAAAGAGTCACACAAGTCGGAATAATCTCCCTTAAAATGACCCTTCCATTTAATTGAAAATTCTTACAATCCAGAAACCCAAAGTAGAAGCCCTACATCTATACCAAAATTAGCCAGTTTGGGCACAGAGTGGGGTTGAGCTGCAGCTCATTCCCGTGGGTTTGCTTGATCACCAGGAAATAGATCTATCTGGACTGCTCAACAGGCAATATATATTGCAATTTATGTCTCTGTTTGACAGCGGTGGTGAACCTATGGCACGTGTGACAGAGGTGGCACTCAGAGCCATATCTGTGGGCACCCATGCATTCACCCCAGCATAGAGTTTACCCTGCCCCTCTCAGCAGCCCAATGTGAGTGTTTCCTTCCTCCCCTGTTGCTGTGTTGGGACTTTGTGATAAATAAGTGGGGTTTGGGTTGAAGTTTGGGCACTCAGCCTCTAAAAGGTTCGCTATCACTGCTGTATGACCAGAACCTGAACAGACTTAACAGAGGACATAGATGAACTCTGAGTATCTTATTGTTATAGCTCAGACACCCAGACCAGCTGGTCAGCGAGCAGCAGCTGCACCAGAGGTAAGATAGATTCTTGCTTTTCAGTCCAGAAGGTATAAGCAGAGTCATTGTTGTGGTAGCCAATGTCAGAAGCCATTCGGTAGCAAACTGTAGATACATGGATGATCCAGGGCCATCATCAGGGTCATAGGCAAAGGTTCAGGTTTTTCCAAGATCAGGGGTTTAGATAACACAGTGCTGGGATCCAAGATGGATTGCTCTGACAGCTTACCAACATGTCCCTTCTTTTAAGGAGACTCAGGGCTTGCAGCTGATGATCAGTTCTGAAGGTGTGCCCTAGTCCTCCTTCGCCTCAGCTGTAGATCATGTCTTAATAGGGCTCTGCACCTTTCTGACATGCTGGATTGCTCTTGGTCCTCCATAGTGCTGACACCTGGTCCTCCTGTCAACCCCTGATCAGCCTGACTGGTTTGGTCATGAGGAGCCAGCTTCAAACTGGCAGCAGGCTGCAGAGCTGGTGCCATATCCATCTCCTCATGCTCAGAGTCCAGATCTGGGCTGGCAGCTGGCTGAGGGACCGGCAACAGGTCCTCTTAAGACTCTGACTCCAGATCGGAGCCAGAAGCAGGCTGAAGGGCCAGTCAAGTGTCCTCCTCCTCCTCGCACCTGAGATCCCAGGCCACAACACTTACAGACATTGTACAAACAGACACCAAACATAATTTTATCACTTCATTTTAAAAAATTCTTAGATATTTCATACTGGTTTCTAAATTAAGAATCATCTGCTTTGTTACCTTCAGATTTATGCTACCAATATAAAAAGTGTGAAACCACCTTTGTTTGAGCACAATGAGGGGGAAAATGGAATCAAATATGACAAGAGACTCCCATAAATGATCTGACCCAGAAAATATCTCACATACAGTTCTATTGCCCAGCAAAGCCAGCCAAAGGCAGCCAAGAGATAATAAAAGGAACTAGCCAGAGACCCAGATGGCCCTGTGGTAAATATAAACTCTCAAGCTTGGCATCAAGTTTTTGCAGCTGCTGTGCCCATCCTATTTGTAGCCATAAATGCTGGTTCTGAAACTGGATTATCTAGATCAGGTCAAATGGAAGCACATTTTCCACCCAAGTAGCAAAACTGGAAGTCTCAAATTAAATTAAGATTAACAAAGGCATTGTGATTTCATTGCTGTCAGGACTGGTAACATCAGAGATCCTAGACCAGTCTTGTCTTGTTTGAGAATGGGCAGTTTAGTTTTAAGTCTTTTCTACTTATAAAAGGAAGGCTTGTAATAAAAAAAATTGGGGGAAGAGAGCATATAGAAATGTTTGAAACATAAATTGAGTAAAGTGTCTTTATTACTGCCTATATTTCTCTGCTCGTTCCTCCCCTTTCCCGCCACCATCTCATATTTGAACGGCAGGGAAAGAGGTTACTGTGCACGCGCGCCCATTGCAAATGGGCTCTGTGTGTGCGCAGAGGTGTTCTGCACATGCACAGATGAGTTGTTGTGTGCGCAGAGAGGTTCTGTGCATGTGCAGATGAGTTGTTGAAGCACATGTGCACCCAGGTTGGAGCAGTTCCTGTTTTTCCAGGAGCCGGGCTTGACAGGTATGAACTACCATATTTTCCGGCGTATAAGACGACTGGGCGTATAAGACGACCCCCAACTTTTCCAGTTAAAATATAGAGTTTGGAATATACTTGCCGTATAAGACTACCTCTCTTCCAATGCACACCAAATAAAAATTAACCCACACTCAACCCGAAGACACGCAGCCCTTCGAGTCGAATGGGCAGGTTCTGGTGGACAGCCAATCCACGCTCACGTTCTCCTCCTCGAGGTACAGGAAGATGTGTGCAGCTTGCTTCCCCTTGCTTCATACTCCCCGCACAGAGCAGGGACTCGGCCGCGGCACCCCCCACCATATGCGCCGGACATATGAAGCAAGGGGAAACAAGCTGCAGTTAAGTACCTGTCCTATAAGACGACCCCCGACTTTGGCACAGATTTTTCGGGGTTAAAAAGTAGTCTTATACACCAGAAAATACAGTAATTGCTGTACAGTATTTAGCTTTTGTGGACCAAATCCACTTCGTCTGACTGGTGGAGCAGTCTCTCTTAATCCCATCCCCACCCCATTCAAAAACTGATTGGGTCCAAGCCAAGTATAAATTGTAATTCACAAAAAGCATGCTATCATCACTTCAAGTGGCAAATAGATATCTCTGTCACCACATTTAGTGTTGAGATTTCATTTTTGGAAGAGGAACAAAACTCCACTAATGTAACTGTCTCTGCTGTACACTAGTGTGTGTGAGAAGAGAAATACTTTTCTGTGACCTCAAAATGTCCTGATATGCTGGAGACAGCTAACAATTACAAAAATATACAAACAAGTGAAGAGATAAGAAAACCTCATAATAGCTGTACATTTACCTAGGAAGACATATTCTTATATCAGAATCTCTCTCTCTCTCTCTCTCTCTCTCTCTCTCTCTCTCTCTCTCTCTCTCTCTCTCTCTCTCACTCACACACACACACACACACACACACACACACACACACACACACACACACACCCTTGCTGCACAATAATTCTTATTACAAGGACAATAAAAATACTAGGGCAGGGAGATTTCTACCTATTATTTATTTTAATCAATGGTCATACATATAAGTCATATTGCATGTCATGGGTTGTCATTCATGATCAGCAGATGGTGGCTTTTAAAAATGGTCAACTAATTTATGCAATCCAACTTATACAGTAAATGAGGTTCAAAGAATATGATTGGTTTGATCCCCCAAATCCAGACATGTAAATGCAGTAGCATTGAAGATAATGCATTGTACTCTGATAATGGGTTTTCTTTGTTTAAGCTTGCTTAGATTTACCATTATAGTTTACTGGAAAAGACTGTAACACATCCGTTTCTCCCCTTTTTGTTTGTGCTGCATCTTTTTTCTTCTTCCTAAAACCTCAGTAACTGCTACAAATATTTCCTCTGAGTGTGAAAAAAACCCACCAAGTTTTCAGACAGGGGATGATTTGCCCTTAGGGGAGAAAAAGAAATAGACTCTTAAAGCAAAGCATAACCATCTGCTAGGGTCAGGAATGACTGCTAACAGAGCATGGCAACAAGCAGCCATATGGTTATTTAACTCTGCCTTGACCACCAGCAGGCGATGAAACATACTACAAAGATTCAAAGGTGATATTTGAATTGACGCCTGCACAAGTCAGAAGGCTGGAAATATTTCTACATGAAATAAGGGGAGGGGAATTTTAAAAGGATTTGGAAATTTCATGTTGCTCTCAGAAAGTATTCCTTTGAACAATCCTGTCTCTCCTAACAGTATAATGATATTTCTTAGCTCTCCCACTATAACCAGAAAGGAAAAGTAGACACGAGGATCAAGCACAAAGGCTTAGGGTGAACTGTTTGCTTTCTAAATTTAGGTTAAGGTGAGTGCTTCTCACAGATCATCTGATCACAGGTTTGCTTGAACATCTATGGTCTAGTTGACCTTTGTAGAAAAGGTGAACTTCCAGGTAAATATTCACAATGATAAATGAAAACATTTCAAACTGGATTTCTCATCTTCTACCTTTCTTTAAAAAACATATTAGCACTGATCCTGGATACATTACTAAATATATTTTAATATCTGCCTCTGAGAAACAGAAATTACACTCACATTGGAAGGATAAAAAAATGAAATAACTAAAGCATATCATGGGGCGGGGGCAAAAGAAAAGAAAAGAAAAGGCTTAACTAAAGGAATGGGTTTTTGGAATAAAAGACCAACAGGTTTGGTGGAAATTATAAAATGTATCTCTCCCTCTTTCTTTTTCTAAAAATGAAATTATATTTTGAACCAAGCAGGTATGTATTATACACTGATTTTTCCATTCCTTTTCTCTTCTCTTAAATTTTAGGGAAATCAATCACTCTGTCACTCTGTCTATCATTCTATCTATCACTTTCACTCTATCCATCCATCTATATATCAATCTATATATCTATACACCATCTGAATTTAGTGCTGAAGCATTCACTACTCATGGTGATGAACAAGATATACATATATTATAAATAACTACACAATAAAAACATTTCAATAAGTCCCTATATTAAGTAGTGATTAAACTATTCTTACTGAGAGCACCAGTATAACCCATTGGCAACAAAATCCTTTTCTTGATGAACATTTGTTGTACTGGTCAAATAGCAAATGATTGACAATTCTTCTGATCAACATTTGCTCATGAGAAAAATAATGTATCTGGAATACAAGCCTTTGCCAAATGTCAGCGAGGACTCATTTTTCTACATGTTGGTAGAAAATTTTGAGATACACAGCATTGCAGGAGGTGAGAAACAATTGGCATATCTGTCTCTCTGCATCCAAAGTAAATTGCTTACTCATCAAAAGGCAGGGAAAATAGTACACCAGATCTATTCATAGAACCAAATGTACAGTGCATTGATTGGTTTTGTATTTGGAACTGACAAAGCCTCGTCTAGCTCATAAAAACCATCCCATCTAGTATTTATCTACTGTAATCATGAATCATATTTCCAGCAATTGTAAGTGCCATTCAGAGCCCTTCTTATTAGTTTCAGACTGCAGAAATATACCATATTGTCTTCCACTGAATTAGTCTTGCCCCATTTAGCCTGGCATAGTCATCTTTGACTGGTAGTGCATTCTAAGTTTTAGACTGGATTTTGTTTCTTAGTTCTCTAACTGGATATGTCAGAGACATCTCTCAATTTCCTTTTTAATTGCAGGAGCACTGGTGGTGCAGTGATGAAACTGCTGTACTGCAGCCAAAACATTGTAAGTTTGATCCTAATGGGACTCTAGATTGATTCAGCCTTCCATCCTTCTGAGGTCAGTAAAATGAGTACCCAGCATTGTTGGGGGCAAAATGCTAATTAACTTGTGAATTGTCCAGAGAGTGCACTAAGTTCCATGGGGCTGTATATAGATATAATTGCTATTGCTATTACTAATTTTGCTAAGAGTAAATTAATAAAAGTTATATTCTGCATTATTCGTGTATGACAACATGGCTGAAAATTACAATAAGAAGCAACAGCAATACTCCCCAATTTTACATTTTCTACTGCTGAATCTAAAGTCTGAGAAGAATATGCTTTCCCTGAACTGTAGCACACTGCTGTTACAATGTCTGTTTTGAAGGCTGGGTCAGAGTAAATAGATCTAGTGTGCCACTTGTTGCTTTGATTTGCTACCTTTGTAGATTTCTAGACCTCATGGTCAATCCCTGCCTCATATGTTTAACATGGCAGCTAACTTTAAAATATCTCATGTGATTTCTACAGACATCAGGCCAGTAGTGTTGATCACTGGTTATTTTAGAAACTTTTGTTTACAAAATATTTTATAGATGAGGATACTCAATATTCAATATTTTCACTACACTGACATTAGTCCCACAGTAATAGAGTTCAGGGATATGTGAGTATTAAATGTCAGGATCTAGCTTGTCAGGAAATTTTAACAATTCTGATACCAGAGTGAATCAAGTGGAACTATATTATTGTAAATATGTTTTAACTGTAAAATTGGACTTTTACAGAGAGAAAAGTCATCTTAACCTATAAAACCAAGGGTTAACCGTTGGAACTTGCTATAGGTTGCTATGCCTCACTCTACTTGCTTGCACTCACTCTTCGTGCACAAGGCCGATATGGGTCCGCAGGTCAACAAAGGATTGAGAAAACAGGCAGTGGGGCAACAGCCCCACAAATGCGAAGAAAGGGAAACAACTTCACTTCCCAACATTCCTTGCGCCGTGCTGCGCCAGAGCCAATCAGGCTGAGAGGCTCTCGCATGGCGCAGCGCAAGGTACGTTTGGAAACGTGCCGCAGCCAATCAAAAGAAAACCGTTTTTAAAAAAGCAGCACAAACACAAAGCACAAACCCATAACTACAAGCCACAGCATCCTGCGCGCCATGAGCGTGCAGAACACTGAGGAAGCCAGCGCGCAAAAATTAAAAGAAACAAAAACACCAGGAGAGCAAGTCCGCCAAGCCGCGGGAACCAAAGCCCCCCTCCCCAACAGCGTCTGAAGCTCCTAATCGGAGTTTCCCCTTTAATATCACTGGCTGGGGGGGTGTTGTGCTCCCCCTCTCTACTGGCTCCCCTGGGGTTGGAAGGGTTGGGGGGACCAAAGGAGTCTGGCAGAGAGGGGATTCACCTCCCCAAACACACACATGCCCCATGTTAAAGAGAAGAAACCAAGCGGTTACTTCTCTTTAAAAATGGAGTTTTTTTGGGGGGGGAATCCCCCTCTTCGATGGCTCTCCTGGGTCTGGAAGGGTTGGGGAGACAGACCCCTTTTGTCCACCCAACCCTCCCAAACCCAAGGAAGCCAGCGGAGAGGGGGATCACAACCCCCCCCCACTGATATTAAAGGGGAAACCACAATTGAGATTTCCCTTTTAATATCAGAGGGTGGCCTGGATTCGATCCCCTCTCCTGGGTCCCATGAGTCTGGAAGGTTTGGGGGGACAAAAGAGGTCTGTCCCCCCCCCCAAGCCTTCTAGAGCCAGGGGAGACGGCAGAGAGGGGATCCCCCCATAGGACAACAAAAAACACAAAAACAAACAATCAAAAACATTCAAAAATACACAAAAACAATACAAAGTAAACAACAACAAACATTTCCAAACACACCCAGCACCCAGCCAAACACTACAAAATCCAACGACCACCACTACCCCAAATAAAGAAAAACAGCCAACTCACCACCACACAACCTCACACCACAACGACTGTAAAAGAAATGAATAAAGAAAGAGACTACTTACTGGAAGAAGCTCCACCACGAGAGAAAAAACAGTCAAAATACAAGATAACCCCTACCAGCACCACTTGCTGCCCACAATAGTAAAAAAAAATCAAAAAGACACAACAGCCCCACACAAAAGGCCCCAAGAGTAAAAACAAGTAAAAACAAATAACACAAAATCACAATTTTACACAAATCAAAAACAGATGTCAATAAAATAAAATAAAAACTATTCAAAAATCCTGTGCTGAATTTTTACTCAAATAAAAAACAAAAACATCAATACACCGTTTAAAAACATATATTGTGAAAAACATGTACTTTCACATTTTTTAAATTATTACCTATGGTACAACAATTTTAAAAAATGCATACTAAAAAATATTGGGTTAAATAATTTTTTGGGAAAAAGTATATCATCCTTTATTCTTTTTTTCATCCACAAAACCAAAACACCAAACAAAACTCATTACAGTTTATAACAGCCAACCAAAAAAAATTTTGTATAAATAAAAATTTAAAAAATTTCAATTATAGACTAACCTCTTCTTTACAAACATTAACAACAACAACAACAAAAACTTTTCAACACCATTTAAAACAGCTCGGCAACGCCGGGCAACCTCTGCTAGTATAAAATAAATTATTAATGGTTTCCATAGCTGATTTAAAAGTAGTTTACTGTTTCTTTCAAACTTAGCAAAAATACCCTTTGCAAACCAAGAATTTACAATCTAAACAAATGTAGCAACAAACTATAGTTTAGAATGGAAACATATCTGTAAACTGATATTTCTTCATGTACAATGCTTAACAGGATAATCATGTTTTCTGTTGTTGTATCTGATCTCTCTGTAACTACCTCTGACTTCTACACATTTTTATTTACCACAGTTCTCCAGCATGCTCCCCATTAAGGCCACTACATTCCATATTCCCATTCTTGCCAATCCCTATATCCAAAGTCTTAAAGACATCAGAGCTACCATTATTTATTAATAGACAATAGATTAAAAATGATTTACAAGCAATGCTTCTGGTAAAAATGTGCAACCAAAGCAAAAATGATTGCACCAACAAAGCTACACCAGAATAAAGAGCAATCTAACCACTCAATGTCACTAAACTACATCATTACTGGCTCATCAATTCGGGGTATTTAAAGCAGATGGCACAGCAATGCATCTTTGCCACTAAGGCCTGCTAATTTCAGTCACCTCCCATAAAAAATTAAAATTGGCCCCATGTCATTCAAACATGACAGTACTTTGGATTTCACCCCCTTTATATTCTTTAGCCTTGAGGCAGATATGACAGGTGCCTTATTAAATTCCAAAAATAAACTGTAGCACAAAAAGGCAGTGCATTCCAATGAGACAGCGGGCTTGTTAAAATGCAAAATGCATAAAAGTATTTCACTTTATTTTTAGCTATCAATTTCATCATTTTTAAACTGTCACTTTGGAACATATAGAAATTAATATAACGATTTATGATATATATGATTTTTGCACTTTACATAATCTGAAGTACCTCTGAATTACTCAAATAACTTCCGTGTTATTTAAAACACAGTATTCAATTAATTTCCATTTCATTTGAGAAAAGGTTTATAATGGAAGGAATTCTTTATTACTTAAAGATGCACAGAAAAAACTAATTTATCATATCCAAACTTTGATCTGTGAATTAGATTGGCAGGCATCTACCTGTGTCTCTGTGTTTTTATTAGCAGCTGATTATTTTATCTTGTAATTTCATGTATACTTTTAGAATAATTTTTGAGCTTAAGTTGAGATAGTTTCAAACAAACACACACACACACACACACAAAATAGTATGAATGTTGATTATATCAAGTATGTTTCTTGTAAAGATGTTAATGGGCTTCAAATTCCTTACCTTGGAATTGCCTTCTGAAAATATCTTCTTGTTCTCTCTAACCTACATGTAAGTAAAATATTATACTGTATAGGCTTTTGCTTTAATTTGTTTTGCTTTCTTTTTGGCCATTAGAGCACAAAGCTTTCCTCTCTTCCCCCACATCCTTTCTTTAGGCATATGTATTTTCCTGTTTCAAAGTTTATGAATAAAACTATGTGGAGACTTACTCAACCTATATTCCTACTACACCTATCAGCCACAAGACACGTTTATAAATAAGTTATGCGATCCACAAATAAATGGTTCTGAATACAAACAAGGCAAAATGTTAACCCTCTCATCTCAATATCCTTTTCTTCTCTTTCCAAAACATAAACGTTCCCAAATCAATTAGGATTTCTCACTGGCAAAAGTACTTAGTTTTGAAACAAAGCCTGCAACTGCTGAATACATAGCTTTCAGGAATTCAATATGTTTCACAGTTTAACTACAATATGGTCAAAGGCTAAGAACTAAATAAGAATAATTCAAGTATAATTCACACACTGCACTCATTACCTCAGTACTTGTGGCATATTGACAGAAAATATTGTGAAGCATATTAGAAGAAATCAAGCTTTAATTCTGAAATCTTGTGTCCTTGTGAAATTCACAAGATTATATCATGCATTTTTCTAAAGGTAAAGAAAGGTTTTCCCTTGCTCAAAAGCCGTCATATCCAACTCTAGGGTTCAGTGCTCATGTCTGTTTCAAAGCTGAAGACCCAGTGCTGTCTGTTTCTGCAGACGTTTCTGTGGTCATGTGGCAGGCATGACAAGAGACGGAACGTTGTTTACCTTCCCACCAAAGTGGTCCTTATTTATCTACTTGAATTTTTTTGCTTTCGAACTGCTTGGTTGGCAGGAGCTGGGAAAAGACGGGAGCTCATTCCGTCCTGCAGTACTCGGGAATCGAACTGCTGACCTCCCGCATTCCAGTCAGCATCTTAGTCACATGAGCCACTGAATGTTGTCACAATTTAAGCCATACTTACAGTATATACAACAATTTAATTTACTAGTTATCTTCACAAAAATAGTTAACATATATAAGAAAAAAAGTGAAACTAAGGGTATAAATTCTTTCTTATTTTAATCTCATAGGAAAGGACAAATTGAGAAAAATATGCAAAATATTGCTCTAATGCAAGAATGACTAAATTTTTGGGGCCATGGGCTGGTCACATGGTTCAGCCCATGAAATAATGTCCATGTCTTCTTTACAGTCACATTTTTGCAAGTTTTGCACAACCATAGATAATCATTTATTAAAGTTACAAGCATCAAAAAGTTAAAATAAGGATGCATAGAATAAATTGTGAAAGATGCTGTTGTGCTTCTTGGGCCCTTAAACCAACAAGTAGTTTAAAAAAAAACTTATGTGGCATCATTTTTCTTAAAATAAATGGCTTTGTTCATTTGTTATAAAAACTGTACAGTACCTGGTTAGAAAGTTACTTTAAATTCTCCCATGTGATAAGCATTATAATATATTTATAGTAAGTAAACTGAATACATTAAACTCATGAAAAACCTCATCAAATTCAACTTGGTTTTGTTGTATGTTAGACCTATTGTCTTTTTAAAAAAAACTTCATGTTTTGTTGTCTTATGTCCTCCAAAAATCAGTTCTGTTGTTGTTCAGTCGCAGTCGATTCCAACCCTTTGCAACCCCACGGACCATTGTCTGCCAGGCACCTCTGTCCTCCGTCATCCTCCTCAACCCGCCCAGCTTTGTGCCCATTGCATCTACAATACCATCTAGTCATCTCATTTTGGCCGCCCCCTTCTTCATTTGCCCTCCACCTTTCGCAGCATCAAGGTTGTCTCAAGTGAATCCTCTCTTCTCATTTGATGTCCAAAGTACTTTAGCTTCATCTTTACTATTTGACCTTCTAATGAGCAGTCAGGGTTGATTTCTTCTATGATTGACCTATTTGTTCTCCTCGCTGTCCAGGGGACTCTCAACACTCTCCCCCAATACCACATTTCAAAGGCATCTATTCTTCTGCGCTCAGCTTTCCTAATGGTCCAGCTCCCACAACCATACATTACCACCAGGAATACCATTGCTTTGACTATGCGAATTTCTGTTTGTGAGGTGATGTCTCTCCTTTTAATTATGTTCCCCAGGTTTCTCATAGCTTGTCTCCCAAGCATCAGTTGCCTTTTTATTTCATGGCAGCAATCACCATCTGCAGTGATCTTAGATCCTAAGAAAGTAAAATCTGTCACTGCTTCTACTTCTTCCCCATCTATTTTCCAGGGATTGATAGGGCCTGTTGCCATTACAGTAAAACCACTACTTATGAAAAAAGTCCATTCCGTAGGCTTTTGCTTAAATCGGCTTTTAATGTAACGCAAAGCAAACCCATAGGAAAATGAATTTTTACGTAACTCGAAGCAAACCATAGGAAAAAGAATCTTTATATAACTTGAAGCAACCCCATAGGAAATTGTGTAAATTGGGACATGGTTTTAGCACAAAATCATTATATAAGTTGAATTTTATGTAACTCGAGGCATTTGTAAGTTGGGGTTTACTGTATCTTAGTTTTCTTGATGTTGAGTCCCAAGCCAGCTTTTGCACTCTCTTCTTTCAATCAAAGCAGTAGCTTCTTTTGATCTTCCTCACTTTCTGCCATATGCGCATCTCAAGTTGTTGATGCTTCTCCCAGCAATTTTGATCCCAACTAGTGATTCGTCCAACCCTGCATTGCACATTATGTGCTCTGTGTATAAATTGATTAAGCAGGGTGACAAAATGCAGCCTTGTCTGGCCTAATTGTTTTCCCTATTTTCTTTAGTCTAAGTCTGAATTTTGCAATCAGTAGATTATGATCTGAGCCACAGTCTGCTCCAGGTCTCATTTTTGCTGATTGTATGAAGGTTCTCCATCTTTGGCTGCAGAGTATGTAATCAATCTGGTTTCGATGTTGGCCATCTGGTGATGTCCATGAGTAAAGTCTCCTCTTGTGTTGCTGGAAGAGGGTGTTTGCTATGACCAGTGCAATCTCTTGGCAGAACTCTTATTAGCCTTTACCCTGCTTCATTCTGTGTTCCAAGACCAAACTTGCCTGTTATTCCATTTACTTTTTTATTTCCTACTTTGGCATTTCAATCTCCTATGATAATGTAGACATCATTTCTTGGTGTATGTTCAATGAGGTGTTGTAGGTCCTCCTACTGTGGCTTCATCTGCACCAGTGGTTGGTGCATATATTTGGATTACAGTGATATTGAAAGTTTTGCCTTGGATTCTGACTGAAATCATTCTGTCATTTTAAAGATTATATCCCATTACTGCTTTTCTCACTCTTTTATTGACAATTATGGCTACTCCATTTCTTCTGAGGTTTTCTTGTCCACAGTATTCGATATGATGGTTTTCAGAGCTGAATTCGCCCATCCCTGTCCATTTTAACTCACTGATTCCCAAAGTTTGATTTTCTCATGCTTCCTGATTAAGTCTGCTCTGTGTTTTATAAGGTTACATTAACACCTTTACATTGTTTTTAAATTTGTTGTATCTTTTCACAGCTTAATTATGTTAATTCTGACCATATCACTGAGAACAAGTCACTAGATAACATTTTTCCTTTATTCCAGATTTATTTTTAAGAGAGTAAAAATGTTTTGAAAAGGTCTGTACTGGCATTTGAATGGTCATAGCAAAATAGATGATCCAGAACATCATCCTGATTTGTACAGACCCATTCCCCATGTAAATCCAATGAACACATTGTTGCCAATAAAAGCAAGGAAAGCTGGCTTCATTTTTCTTTTGTAAATCATTACTTGAGCATTGAAGTTCTTTGTTATGTTCAGCTCATTAGTGTACTGTCATCTAGGATTGTCCAAAATCTTAAGTAAGGTATTGACCGTGACATTTTCCATTGCCAAAACTTTGGCATGAAAAATAAAACAAAGGTAAACAAGTTGTTCCACTGGGTATAGATGCTGTTATCTGGTATTTAGCAAACCAGCAAGAATTTGTTGACATTTGAATGCAATATCTAGCTGTTCTTACTGCTGTATAAAGAATGAACCATTTCCTATTTTAAATATGAGTGTATGTCACTGAGTTGCTTATAGACTTACATAAAGCCACAGATGTATTGCTTGGAGTCAAAAGAGGTTATTGACTTAATCTCAATAAAAATAAAAGGATAAAATTCAACCACGTCAGCTACATCTAAACCATCTTTTCCATCTGGCAGTCAGCAGTAAAATATCATCACTGATTGATGATAAAAGACCGCTAATCAAGGCTTCACAGCTTTAAAGATAGATAACTAACAGCTAGTTACTTGAATGCAGGGAAATATCTGAAAGTCTGGATTATGCATGCTTTCCCATAATCACGACAACTTTAGATCTTTTGCTGTGGTGGAACAGGTTCTGGCTGACTATAAATTCTGACACTAGTCCCTTCCAATTGTTCCCCTACTGGAATGGCTGGAAAGGGTACCCAGAGTAGTCAAATAGGTAGAGTAATGAACTAGGTGTCAAAAGACCTGAATTCAGTTCTCCTCTCCCTCTCCCTCTCCCTCCCTCTCTCTCTCTCTCTCTCTGGAAAAAAAAAGGAGAGACTGCATTCTTCAAAGTGTTCTAAGTTATGTGGCTGGTACATGATGAAGAATGTAAGGACTAACCTCCTAAATATTATTAATAATAGGCTAGCCCAGTGTTTCTCAACCTTTGGTTTTTGGACTTCAATTCCCAGAGGCCTAAGTTAGTCCACTGGCTGATCAGTGTTTTGGGGAATTGACTTAGGCTTCTGGGAATTGAAGTCCAAAAACCAAAGGTTGAGAAACACTGGGCTAGACTTTTAGAACAGCTAGAACTGAACTATATAGAATTTGCTGCTCTCTTAGCAGTCAAACGAATTCAATTAGAACAAAAGTTTTGCAAGTACAAAAGTCTCTGCCAAGCTTCAAGGAAAAAGGGTTTCTGTTAAAATATTTAAAGAATACATCTCAACTACTTTAAAACATTGAAGTAAAATCTAAAAATATCACAGTTATTATCTAGATTTAAATCTTATTCAGGATATGTTATTTAAATCCCATTTTTAAAAATATATGGTTCCAAATATTTCAAGACAAACTCTTTGGGAACACTGAATTCTTTTGTAATGCCACTGCAACTGATAATAAAACCATGGAAAATGGTATTTAGAAGAGAAAGGTAAAGTAAAATACAGTACTGTGAAAGGTAAATACAGGTTAATAATAGTTTCCCCCTGCACATTTCATCAATACATGTTTTTAAAATCTGCATTATTGTCCTACTGGAATTCCTCATAGTCCTTTTGCACAAGTCACTCAAAAATAATGGTTCAGCTATGAAAAATCTCATTGGTGGCAAATTAATAAAACAGGGCTCTACTTGGATTAATCAGCACAATATGAAACCACAATTCTAACATAAGCAGTGTTAGGAGACTGCTGAAATGCTATGCCATAATAATCCCAAGGGTTAAAAGGAAGTGAGAGGTTTCATTTGACAAAGAACATTAACCATCTCTTTGCAATGAATTCTGACACACAACCCAAATGAATGATAAGCATAGTATATAGTAAGCACAAGAAATGCAATATTAAATATTTAATTTCCAAAGGTGAAGGGATGAAGTCCCAAAGCTTTAAGTAAGCTAAAGATCCTCATAGTAGTGAAGACAATTTGAGACCTTAATAAATCCTTTGACTTTATTAGAAAAGTGAATCAGTGAATATTTTTAATAATTTTTACAACCTATCTCTGGAATTATTTCCACAGATACAATTCTCTAATTAACAATGCTCTATTGCTCCTTTTACTTAAGAAAGTATTAGGCATAATTAATACAACACATCTATTTACTACTTGCTCAGACACAAAAATGTACTGTATCAGAAATAATATCTTTAGAATAGCCTATAAATATTTACATGTAAGTTTATCCTAATAAAGAACGACACATTTCTCAGGATATAGTCATCCAATACAATCACAGTATCATGTAAAAATCTGAACAAAGCAGAAAATTATCCAAGGCTAGAACCTCAAACACATTATGAAATTAACAGGATTTTTCTAAACCATCTATCACTGGAATAATGGTTTTACTTGCTTATTTAAAACATTTGCAGGCTGCATTTCAATGCCAAATGTAATGTTTGAAGAGTCTGTATTCACAATAAAATGATCAATAACTTTTAGACTATGAAACATCATAACCAAAACCACACCACACCAAACCATCAAATAATAGTTGGAATATCAATAGCAGAATTTGGTGCCAAAAACTGATACTCAAATTAGTGTAGCAGTATAAACAGAACTACAGTATCTCAAAATATATTGCTATGTGAGGCAAAGAAAAAGGAAACAGCAATGTATTCTATCAAAAACATATATGCCAGCTGAATTCTCTTCATTACCGTCAAGAGGACAGTGTCTCCCACAGCAACTGATGCCAGCAGACTACTAAAGTACTACAGGTATACTGAACAGTGGAACCCCAGATAATGACAAAACTTGGTTCCCCAAGTCGCATCGTCAACTGAATTTTGTTGTTATCCAGGCAGCCCACGGATAACGACAAAAAAAAAACACTTCCTATGGAGATTAGCCGGATAACGACGTTTCCATTGAAATACTGTATAGGAATTTTTTTCACACATTTTGGCTTCTCCGCTGCCTCTGTCCCCTCTGGGAGGCTCAAGGGACCCTATCCGTGCTATTTTTGACCCCCCGTGCACCCCCAGGCGGAGCTGCAGGGAAAAACCTCCAGTTGACAAAGGAGTTTCCCCCAGCATTTTGGTTTGCAGCACCACCCAGGGGGGTCATGGGGTGTTGGAAACAGCACAGATAGGGTCCCTTGAGCCTCCCAGACGGGGCATGGGTGGCAGAGAAGCAGAAATGGGCAAAAAAATTATGTCATGATGGAGTTTTGCACCCATTTTGGCTTCTCTGCTGCCTCTGCACCCTTCTGGGAGGCTCAAGGGACCCTACCCACACTGTTTCCGGCACCCCATGACCCCCCCCCCCGGGCGGTGCTGCAAGAAAAAAGCTCCAGCTTATGGAGCTTTCCCTGGTGTTTTGGCTTGCAGCACCATCGGGGGGGGTGTGGGGGTTGGAAACAATGTGGATAAGGTCCATTGAGCCCCCCAGAGGGGGCAGGGGTGGCAGAGAAGCAGAAATGGGTGGAAAAAAATTCCATCGTGATGGAATTTTTTTTGCCCATTTCTGCTTCTCCGCCAATGCGGGTGCCTCTGTTAGGCTCCAGGGATGTGAGCTGGGCTGGTTCTGACCTCCCCCAATCTCTCCCCCCCACACTGCTCCAAGCCAAAAACTGCAGCCGACAACGGAGTTTCCCCCAGTGTTTTGGCTTGGAGCAGTACAGGGGGAACTCGGGGGAGGTCAGAAACAGCCCAGGTCGCCTCTCTGGAGCATACATAACAGAGGCACTCAGGCTGCCTCTGCCCAACCCCACAAAAAAGGACGATGTGGTCTCCTACCTGTTCATGCTGGTTGGAGATGAAAAAATTGCCATCTTCAGGTCCCTGTGTCTGGCTCTCCACCAACCCAGGAGTGTCTGGGAGGCTGGGAGGACCTATTCTGCACTGTTCCCTCCTTCCTATCACCTCCCTGGCACACCCAACAGCTGAGAAAAGTTGTGGCCACCATTTTTTTATTTTTAAAAAACAAGATGGTAGCCACAACTTTTCTCAGTTGTTGGGCGTGACGATGGATGAAGCATCACCATTGGCAGGAGAGGCGGCAATATGCGGGGAAGTGTTCGCGGTGGTGCACAACCATACATCCATGTACCCCCAGCATCCTACCCACCATACAGGCACGACGGCAGACAAGGTGTTGCCATTGGTGGGAGTGACGACAAGTTGCGATGGTGGTACACCAACCAACGGGACAGAAAACACCAGGAAGGGCGGCTGTGCACCGAATACCGAGCTGACGCCCAACGGCCTGAAGAAACATTAAACATTTGAGGGATATCAATGAACAATCTTCAGAGAGGCAAAAGGTGTTTTGTTTGTTTGTTTGTTTGTTGTTGTTGTTCAGACGCACAGTCAATTCCGACCCTTTGCGACCCCATGGACCATTTTCCTCCAGGCACCTCTATCCTCCACCATTCTCCTCAGCCCACCAAGCTCTGTGCCCATTGTGTCTACAATACTATCTATCCATCTCATCTTTAGACGCCCCCTTCTTCTCTTGCCCTCCACCTTTCCCAGCATCAAGGACTTCTCAAGTGAGTCCTCCCTTCTCATTTGATGTCCAAAGTACTTTAGCTTCATCTTCACTATTTGACCCTCCAATGAACAGTCAGGATTGATTTCTTCCAGTATTGACCTATTTGTTCTCTTTGCTGTCCAAGGGACTCTCAGGACTCTCCTCCAACACCACATCTCAAAGGCATCTATTCTTCTGCGCTCAGCCTTCCTAATGGTCCAGCTCTCACACCCGTACATTACCACTGGGAATACCATTGCTTTGACTATGCGAATTATTGTTTTCAAGGTGATGTCTCTGCTTTTCACTATATTCCCCAGGTTTCTCGTTGCTTGTCTCCCCATAATCAGTCATCTTTTTATTTCATGGCTACAATTGTCATCTGCAGTGATCTTAGATCCCAGGAAAGTAAAATCTGTCACTGCTTCTACTTCTTCCCCATCTATTTTCCAGGGACTGTTTGGACCTGCTGCCATTATCTTGGTTTTCTTGATATTGAGTCTCAAGCCAGCTTTTGCACTCTCCTCCTTCAATCCAATCAAGAGGTTCTTTAGGTCTTCCTCACTTTCTGCCATTAGGGTGGTATCGTCTGCATATCTCAAATTGTTGATGTTTCTCCCAGAAATTTTGATCCCATATTGTGATTCCTCCATCCCTGCATTGCACATTATGTGCTCTGTGTAGAGATTGAATAAGCAGGGTGATAAAATGCAGCCTTGTCTTACTCCTTTTCCTATTCCAAACCACTCTGTCATTCCGTGTACTGTCCTAACTGTTGCTTCTTGTTTTGTGTACAGATTTCTCATGAGGCATATGAGGTGTTCTGGTATTCCCATCTCTTTAATTACTTGCCACATTTTGTTGTGGTCCACACAGTCAAAAGCCTTGGTGTAGTCAATAAAACAAAAGTAGACTTGTTTCTGGTATTCTTTTGTTTTTTCCATGATCCAACGTATGTTGGCAATGTGGTCTCTAGTCCCCCTGCCTCTTCTGAAACCGGCCTGCACCTCTCTCCACATGTTGTTGAAGTCTATCTTGTATTATCTTGAGCATCACCTTGCTGGCATGTGGGATGAGCGTAATTGTTCGGTAATTTGAGCATTCTTTGGCATTGCCTTTTTTAGGGATTGGAACATACACTGATATTTTCCAATCCTGTGGCCACTGTTTTGTTTTCCAAATTTGCTGGCATTTTGAATGCAGTAGTTTGAGTCCATCATCTTTTAGGGCTTTGAAAAATTCAACTGGGATGCCATCATTTCCACTAGCTTTATTGTTTGAAGTGCTTTTTAGGGCCTTTCTGACTTCACTCTCCAGAATGTCTGGTTCAAGTTCAAATTTCTCATTATTGTTATTATCAGGAGTGTTGAGGTCCTTTTTGTAGAGTTCCTCTGTGTACTCTTGCCATCTTTTTTTGATCTCTTCTGCTTCAGCTAACTCTTTTCCATCTTTGTCCCTTATCATGTTCATTTTTGCTTTAAATGTTCCCTTGATTTCCCCTTTTTTTTTGAAAAGATCTCTAGTCCTGCCTCTTTTGTTGTTTTCCTCCATTTCTTTGCACTGTTCGTTCAGGTATTTTTCCTTATCTCTCCTTGCTTTTCTTTGAAATTCTGTATTCAGGTGGTTGTATTTTTTCCTTTCTCCTTGGACTTTTGCATTCCTTCTTTCCTCTGCTATTTTAAGAGCCTCATCAGACAACCACTTTGCTTTCTTACGCTTCTTTTCTTTTGGTATGGTTTTCCTTGCTGCCTCCTGCATGATGTCCCGCACATCTGTCCATTATTCTTCTGGCACTCTGTCTATCAGGTACAGGACATTAAATCTGTTCATGACCTCCACCGTGTATTCTTTAGGGATGTTGTGTAGGTCATATCTGTCTGGTCTAATTGTTTTCCCCATTTTCTTTAGTCCAAGCCTGAATTTTGCGATCAGTAGGTTGTGATCTGAGCCACAGTCTGCTCCAGGTCTTGTTTTTGCTGACTGAATGGAGGTTCTCCATCTTTGACTGCAGAGTATGTAATCAATCTGATTTTGATGCTGGCCATCTGGTGATGTCTATGTGTAAAGTCGCCTCTTGTGTTGCTGGAAGAGGGTGTTTGCTATGACTAGTGCATTCTCTTGGCAGAACTCTATCAATCTTTGCCCTGCTTCATTCTGTGTTCCAAGACCGAACTTGCCTGTTATTCCATTTACTTTTTTATTTCCTATTTTGGCATTCCAATCTCCTAAGATAATGTGGACATCATTTCTTGGTGTCTGTTCTATGAGGTGTTGTAGGGCCTCATGGAACTGGTCAACTGTGGCTTCATCAATGGTTTTTGTTTACTATCAATGTTTATGTTTGAATTTGATGTGAAGAGGAAAACCAGCAGGAAAGTTCTTTTCCCCCCCTCATTATTAATGCCATTGGGATTTTAGTTTAGAGGCTATTCTAAAAAGTCAATCCATTAGATTACAAAAACAAGGCATTGTATCATTAGCCTTAGGCAAGAATACAGATCAATGTATGGATTTCTAGCATCTCACTTAGCCACATTCAAGTTAAAAGAAAGTACACTTTATATATAGTAGTTCTTGTGATATTAACAGAAAGCTTTATAATTTCTCATTAAGTATTTTGATTTAAATTTAGTTTAGCTGATACCACTAACTACCTGCTTACTTCATGCATTTCTACACTAAGAATACAAATGATTATTTTCTCATATAAACTACAAAAACAGATTTGCTATCAGTATATACTATTAGTACTATTAATTTCAAAGTTTCTTTTTGTTTAATAAACATTTCACTTTCTTTTCAAACTGCAAACTAGAAAATTACAAATACTTAGATATATGTTCAAATCCATCATTTCTTTTCCCCCTTGTGGAAAATATGTGCCTAACCCAAGGTAGACCACTAGGAATAGAGCCTTCTTGGCAGCGGTAGCTGCAATATGAAATACTCTTCTGGAATAGGTCCATCATGCTCCATCTCTTTTGGTGCTTCAGAAGTTAAGAAAGACAGAATGTTTCAAGAAAGCATTCATAAATGTGTTGCCCCAGAGTAGAGCTTGTTTTGTTTCTTTTTTTTAACCACGGATTAATCTATGCCTTCTAACTTTGGACCATTTTGTGCTATTTAATGAATATATTTTGATGATTATGTTCACTGCCCAGAGTGACATTAATTCAAATGGGTAGCATAAAAATTGAATGAACGAACAAGCGAACAAACAAACAAACAAACATGCTGCTTCTCTCACTGTTGCTTTCCGAATGCTACAAGTTATTTCTGGATCTCCAATAAATCCTTTACAACTTTGTTGGCAGTCACTAATACAAATGTAAACTAATACTAAATACGAAACCTTGCTACAAACTTAGTTACTACACATGCATTTAGCCCATTGTTTGAAGCAGTGCCGGAAAGGGCTAGTTCAGTTCTAAAGAGGATGATCACCTAACATTTTTGCTCAGAGATTTCCTAAGGGCACTTTTTTGGCCATTGTCAGAGGCTTCTACTTCATTAGTGTGTGTAAGATCGTTCTCTTTTGGTGCATTTCCAGCAAGTACGATCACTGCTAACTCATATACTGTTGTTACATGCTGTCATTTTACTTACAACTTTTGGTCATCCTGTGAATTAATGACCTTCAAAAAGTTCTATCTTTTACAGCCCTGCTCAGGTCTTGGAAACTGAGCTCCATGATTTCCTTTATTTAGTCATGATTTGGCCTGGTATCCATCAATTTGGCTTTTTGGAAATCCATGATATCTCTGTATAACACCACATTTCAAATGAATCAGCCACTGCTCCCTTAGATTAAGCTTAGAATGACATCTATGAAGGGAATAGAAAATATTATCAAGACTAAGGATGTGTCATTGCAGAGCAAAACCAAGATCATCTCTATTGTGGTATTCATAATTACAATTTTGGGACTGCAGTGGCTCAGGTGGCTAAGATGCTGACTGGGAGGTCAGCAATTCGACTCCCGAGTACTGCAGGACAGAATGAGCTCCTGTCGTCTGTCCCAGCTCCTGCCAACCTAGCAGTTTGAAAGCAAGGAATTGCAAGTAGATAAATAGGGACCACTTCGGTGGGAAGGTAACAGTGTTCCGTGTGCTCCGGTGTCTAGTCATGCCTGCCACATGACCATGGAAACATCTGCAGAAGCAGACAGCACTGGATCTTCAGCTTTGAAACAGAGATAAGCACTGAACCCTAGAGTCAGATATGACTGGCTTTCGAGCAAGGGAAACCTTTACCTTTATTAATTACAATTTACAGAAGTGAAAATGGGATGGTATTAGTCCAAAATCTTGTCTATACCAATCAGGTAACAACTATGCATGCATTTGTGAAAGAGGCATGAAGAATCAGTATGCCTTGTTCTCACAATAATTTGCTAACACTACTAAGCACCATTTTATATACAGAATCAAACTTTGCGATCAATTTTATTTTCATAGTCTGATGGTTCCACATTTTCCTGCATGTTGCATCCTTGTAAGAATGTGCAGCTCCTTGGAATCACTTTTAACATTTGTGTGCATCTTGCTATTAAAATAACATATGCAAAAATACTCTGTGTGTGTGTGTGAGAGAGAGAGAGAGAGAGAGAGGAAGAGAAAGAAATGGGGGGTTAAATTTGAATGCTTTTCAAACATTATTATATACTTGCAAATATTAATTCACTTTTAGCGGAGTCAATTTTTTTACACTATAGAATGCATTTTAATACACTAGTATGTACAACAGGCTGACAGTCAATGAACTCCTAATTGATTTAATAGCACATTCTACTGTCCCCCTCTCTCTCTCAATTTAGTAAATCATTTTTTAAATCAGAGTAGCCTAAGTCGACCCATACAAAGCTTTATTTAATTTATTATGGAATTTATACATAAGGTTGACTGGTAATGCATGGCTGAATCAGCATTAAACAACTGGGAACAGTAGGTGGAGGGGTAAAGGAATAAAGAATAAGAATTTAAATTGCCTGGATGTACTTAGGTTAAGACAGATTCTAAATGAGCAGTGTTATTCAAATGGTTTGGAAAGGAAGGAGGAAAGGGCTTTGACACTATTACAGCTCTAGTAAAATTGCCTGAATAAGAATTAATTAATAATGGTAAAATAGAAGGGGGAAAATCTAAATGCATTGCTTGGATGTCTTTCATCACTAAAGAAATAAAGAAAACTATGTAAAATAGGGTCAACCAAAAGACTCTCAGGCTTCTTTGGCAAGAACCAGTGCAAACCATGCAGAAAAATCCAGCCTATATTCTCTCCCTTCATATTAAATGCCTACTTTACTAAAATTACATGCTTTGTATTGTACATAATTATGACAACAAAAGAATCAATTTAACACCACATAAAGGGAGATAGAGAAATATATAAAGCTTGTATGATTCATATTGCAACAATATCCTTTCACTATTTGGATGCCGATTTGACTAAGGTTATCATCAGGTCATTACCATTCAAAGACAGTTTGACAGTAGATATGAAACAAGCAACGGTAGGTCCCCATAGTAAATTGGCAAAGTCAATCGCAGACCACAGCAAAGAGGTCAAGGATTGAATGGGCAGGAAGACTCATTTCACAAAGGTGATACATCTAGGTCAGAGTTCAGACACATACACTGGGGAAAGCATGTTCTGCAGCTGCCTGTACTGTGCCCTTTCCGTAGATAAGTACAGAGATCCATCTTTAAAGGCTGTCACAACACTGCACTTCTCACAAGGATTAAATGCCCATTTAAAATATGTTCATCTACAAGATGACAAACCCCTGCTTTCTAAATCACACTGATCGCACAATGATATTTTGTATTATAAAGGGTGCTGACAATCATGATTTATATTTAAGGAGCAGGCTAACTGCAAATAATTCTAACTCCAACAATTGAATTGAACACAGCCTGCAATGACAAAAAAGCCTAGTATTTCTACTTTTAGCACAAAAACACATACATAGAGGAACAAATAGTTAAAAATGCAATCAAAGATGAATAAGTAATTCTCAAAAGCTTCATAGTTGTGATCAAGTATTTTAAATGGGCTAAATTCAATTTTCAGTCCTAACCTCTGACTTTAGATGAGGGATGTCTACACAGTGACTGTGTGGATCCAAATCAGCCTCCCAGGTTTTTCATCCAGGAACGTTTCCCTCTTACATTTCTTCTTCCACATATTTACCTTGAAGGATCAGCTGCAACAATCTGCACTTTCTGTTCCTCCCTTCTTACATCCATATATTTTAGCCTTCAACGTTTTGTATTTTGCTTTCTTCATCTGCTTTTGTATTTTTTTATTGTTCATCCTCTCACTTCAAGAAAAAATTAGTGTCCTGAGAGACTCATATTTCAAATGCTTTTATTGTTACCACAGCAGACTTTTTTTTAAGAAGACAGAACTAGAAATACACAGCATTCTTTCCTCCACCTTCATTTTATTTTCAGTTGTTTCCTACTATTATTTTTCTAACATCTCCTCCAGTGGCTAAGTGGTTAAAGCACTGAGCTGGAGACTGGAAGATCGGGTTTCGATACCAGAGAGCTGCACTTGAAGACAAGAAAGAAGCCTCATTTGGGCATCCCCTAAAAATCATTTCAACCCAGAGTAATCTCTGACACAAAATTATTATTGTTGTTGTTCTAAGGATATTGTTTGGATGGCACACCTTATTTTAAAATTTCATTTTCTTCATCAAAATATGTCACTTAGTTGTGCCTAGTATTTGTAAACAAACAAAAAACATTTAGTGGATGGAATTTACCACATTTGCAAACTTACTTTGATGCATGTCAGCTTACACAATTAATAAAAATGTTGTATAATACTACTGTGTCTTGGATACAGATGGAAAATAAAAGGCTTTTACTTTTTTCTATCTACAGGTATGTTCTCCTAATCCCTGCCCTCTACTGAGACATCATGGATTCATTTAGAATTTATTTACCTTCTTCTTCATTACTTCCTCTTTTACCCCTCCAGGTGTCCAGGGAAATTCCTTTACCAAAATACTCTCTATTGATTTGGTATAAATGGCTTGCAAATTGTTGATATCTGTTTTTCACTCACACCTTTATCTAGATTTTAAATTTGATGAAAAAGAGGCATTGTCTACAATTTTGTCCAAGAAGGTTTGTTTTTGTTAAAATATTTCTATGAATGCAATGTTCTTCTCATTGATTCTCAATTAGCATAAAAATTATAAAATAAAATTGTTAAAAATCTGTCAGTTGATGCATTCTATTACATTTCTTTCTTTGTTTGTACAGTATCAGATTATTGCACAATTTAAAATTTTGCATGTATATAATTATGCATGTGTGTTTGTATTCAAAATAAATAAATGTCTCTCCAGGTGTTCTTGGACTTCAATTACCAGAAGGCCAAGTCAGTATACCTGCTGATCAGGGCTTCTGGGAATTGAAGTCCAAGAACATCTGGAGAGCCAAGTTTGCTGACCTCTGGTCTATGATGTTGGTGTCTTGAAGACAAAGATAGCTTTCTCTTCAATATGCTGCTTCAATGCTGATCAGTTTGCTCAGCATCCACTGTCACTTCTAGCAGTGGTTGTGAACCTGCAACTACTAGCTTTGTCCTCTACCACATGGACACATATGAAGCTCCACCATATAGGCTAGCATGTGAACAATAGGGTCAGAATGGTCATGGGCTTTTTTTTCTCCTTCAAATCCACAAACAGATGGTGCTAGCACTGAAACCAATGAGGTGCAAAGCAAGCAAGTGGACACCCACCCTTGGGCTGAATGGCAGTGGGTACTGAGATAGCAAACAATAAGTCAGCCTCTGTTAGCTTTGTTGGAACACATGAGATGCCACAAATGCTCCACTCTTTCTGGTGCTGACACCAGCCTGATGAAATCCCTGGTCATAATTGTGCCATTTTCAGTTTAAATATTGCTCTTCAATTTCACTCTCCCAATCAAGAAAATAAAGTAAACAGAGTGGAAAGAAAAAAAAGAAAAATCATTTTAATTGTTAGCAAAAACTCGTATTTGGCCACCTGGGTTGGAACTGCAATTATGAACATTTACAGGAATGTTTACTATTCATTTGGTTGTGTATCTTAGATATGCACAGTAAAACGCTTCTGTTTAAACAATGTTCTTATTACACTTGTGATAAAGCTCTGGAAAGTTATTGACAATTATGTAACAATTTGTCTTTAAAGAAAATATGAATGGGTAGGTAAAGTAAAATAAACTGAAAGTTAATTAACATCTTAATGCTAAAATTGTTATTAATCTTTCTTTATTAAGTGCTCCAAAATGAGTGAGCCTACACTACAAAATGTATTGTGACATCTTTTATTTCAGAAAAGTTTTTCATAGATGAACAGTCTTTCTGGAGTTATTATAAATAGATAGGCAGAATATTATTTGAAAAATCACCTTGACATTGAACTTTAATTATATACCATGCTAAGATAAAGCTATTCAAAATCCCTTCTAGTCAGTAAATTAAAAATCACAGAGAATATGAAATAAGCTCAAATATATGAAGTATATCCTTATATGCATATTACTATCCTTATCAACTATCACAATTATATAGAATACTGAAAATATTCTAGTACAGGTACTGTGTGTAAAGGACTGGAGTGGCTCAAGTGACTAAGATGCTGACTGGGAGGCGGAAGGTCGGCAGTTTGAAAGCAAGTTTGAAAGCAAGAAATTGCAAGTAGATAAATAGGGACCACTTTGGTGGGAAGGTAACAGTGTTCTGTGCGCTCCGGGGTCTACTCATGCCTGCCACATGACCACAGAAATGCCTGCAGAAGCAGACAAAGCTGGCTCTTCGGCTTTGAAACAGAGATGAGCACTTAACCCTAGAATCGGATATGACTGGCTTTCGAGCAAGGGAAACCTTTACCTTTACTGTATATAAAACAAAACATCATCAACAAAAACATACGATGTAATGTGCAATATATTTACACACACATAAACACACCTGTATGAATAGATATCTGAAGGACAGGCAGTGCAAAACTGTGCTGGCAGTTTAACAGAAGTACTGGGAATTGGTTAGATGTGTATGTGTTGAGATGTGGGGCACATGGAGAATAAATACAGAATTTACTGCACCCATGCTAATGTTAGCTGTAAATATTAATTACCCTATCTGATGTGTTTCTTTCCCTCAGACAGATGAATAGATGCACCTGACATACACTTCAAGGTTAGACAACCATTCTCATTATTCATTACTTGCAAAAAGATACAAAAAAGCTCTCCAGAACTCTTCATATGTTGAATAATACAGTACTTGTGTAGTTTTCCCAAACCATTTGGTGTGTGCTTTGTGTTGTCAAGTTGAAACTTACCTATAATGACCCTAGTAGGGCTTTCAAAGTAAAAGATGTATTTATTGAGGGGTTTCACCTATGCCTCTCCACCCACATGAGTTTCTATAGCTAAGCAGGGATTCAAACATGGGTCTCTCCTGAATCATAGTCTATCCAGCACACTACACTGGAACACCCATATGAAGCAGTGGTATGGTTTTGTTCTTGATTTAAAAACCTATCATCTAAATCAAATAAGATGTTTCCTCAAGTATTTAGGATTCTCTAATACAGACATTGAATCAACACATGAGTGATTGACAGAAGTCATGAACTCAGAAGAGGGGCTAAATATATGGACTTGCATTACCTTTGTATGTTTGTTTGGACTTCTGTGTTAGCCATTGAAGGAGCCAGTACCTAGAACAGTGATGGCAAAACCTTTAGAGACTGAGTGCCCAAACAGAGGGGCGGGGTGAACTCTGTGCTCGGGGAGGGAGGAAGCCCTCCCATTGGGTGACTGGTCAGAAAGCAGTGTGCATGTCAACAGAAAGGCCTGGGAGTGCCACATCTGGTACATGTGCCATTGGTTTGCCACCAGTGACCTAAAAGATGTTCTTGATCCCTCTTTTGAAAATGCTTTTTAAAAATATTGCCCAAGGAATAAACAAAGAAACTGTTTATCAAAACTACTAGCTATGGCAACTAAATAAAACTTCTATTTCTAGGCAAGTGTCCCAAATGAATAGTTGATGGTTGGGAGGGGGGCAGTCTCCTTCATGCTTTGCTCAGAAGTTCTTAACTGTTGGCAATTTGAGCTTGTACTAACCTAGCATTTATAAGGCGAGAAGCATACAGGCAGTGGAAAATGGGGAAGGTTTAGTTCAAAAAAATGGTATATAGAGTGGACGAAGATTAATCTTTAGATCTTTAAGAAATCCAAAGCAGAAACTATGGTATAATCTAAAGTGTTGTGCTATGCTATCATTCTAATCCTCTTTCCTCTAGGCCATTATCAAGTAAGCATTCCAATTCAAAATAAAATTGATGTGTGTTTTTTTCTTTAATAAATAATATCCCATTGAGTTGATTACAACCACTGACATCCCTTGTCAGAGTTTGCTTAGTGTAAAGTACTTGGAAGCATACCTGTCAAGTATCCCGGATTGGCCAGGATTTCCCGTATTTCGGCGCCGATTTTCATCCTTTCCTGCCCGGAGCTGCCGCTATCCCGGATCTTGGCAGCGGGGGAAAAGGAGTTACTGCACATCCCTTCTGTGCAGGTCCTTTCTACGCATGCGTAGAACCCTTCTACGCATGCATAGAAGGGTTCTGTGCAGAAGGGGATGCATAGAACCCTTCTACGCATGCGTAGAACCGACCAGCGCAGAACGGTTTTGTGCAGGTCCGTTGTACGCATGCATAAAAGCCTTCTATGCATTCGTAGAAGCGACCTGCACAGAACGGTTCTGTGCAGGTCCATTGTACGCATGTGTAAAAGCCTTCTACGCATGCGTAGAATGGACCTGCGCAGAACTGTTCTGCGCATGTCTGTTCTACGCATGCATAAACGGCTTTTATGCATGCGTAAAATGGACCTGCGCAGAACTGTTCTGTGAAGGTCCCGTATTGTCCGGAGTCGTGCTTGACAGGTATGCTTAGAAGTGATTTTCCATTTATTTATTTATTTGTTTGTTTATTAAACTTATATACTGCCCTTCTAGGAAAAACTTTCCTACTCACGGTAGCTTACATCATACCATTCAAAAATACAAACTGACACAAATATTAAAATTTACATATAAAACTCCTAAAAACCCTAACACCCTAATAAGAAAGTCTATGTTGGAAGCAGTGGAACAGAATAAAATGCCCAATCAGCTGATGGCAAAATATTGCCAAAGGCCTCTTTAAAAAGGGAAGTTTTCAATTGCTTTGAATGGTCCTTTTCCTTTGGCACCAATATGCCAGCGGCATAATGGGGACATTTTATAAGAGTGTACAGTTGCACTACTATGTTTATATATGTGGATGCACTGTGTATGTATATGTACTGGATAGTATGTTGGTTTAGGTATCTGAAAGTAGATTCAGAGGCTGAGAGTTTGATTCCCCACACTATCTCCAGGGAGAATAGCCAGCCTATTTAGTCATGGGCATGCTGTTCATTTCACCCAGAAGAAGAAAATGGTAAACTATTTCTGTGTATTCTCTAACTAGAAAACCATGCAAAATGTTGCTATGTCAGAATTTACTTAATGGCACACAATTAGACTAGCTGGGCAGCTCAATGGTTTAGGATGGGTTTTGATACCCGAGAGCTGCACTTGGGGACATGAAAGAAGCCTCATTCGGACGTCCCCTAAAAATCCTTTCAACCCAGAGTAACCTCTGACATGAAACAACAACAACAACAACAGTGGTTTAAGAATCTGGCTGTGGAGCCAGATGCTTGGAGTTCAATTCCTCACTGCACCTCCTGGAAGTACAGTCAGTCTGTGTGGCCTTCAAATAGTCTCACAATCCCAGAGCAATCTGAGAAGAAGGGAATAATAAACCATTTCTCTGTATTCTCTAACTAGAAAATGCTGGAAAGGTTGTCATAAGTCAAAATTCACCTGACAGTATTAAATTATGTGTATATACACACACAAAAACCACATGTACATGCACATGTATATACACATATGTATGTATGTTGCCTTGTTTGTATGCATATGCTTTTCTACATGTTTGATTTCTTCTTTCCCTGGAACCATTTATCTACATACACATCCTTTTTCTAGTTGTAACATATGGAACATGGATTATGCTGGCCTCTGATCATCTACTAAGGTGTAAAGTTGTATTACCAGATCACAGAACACCACATGAGGTAGGGCTACACTAGAGAATAATTGTTTTCATTTGTAAAATGTTGTAGAATTCAGTGCTGCTCATCTAATGCTTCTTAATCCCACAAAAATCATGCACGCTAATATAGATCCCATTGTCTCACATGTAATGATTCATAAAATCCTATCAGTGGAACAAAACTAGTCGTATGGAAAAATAATGACCTACTTCAACCCTAAGAGTGTATCTGTCCATATTGGTCATGTATTTGTTTCCTACAAACAGATATCCATGTTCATTTCTATAATGTTATATATTATTCTGGCTTTAGTGATCAAAATGCCCATCACATATTAGCTAAAAAGCATTTTCTTACTGTATTATCTTCCTTCACATTATGCTAGAAATTTACTATAAACCATCTAGCATGCTCAAAGAACTGCTCTAGTAAGATAGACATGTAATCAACTGCAGCAAATTGGTATAAAACATTGTGAAGTAGAAGTGCTGTAGACTGCAGAAAATGTGCCAATTCTAGTTCACTGTACACTGTTAAAAATGTGTTTTTTTTAAAAAGGGGGGAGAGAGAATCCAGATGATCAGTAATCTCACAGTTGACTGATTCTGGTGCTCTTTGAGTTGCGTTGGTTTTTAGGTAAAGTGTTCTCCTGGTAACTAAATGTGTAATGAGAGTAATATTTAATTCATTTACCTTTATCTAGGATAAATTTAAATACTTAATTTATCAAAGGCTGGCAATAGACCAGAACTGCACAACACCCTCAAATTATGTATTTAACATTTTTACATAATTTCATAAGATTTTGCAGAAGAGAGCATAGTTCATTTTACTGAAGTTCTGTATTTCTAGATCATGCCCAGGAAAACAAGCCAAATCTTCTCTTTCCTTTTAAAATGCTATGCTCATTTTACTTAAGCCTTATAGTCAACCAGCCCGGCTTCACCCAGGTGTGGTGGGGGGGTGGGTTGGTGTAGGCCTCTGCGTGTCCTACCTGGCCGGTGGTGTTTTATCGGTGGCGAGCCGGCTGTGGTCATGCGTTGTTTGTGGTGGCGTTGCCAATACGGGTGTCATCGTCGTGCAGGGTCCTTTCTCGTCCATGACATGGGCATCAGCGTCAGGCTTCCCAAGGCAGTGCCCACACGCTGGCACGCGTATGCGTGCCAGCTCCTGTGTGGGCGCTGGAGTGTGACGCATGTGCTCTGTTGTGTGCACACCAGTGCCACGGTGCCGGTCCTTCCCAGTGGGGCTGGCGCCCCACCACAACATCCGGACCCCCCTCTTCGGATTATGGGTCATGCAAGGTAGGGTCAGGTGCATTGTCAGGGGGGTGAGTCATGGGGGGAACGTATACAGGATAAACTAACGTAGTTCTCTGCTTTATATTTATAGATCATTTACTGACACTATTATGGATTTTGAAAATAATGAATACTACATTCAACGTAGATATACTCTGAAATTCTAGGTCAGAAAATTATGTAACTTTCTGCAAACTCAGCACTGAAAAGATATTCACAAAACCTTTTCCTTTATATCATAATTATATTTTTATGCCACGTTTTTGCAGCTGTGTAATCATTACAAGTCTCACACTTGGTCTGCACAATGTGGAGTCTGGTTTCTTCACACACACACACACACACACACACACACACACACACACACACACACACACACTTACTTCAGCTCTTGTGTCACATCCAATTCTATAGCCTCATCTGGGCTATGAACAAATAATGAAGCATGATCCAGAACCATACAAAAGGTACCAAACAAGTAAAACTAAACTAAAAGTTAACAAAATGAAGAGCTAAGACATAAATCAGAACTGCATTTGTTTTCAAAATGGAACTCAAGCTTCTCAGTCAGGTAAACTGTAAAATATATATGATTCAATGTACTAGTTTATCAGAATACATTAGCATTTATGCCCATAACTTATGTACAAAATATCTTTATTTCTAATCCTGAACAGTAATAATATTGAGGAATAAAAGAACATGATGATGTTTGTTGCTGTATCAGCATCTAAAAGTTTTCTGTGAATATATTTTTGATGCTGGTGTACAACAGTGTTGTAGAAGTTTATTTCAGCTATACTATGCTGTCAGGGGACTGCAGTGGCTCAAGCGGCTAAGACGCTGACTGGGAGGTGGAAGGTCAGCAGTTTGAATCCCGAGTACTGCAGGACAGAATGCAAGCGCGGCGCCAAAATGGCCGCCGCGCCCTTTGCGGGGCCCCCCCCACAGGACAGAGAATCCGGGTAGTTAGGGGCGTGGCCAGCTCCCTTATAAAAGGGGTGGCCACGAGGCAGCCGAGCTGCCATTTTGCCTCAGCGACGGAGCGGAGAAGTTTTTTCCCTGTACCTCCGTCGCTCGTTGGTATCATCGGGAAGCCTTTTGGGTCAATTTTGCCTAGCTAGCTTCCCTTTTTTGCTGCGGTGAGATGCCTTCCAAAAAGAAGGCTGCTGCGAATTCAGCCCGGGCTGTTAGGAGGCGCAACCCAGGTCGGAGGGCCGTGGTGCCGCCTCCTCAACAGCCACCTTTGCCATCCCCGGCCGGGGCTGGTGGCTTGGGGTCTATCGCCCATTGCCCTGATCAGAGTGCGGGTCCGGAGGGCGCTCCGGCCCGCGGCCCGCGAGCGGTGGCCACCGCTCCTCCTCCTGCCCAATCCGTTGGGCCGATTACTTTTGGGCCGCAGCCTCTCCCGGGGCCCTCTAGCCTTGGGGGGTGGCCCGGTGCCCTGCCTTGGCAGGTTTCCTCACCAGCCCTACCGGGCTTCGACCCTGGCCAATGGCCATATATGGGCCATGGGGTGCAGGGAACTGTCCCCATGCAAGGGTCAGGTGGGCCGGCCGGCTCTTTACCCATGGTCAATGTAGACACCTTACTGGCCCGTATTGCGGCCTTGGAGGAGTCTTTGGCCCGGGCCAGTCAGGCAGGTGCCCCTTTCGGGGTACCTTTTGAGGCGCTATCGGCAGCAGGACAACGGCCGGCGGGGAGGGTTGAGCTGCTGCAGGCGGGTGGCGCGGCTCCGGCCACTGCCTCGCAGCTCCCCAGCCAGCAACCTGGTGCGGGTCAAGCCCCGGTGATGAGCTCTACATCGGTCGTGAGCTCCGACGCCCCCAGTGGGCCAGAACCCCCGGTGGGGGCGGCCCGCGGGGGTGCAGCATGTGAGTATATGGTGCAAACGAGTACATCCACACACATTCCCAATATAGGGGGGACCTTTCAGTGGCCTTGGCCTCGCGCGGGTGGTGCAGGGGCTACGCCGCTGGCAACCCACCCGGCGACAACTACTGCCACCATGCCCGCTGGGGTGGGCCTCGGTTCTTACACTGCCGGGAACGTACTTGGGGTGGCAGGGTTAACTCAGGCCCCTTTGGGTAGGCCAGCTATCCCCTTTTCGGCTTTGCCGACGGCAGGGTATTCCTTGCCACTGGGTGATCACTTGGCACAGGCTACCAGAGAAAAGATATGGCGAGGGGAGTACGTAGATATCTTCTCACTCCTTAACAGAGAGCCCACCAAGGAAGAAAGGGAGGGTCAGGATGAGAAGGACAAGGAGCAGGCACGCCGCCGTAAGCCGCCGCGTACCTGGGCTAACTGGCTCCCCGCTTATTTGATATACATGGCGGTATATTTGAGGGCGCGGCCGGATCTAGCTATTCCCATGGTCCAATATTTGGACAACATATATAGGGCGATGGTAGATTTCCCGGGCCCCTCATGGCTAGCATATGATGAGGAATTCCGTATGAGGATTCCCCTACACCCCGAGATGAGATGGGATGAGCCGTGCCAGAGACTGTGGCTCTTGTATATGACACCCACACGTCCTGCCCCGGGGGATAGATACCATTGTGGACATGCGGTCCAGCGAGCAGCTCCAGCACAGGTTACCCGCCAACTGGCGGGGCAGGGGGTTCCAGCCCGCCTGCTGTGCTGGACTTTCTCGTCCAATGGTTCCTGCAGTCGGAAGAACTGCAGGTATAAGCATGAGTGTCCCACATGTTCTGGTCCCCATGCAGCCTCTGCTTGTCCCAAGCCTGGGGGGGCGCGAGGTAGAGGGAGGGGTGGACAGTGGGCTGGCAAGCCTGCCACGGATGGAACTAGTTCTCCGAAAGGCCCCCTCCCCAATTAAGGTGGACATGCTGGAGCGCTGGCTCGCATCGTACCCAAGGGGAGAGGACAGAGAGTATCTCATCCAAGGTTTTAAGCAAGGATTTCGTATCCCCTTTTATGGGTGATAGATCCCCTCAGGATGCTCCCAACCTTTTATCCCTCAGAGGAAGGGAGGAGGTAGCCGAGGCCAGCATTAAAAAGGAATTAGACGCGGGCAGGGTCGCCGGACCTTTTCCCGCACCCCCTTTTCCCAACCTTAAGGTTTCGCCATTGGGTTTGGTTCCCAAAAAGTCCCTAGGTGAGTTTCGCCTTATTCATCATTTGTCCTACCCAGCCGGCCGATCGGTCAACGATGCGATACCTGATGACCTTTGTTCGGTCAGGTATACATCGTTCGACCATGCGCTGCGCATGGTGCGCTCGTGTGGCCCGGGTGCCTTGCTGGCCAAGTGCGACATTAAGTCAGCTTTTCGCCTCTTGCCGGTGCACCCGGGCGACTTTGAATTGCTGGGTTTTAAGTTTAGAGGGGAGTATTATTTTGATAAGGCCATGCCTTTTGGCTGTTCCATATCATGCTCGGCTTTCGAGCGTTTTAGTACCTTCCTAGAGTGGGCTTTCGTCCGCAGGTCAGGGTCCCGGTCTGTAGCCCATTACCTGGATGACTTTTTATTCGGGGGTGAACGGGGCTGGGACACGTGTGCACGTCTCCTCAATACATTTCAGACGCTAATGCAGGAACTTGGTGTCCCTTTAGCGCCCGAAAAGACCGAGGGCCCGTCGACCGAACTAGTATTCCTGGGGGTTGAGATTGATACAGTAGTACAGGCTTCTAGGTTACCGGGTGATAAGGTGTCCAGGATAGTGACCCTTATCTCGGAATTGCTGGCCAAGCGTAAGGCATCCCTGAGGGAACTGCAGGTGCTACATGGGCACCTCAATTTTGCCTGCAGGGTGGTCGCACCGGGCAGGGCTTTCGCCCGGCGCTTATGTGACGCCATGGCAGGGTTATCCAGGCCCCACCACAGAGTCAGGCTTACCCGGGGTATCAGGGCAGACATGTTAGTCTGGTTGCAATTCCTGAGGGAGTTCAACGGGGTCTCATTTTGGAGGTCTGACCTCCTGGCATCCCCCAATTTCCAGATCCAGTCTGATGCCTCAGGATCCCTGGGTTATGGGATGTACTTCAATGGGAAGTGGGCCTATGGTGGGTGGCCACCGGCATGGGCAGGCACAGGTCGCCTGCGGGATCTCACATACCTGGAATTTTTTCCCATTCTCAGGGCTTTGATGCTATGGGGCGAACAGTGGGCAAATTCGGTGGTGCATTTCTGGTGCGACAATGCTGCTGTTGTACACATTGTCAATGCACAGACTTCTAAATCGCCCAGAGTCATGGATCTAGTGCGCCATTTTGTGCTGCGCTGCCTGCGCCTCAACGTCTTGTTCAGGGCCAGGCATGTCCCAGGGGTTAATAACGATATTGCTGACGCTTTGTCCCGCCTGCAGATCTCCCGGTTCCGCGCCTTGGCCCCGGATGCGGAGGAATTTCCCTCGCCACTCCCGGACGAGATGTGGACTATTGGCAAGGAGAGGTGAACCGGGCGATTGGCCTGTCACTAGCGCCACGCACGCGTAAGGCGTATCAACAAGCATTCAATTTGTATAGGGCTTTTGCTACTCAATTTCGATTGCCAGAGACCTGGCCTATCCCGGTGGACCATGTTCTGCGGTTCATGGTTCACCTGCATGCACAGGGCCTTGCACCTCGCACCATAGCATCCAAGCTCTCGGCGTTGGCTTTTATGGCCAAAGTAGGGGGTCATGTGGATACCACCTCTGACTTCCGTGTGAGACACGTTTTGGAGGGGTGGGTGCGCGAGCGCGGGCGTTGCCCGGACGACCGGCACCCTATTTCCCCAGGGGTTCTTACCCAGTTGGCCCGGGGCTGGCCAGGCCTCTGTTTTGATCATTATGAGGCAGCCCTTTTTCATGCAGCCACAACGGTGGCATTTTTTGGAGCGCTCCGCATCAGCGAACTCGTGATGCTGTCTAAGGCGGATGCAAGTGGTAGGGCACTGGAACTCGGAGATGTATATGTTGCCAAAGACTGGGCCCAGTTGAGGATTCGCTCCTCTAAAACAGATCAGCATGGCGTAGGCAGTGGAGTAAGACTGCTACGGTGTTCTTTGGCAGACATCTGTCCGGTTGGTGCCCTACAGGAATACCTGGCACTGCGTGGCATGCACCACGGCCCGTTTTTCTGTCACCAAGATGGGTCTCCCCTTACTAAATTTCAGTTTTGGAAGGTGACAGCCAGAGCCCTCACCAGGGTGGGCCTACCAGGTGCCCGTTATGGCACACATTCGTTCCGTATTGGCGCAGCCTCTACAGCAGCTGCTTTTGGGTACTCTGGGGCTGACATACGTAGCATGGGGAGGTGGGGCTCACAATGTTTTCAGTTTTATGTGCGCCCACTCCCGCCATGAGTACCAATCCAGTCACCTTACCTTCCTTTTTCTCAATTTTCTTACAGACCCTGGGTGTCGTATTACACCGGTGACAGTATGGCTGGTGGGCCACAGCTATGTGCTCAGGGCAGCGCGTTACGCTGCGGCGACAGAGTGGGGACCCCGACTGGGACTGGGTGACCACGCCAGTCTCGCATGGCACGGTAAGCCTGGGATGTTATGGCGGGAGCTGCGGCCTTTCCTTTTTTCTGGCCTGGGGGCTGACCCGCCTGACATTCTAATCATCCACCTGGGGGGCAATGATTTGGGCCAGGTCACCGGCTTATCGCTCAAGCATGCGATTTGCGAGGACCTCGCCTACTTGCATTATGTCTGGCCTGCCACAGCCCTGGTTTGGTCGGACATTGTTCCGCGCCACTCTTACAGAGGGGGCGTTAACCTCCTGGCTCTTGACCGAGCTAGGCGCGCGGTCAATAAGGCAGTGGCGCGGTTTCTCACCACCAGGGCTTGGGGACGGGTTAGTCATCACCCCGATATTAGTCTACAAAATTGTGACTTGTATGCAGGGGATGGGGTCCATCTGTCGCGAGGAGGTATGGACCTCCTGTTGGGTGACTGGCGAGCAGGCCTGTTGACCGAGCTGACGGTCTGGGGGGGGGGCGTCAGGTCTTCTGTGAAGCCCCTCCGTGTGGCGGGTAGCACTGGTAAGGTAAACAGTATGACCCACAAGTATCCGGCAGGTTCGCATTTGACTGGACAACACTAGACAGGAATAAAGTAGTTAAACGTTGTCCGGTC
This sequence comes from Bradypodion pumilum, assembly GCA_035047305.1. Taxonomy (NCBI): domain Eukaryota; kingdom Metazoa; phylum Chordata; class Lepidosauria; order Squamata; family Chamaeleonidae; genus Bradypodion; species Bradypodion pumilum. Next base: position 75,299,703 of record JAWDJD010000003.1, read on the forward strand.
AACGACGAACCAGGCGATGGGGTGATGATGATTGCTAACCAGCATGCATCACCCCTGTGATTTCACGGATACGCGTCAGAGGGTGGGGTCATGAGTTAGTTATTGACTACGGTCAACAATTTGTTTGTTGTTAACAAACAAATTGATACAAATCGATACATTGTAACCAATTGCCGTTGGCAATTTTGGGGTGGTACCTTACCAGTGTTACTTCGGCCTGCTTGCCTTAGGAATTATGATTGGTCGTTTTACCAATACAAATTTATAATTCGGACTAGGGCATTGAATCAATAAATGTGGCCCTTTGCTGTTATCCACTTTCAATGTTGTCTGTGTCCGTTATTGGGGGGGTGCGCCTGCAATGAGCTCCCGTCTTTGTCCCAACTCCTGCCAACCTTGCAGCTTGAAAGCAAGAAATTGCAAGAAGATAAATAGGGACCACTTCGGGGGAAAGGTAACAGCGTTCCGTGTACTCCGGTGTCTAGTCATGCCTGCCACATGACCATGGAAATGCCTGCAGAAACAGATAGCACTGGCTCTTCGGCTTTGAAACAGAGATGAGCACTGAACCCTAGAGTCACGACTGGCTTTTGAGCAAAACCTTTACCTTTTCCTTATGCTGTCAGGACAAATCTTAAAATGAGGCTGTTTGATACCAAGAAGTCATTATTAGATCTTATTTATGCATCCACCCAATATAAAATCCTAGTAAACTACTAGCTGCCACAGTTTGAAACTATTACCTTTAACAATGGTTGATGACTGCATATACTGCCAATTAAAATAGTATCACTTCCTGAATGTGAACTTTGAGCAGAAAGGCTTAGAGAGGAACCAATTATTCATAAGGAAGAAGCCCCTCCAGCAATATGAACAGTTTCAAATCACGAAAACTTGCCCAGCCATACTAGAAACTCTCCCAACTATACTAGAGGAAACCTCCAGTAATGAGGAATGACTATGCTTAGTGATACATAAAAAAAGGAACTAAATAACTATCTGGCCCATTCTTGCAGAAGAATAATATTCCAGATGACATGCATTCAGAAACAGTGCATCTATAGTTTTACACAGAGCTCATACTAAATAAGACCCCCACCTCACCTCTCTCTCTCTCACACACACACACACATACACGTGTGTGCGCGCGCGCACACACACACACACACACACACACATTGCAGTTATTAATAAAGAAGCCTTAAAAACTCAAAGTCAGTAACTTCTATTACTTACAGACAAGAGCAGTTAAACCCCTTAGTTAAACAAGAATCTGTACTGAATTCACGAAAAAGAGAAATTAGTCTGCTTACAGTTTTCACAACAGTAATTCTTTTTGGGTGGATACATTACATTATGTTACATTACATTTCAGATTTCCATTCTTCTATTTTATATTTTTAATCCTGCAAAGGCATCCAAACGGGGATAAAAGACAAAGAATGCTTTCAAAAGAGGCTGCTGCATTCCCGTACAAAGCTGAAGAGTGCCTGTCCAAGTGTCTATTGCTTTCATGTTCCTACCCTTCGGCGATCTAAGCAAGCTGCCAGCAAAGGTTCTAACTATACTTGATTAGTTTCAAGCCTTCATTTTTAGCGAGTCATCACCCTTTTAACAGCAGATGATGCCTTCTAGCTGGAATCAATGTGAATAGACCAGTTCACAATGGGCTGGATTAATGATGAAAAATGTGTCGTCAGCCTTGGGGCCTTAGGACATTTATCACCCAATGGGTCTGCCAATTGGTGGGCTGTCCCCTACTCATCAGGACAATACCTACTCTGCTTTTAAAAGATAGGGCACTCTTTAGAATTTTAGCTTAATGAGGCTTAGTGGGAGGAGATGTGTATATCTGCCACAGCATTGCTTTGAATCTCATCCCTACATGCACAGACACATGCTCTCTCTCTCTCTCTCTCTCTCTCTCTGTGAATTTCCGGATACTTAACCTGAAATTGATATTTTTATGAATTCTATATAGCTATATCTGATGTATTTTAGGGAATATTTAATTTGGAAATAGAAATAGGAACAGGGAAGGACAATAATTGGAGTGATCCACCCATTCTCCCTCCCCATTCCAGCAATCTCAAATTCTTCTGAGCTACACATTTCCCTTGATAGAAAAGCTGTTGAAACATGGCTGTTATTAGCACTTGTCTGAAAAGGAACTTTTCTTAAACAATGAACATTAACCTTTTTTATGGAGGTGGTGGGTGCTTTTAGACAAAGCTTTTACTGTGCAATCACACTGCTTCGTTCATGACATTTACAGGGGTTCCAGATGACAATCTACAGTCCTCCTGTGTTTTTTGTTTGTCCCCACTCCTTTTACCTGATAAAACCCATTAAGGGGAAAGAGAAGCACAAGAGTTTCTAATTATTTAATAGTAATAGTAATAGCAGACCCTCTGGAAGCACATTTTCCCCACTGTCCAGACACCTAATAGCAAAGATCATCATTCAAAATATATTTCACACATAAAGTGTATTCACATACAAATGTCAGGTGACCATACATAACAAAGCAGGTAGAGAAATAGATCACTATGCAGTTAACCTTTGCTAACATGCATCCAGTAACCATGTGCAGATAACTCAGAGATTTTCTCTCATCCACACACAAAACTTTTTCCTCTCTATCATTATTTGTCACAACAGTCTTTAGTTCTGTCTAGTGTCACCATAAAATCAGAATTTGGGGCATCTTAAATGTAATTAAGACAATACAGACATGCTTTTGGTCAGGAATACTAGCCATTTACACTCCCCCTGAAACAGAGAAATATGGTAGTTGAGGTCTGTTTGTGGAATACTGAGTGTCACTAATGGCCACACTAAAATCCTATTTTTACCCTTTTGCCAAGTTGTTCCCCATAAATGCTGCACAATATTACCAAGCTGTCTTCCTCATGTTTTCTCATTTCTGAATGGGGAATCTTCTAATTCTGCTTTGACAGCATGTTGTTGTTTTTGTTGTTGTTGTTGTTTTGGGGGATATCTTCAGGCATAGACATTTTGCTTTGCAGGCGCACCCCCCAATAAAGGATTCAGACACTGATGAAAGTGGATAACGGCATTGGGCCACATTTATTGATTCATGCCCTAGTCCGAATTATAAATTTCTATTGGTAATTGACCAATTATAATTCTTAAGGCAAGCAGGCCGAAGTAACACTGGTAAGGTACCACCCAAAATTGCCGACGGCAATTGTTACAATGTATCTATTTGTATCAATTTGTTTGTTGACAACAAACAAATTGTTGACCGTAGTCAATATCTAACTAATGACCCCACCCTCTGACACGTATCCGTGAAATCACGGGGTGATGCATGCTGTCTAGCTGTAGCCATCACCCCGTCGCCTGGTTCGTCGTTGACCGTACAACGTTTAACAAACTTATGCCTGTCTAGTGTTGTCCAGTCAATTGCGAACCTGCCGGATACCTGTGGGTCATAAATGTTTACCTTACCAGTGCTACCCGCCCATGTGACCAAAGTCAACAGCAGCAACAGAAACCCCTATATCAAACCATAGCAACAGTGTGGGATGGGCGAAAAAACCAGGACCCGAGAGCCAATTGTGGGTCCCAGCCAAAAATTCCCACCCGGCCCCGAAGCGACCAAAATATCACACTGTTAACTAGGGAGGGGGTGGAGGGGAAAAACTTCTCCGCTCCGTCGCTTCGCAAAATGGCAGCGCGGCTGCCTCGTGGCCACCCCTTTTATAAGGGAGCTGGCCACGCCCCCTAACTACCCGGCTGCCTTCGTCCGGTGGGGGGGGCCCCGCAAAGAGCGTGGCGGCCATTTTGGCACCGCGCTTGCATTGCAGGCGCACCCCCCAATAAAGGACTCAGACACTGATGAAAGTGGATAACGGCATTGGGCCACATTTATTGATTCATGCCCTAGTCCGAATTATAAATTTCTATTGGTAATTGACCAATTATAATTCTTAAGGCAAGCAGGCCGAAGTAACACTGGTAAGGTACCACCCAAAATTGCCGACGGCAATTGTTACAATGTATCTATTTGTATCAATTTGTTTGTTGACAACAAACAAATTGTTGACCGTAGTCAATATCTAACTAATGACCCCACCCTCTGACGTGTATCCGTGAAATCACGGGGTGATGCATGCTGTCTAGCTGTAGCCATCACCCCGTCGCCTGGTTCGTCGTTGACCGGACAACGTTTAACCAACTTATGCCTGTCTAGTGTTGTCCAGTCAATTGCGAACCTGCCGGATACCTGTGGGTCATAAATGTTTACCTTAACAGTGCTACCCGCCACACGGGGAGGCTTCCCAGAAGGCTCACCGCCCCCCCAAGACCGTCAGCTCGGTCAACAGGCCTGCTCGCCAGTCCACTAACAAGAGGTCCATACCTCCCTGCGACAGATGGGCCCCATCCCCTGAGTAAAAGCTCGTAATTTTGCAGACTGATGGCGGGGAGGCGAATGACGCGTCCCCCACCTTTGTCGAAAAGGAACCGGGCAATAGCCCCGTTCACGGAGCGTCGGCTCGGTCAAGAGCCTCGAGGCCGCACGCCCCCCTGTAAGCGTACCGCAGTATTGTGTCCGACCAATTGAGGGTTGTGGCAGGCCACACATAACGTGAGTAGGGCAGGTCACTGCAAATCGCAAGCTTCCGCGATAGGCCAGTGACCCGCCCTAAGCCATTGCCCCCAAGGTTCATAACCAGGACTTCAGGTGAGTCAGCATCCCTGATGTAGAAAAGGAATGGCAACAGTTCCCGCCATAACATGCCGCGCTTACCATACCACCTGAGACGTGCGGATGCACCCAGTCCCAGTCGGGGTCCCCACTCTGTCGCCGCAGCGTAACGCGCTGCCCTGTGCAGCGTAACGCGCTGCCCTGTGCAGTGTAACGCGCTGCCCTGTGCAGCGTAACGCACTGCCCTGTGCAGCTTAACACGCTGCCCTGTGCAGCGTAACGTGCTGCCCTGTGCAGCGTAACGCGCTGCCCTGTGCACGTGGCTATGGCCCACCAGGCACACTGTCACCGGTGTAATACGACACCCAGGGTCTGTCAAGGAAAAAAGGGGGGGAGAAAAAGTGCAGTGACGAAACTGGTACTCACGGTTGAAGAGGGCGAACACAAACTGAAAACATTGTGATCCCCACCCTCCCATGCGGCGTATGTCAGCCCCGGAGCACCCAAAAACAGCTGCAGTAGAAGCCGCCCCTATCCTGAATGAATGGGTGCCGCAACGAGTCCCAGGGAGGCCAACACTGGCTAGTGCCTTCCCGGCACCCTCCAAAATTGAAATTTAGTAAGGGGAGACCCATCTTGGTGGCAGGAAAAAACGGGCCATGGTGCGTGCCACGCAGTGCAAGGAACTCCTGTAGGGCACCAACCGGACAGATGTCTGCCAAAGAACACCGTAGCAGTCTTACTCCACTGCCTACGCCATGCTGATCCGTCTTAGAGGAGCGTATCCTCAACTGAGCCCAGTCTTTGGCCACATAGACATCTTCGAGTTCCAGTGCCCTACGACTTGCATCCGCCTTAGACAGCATCACAAGCTCGCTGATGCGGAGCGCTCCAAAAAAGGCCACCATTGTAGCCGCATGAAACAGGACTGCCTCATACCTATCAAAACATAGGTCCTGCCAGCCCCGTGCCAGTTGGGTAAGAACCCCTGGGGAAATTGGGTGGCGGTCGTCCGGGCTACGCCCACGCTCCCGCACCCACCCCTCCAAAACGTGTATCACACGGAAGTCAGCGGTACTGTCCGCATGTCCGCCTACTTTGGCCATAAAAGCCAGCGCTGACAGCCTGGATGCTATGGTGCGAGGTGCAAGGCCCTGGGAATGCAGGTAAACCATGAATTGAAGTATATGGGTCACCGGGATCGGCCAGGTATCTGGCAGGCGGAATTGGGCACAGAATGCTCTGAAAGAATTGAATGCGTATTGATACGCCTTACGTGTGCGTGGCGCTAGCGACATGCCGATCGCCCGGTTCACCTCTCCTTGCCAAGGGTCCATATCTCGTCCGGGAGTGGCGAGGGAAATTCCTCCGCATCCGGGGCCAAGGCGCGGAACCGGGAGATATGCAGGCGGGACAAAGCGTCAGCGATATCATTATTGACCCCTGGGACATGCCTGGCCCGGAACAGCACATTAAGGCGCAGGCTGCGCAATACAAACTGGCGCACCAGGTCCATGACCCTGGGTAATTTGGAAGTCTGTGAGTTGACAATGTGGACAACGGCCGCATTGTCACACCAGAAATGAACGACCGAGTTGGCCCACTCCTCACCCCATAGCATCAAGGCCCCCCAGGATGGGAAAAAATTCCAGATACGTAAGATCACGCAGGCGACCCGCACCTGACCAGGCTGGTGGCCACCCACCATAGGCCCACTTCCCATTGAAGTACATTCCATAACCCAGGGACCCAGAGGCATCGGACTGTATCTGGAAACGAGGGGAAGCCAAAAGGTCAGACCTCCAAAATGACACCCCATTGAACTCCCTCAGGAACTGGAGCCAGATAAGCATATCTGCCTTAATGCCCTGGGTTAGTCTCACCCTATGGTGGGGCCTGGATAAGCCTGTCATGGCGTCGCACAAGCGCCGAGCAAATGCCCTGCCCGGTGTGACCACCCTGCAAGCGAAATTGAGGTGACCATGCAGCACCTGCAGTTCCCGCAGTGATGCCTTGCGTTTAGCAAGCAAGTCCGAGATAAGGGCCACTATCCTTGACACCTTATCCCCTGGTAACCTAGAAGCCTGCGCTACCGTGTCAATCTCCACCCCCAGGAAGACTAGCTGTGTAGATGGGCCCTCGGTCTTTTCGGGTGCTAAAGGGACACCAAGTTCCTCCATTAGCGTCTGAAATGTGTTGAGGAGACGTGTGCACGTGTCCCAGCCCCGTTCACCCCCGAATAAAAATTCATCCAGGTAATGGGCTACAGACCGGGACCCAGACCTGCGGACAAAAGCCCATTGTAGGAAGGTGCTAAAACGCTCGAATGCCGAGCATGATATGGAACAGCCAAAAGGCATGGCCTTATCGAAATAATATTCACCCCGGAACTTGAAACCCAGCAACTCAAAGTCACCCGGGTGAACCGGCAGGAGGCGAAAGGCAGACTTAATGTCGCACTTAGCCAACAGCGCACCCGGGCCACATGAGCGCACCATGCGCAGCACTTGGTCAAAAGATGTATACCTGACTGAGCAAAGGTCATCAGGGATAGCATCATTGACCGATCGGCCGGCTGGGTAGGACAAGTGATGGATCAGGCGGAACTCGCCCGGTGACTTCTTGGGCACCAAGCCCAAGGGTGACACTTTAAGGTTGGGGAACGGGGGTGCAGGGAAAGGGCCAGCGACCCTGCCCGCATCAACCTCCTTAGAAATGCTGGCGGCAGCCACCTCCTCCCTCCCCTTAAGGGACCAAAGGTTGGGGGCATCTTGGGGGGACCTATCACCCTGGAAAGGAATACGGAACCCCAGTCGAAAACCTTGAAGCAGGTAAACCGCATCTGCCTCCCTCAGGTACGATGCAAGCCAACGCTCCAACATGTCCACATTAATTGGGGAGGGGGCCTTTCGGTGGACCAGCTCCCTCTGCGGCAGTCTTGCCAGCCCCTTGTCCGCCCCTACCTTTACCCCGCATCCCTCCAGGCCTGGGGCAGGCGGAGGCCGCATGGGGGCCAGCGCAAGAGGGACACTCATGCCTGTACCGGCAATTCTTCCTACTGCAGGAACCATTGGACGAGAAAGTCCAGCACAGCAGGCGGGCTCGAACCCCCTGCCCCACCACCTGGCGGGGTGTCTGTGCTGGGGCCGCTCGCTGGACCGCATGTCCACAATGGTACCTTTCCCCAGGCGCAGGGCGCGTGGGAGTCATGTACAGAAGCCACAGCTTCTGGCAGGGCTCGTCCCACCTCTTCTCAGGGTGCAGGGGAATCCGCATACGGAATTCCTCGTCGTAAGCCAACCACGACGGGCCCGGGAAGTCGACCATCGCCCGGTAAATGTTGTCCAAATACTGGACCATCGGAATTGCCAAATCCGGCCGGGCCCTGAGGTAGACCGCCATGTATATGAGGTACGCCGGCAACCAGTTGGCCCACGTACGTGGCGGCTTACGACGACGTGCCTGTTCCTTATCCTTCTCATCCTGCCCCTCCCTCACCTCTTTGGTGGGCTCTCTGTTAAGAAGGGAGAAGATGTCTACATACTCCCCATGCCAGATCTTCTCTTTGGTGGCCTGGGCCAAATGGTCCCCCAGGGGCAAGGAATACCCCGCTGTCGGCAATGCCGACACCGGCACGGTGGGAACCACGGGGATCTGGAAAGGAGCCTGGACCAACCCGGCCACCCCTAACACATTCCCGACTGAGTAAGAGGTACCACCCAAAACGGGGCCCTGGGTGAGAGGTGAAGTCACCGGGTGGGACGTCGGCGACTGAACCGTCGCACCACCCGTGCGAGGCCACGGCCACTGGAATGCCCCCCCCAACGTGGCTAGGTGTGTGGGTGCACTAGATTGAACCGCATATTCACATGCTACACCCCCATGGGCCGCCCCCACCGGGGGTTCCGGCCCGCTGGGGGCGTCAGAGCTCATGACCGCAATTGAGCTCGTCGACGGGGCCTGACCAGCATCAGCCTGTTGAGTGGGGAGCTGCGAGGCAGTGGCCGAGGCCGGCCCACGCGCCTCGGGCAACTCGACCCGTTCTGCCGCCTGCCGCTGACCGGCAGACGAAGGATCAACCTGCACCCCAAAAGGCACCCCCGGGTGGTTAACCCTCGCGAGGGATGCCTCGAGGGCCGCAACGCGGGCCAGAAGGGCCTCAACATTAACGTAGCCCCCTAAGCCAAGTGGGGGCAAAGGTCCGTCCGGCCCACTGGGTGCAGGCGCCGGTCCAGGTCCCTGGACCCCGGGGCCCATATACGGCCACGACCCCCGGCCCGGCCCCTGCAGGGCCAGGGGGGTACCCTGCCAGGGGAGGGAACCCAGCCACCCCCCATGGCTGAAACCCCCCGCAGGAAGCTGCACACCAATGGAAGAAGGCCGCGCAGAATGGGCCATGCCAGGGGCAGTGGCCACTGCTTGCGGGCCGGGGGCCGCGGCCCCTGCTGGGCCAGTACGCGGACACCCCGCCTCGGTCCAAGGGGCAATTAATCCCATCCCACCGATCCCGGTGGGCTCAGGCAAAGGAGGCTGCTGGGGAGGCGCAGCCGCGGTCCTCCGACTCGGCTGGCGCCTCCGCGCAGAACGAGCCGCGTTCGCAGTCGCCTTCTTCTTAGAGGGCATAGCAGCTAACCGATGGGAAGCCGGAAAAAGTCAAGAAAATTAGCAGCCAGAGGCTTCCCGATGAAAGGCAAGAGCGACGGAGGTAAGAGGGAAAAACTTCTCCGCTCCGTCGCTTCGCAAAATGGCAGCGCGGCTGCCTCGTGGCCACCCCTTTTATAAGGGAGCTGGCCACGCCCCCTAACTACCCGGCTGCCTTCGTCCGGTGGGGGGGCCGCAAAGAGCGCGGCGGCCATTTTGGCGCCGCGCTTGCATTGTACTTTTAAGTTACATAAAGTCATTTTTGTTACCGCTTCCTTCCTTAATTTTGCTGTAAAAATCTATCAAATATTTATGTATTCCACAACAGGTTTATTTCAGATTCAATTCTGAGCGCCTCGGGATTTATTTTCTTTTTTAAAGAAGACTTATCAGAGAACCCTAGCAATAGCCGATACCTTTAACAGTCTTAATCAAGTCTGCATTTACATCAGGTTTCCGTCTTTTCACAAAAATAGAATACTGTACAAAAACCAGTGGGAACCATTCTGTGTTAGTGTGTATGTAATTGCAACCTCACCATTTTTTGTGCTTCTGTTTGACACCATAGTGATAAGAATTTATAGACTTACAATAAAATGTTGAAAGAAATAAAGAGCTCCAAATAAATGAAGACATTTTTCTTCATCTGCAAAAGCATCAATAATTAAACCCAAGGGACTTGTTCACTCACTTACTTCTTTTAGAAGGCCAGGTACTAATCACCATCAGAATCATAAAATATGTCTCTGAAGTAAATTGGATAGCTGGAAATAGTCGCTTTCCGAGCTTATTTTTCCCAAAAGATACTAGGCTTAGGCCTGTAACCTGTTTGTAATCTTTGAGTATGGACCCTAACTCAACTAACATAAATATAGGGCCTTCAGGGCTTTCACTTATTCCAAAGTACCAACTACAACCAAATGCATGTATGGAAACTTGATAAAACAAGAATTACATAAAAACACAGCAAAAAAAAATATTTTCCCTGGTCTTGAAATGGAAACACAACTTCCAAAAAGAGAAAAGTTAGTTGAAGACAATGCAATGGGGTGGGGTGGGGGTGGGGAGTTAATAATTCTCTCATCTACTTCTTTGGTCTAAATTTTTATATAGTCAAAGGAAACCTGTGCATGTGTAAAATTTATTACCTCCCTAATAAAATTTGACAATGAGTAGAAGATGAATGAAAACAAAAATAATGTTGAATTTGGGGCCACCAGTGACCATGCAGCAAGAAAAGAAGGAAATTCCTAGAACATATATGTATTAATCACTATTCCAATAATCCTGTGTGTAATCCAAATGCCTGCCAATCCCTTTGATAGCACTATTGTACAGAAGATTTAAATTTTTGCACAAAAGAAAATATATTATTATGCTAGCTGTTTATTTATCCTGCATGGAATGCTAAGTCTTCCACTACAGTGGACAATAGAAAAAAGCAAAGATATTTTTTGGGGGAAAACATTTTCACTGAGTCTGAAACAGCAGACATTTACTCTCCTCCTTACTTAACAAAGCATGCATGCTACAGAAGCATTACGTCAATTAAATACCATTTAAGAGGAGAAGCCAAGGCACAAAACCCCAATGGAAACATTGAAGGCTTCATGTGGATTTCAGACCAAAAAAATCATTAATTATTTGAAGTGTGTTACAACATGCACGGTTCCTTTGGCAGTCCCCTTTCAATGATGCTTCCAAGGAAGCCTGCAAACAGGAGCAAAATGGCTGACCACTGTGTGGAGAGAGAGGGAAATGGCCTTCCATTGCCAATATTACCAGAAAATGCTCTTTTGGCAATACATTGTCTCTTCATATTAGCTGCTTTGGTACACTGCATTGAGTTCTGAGAGAAGAATAGGAAAATAATTTACTCCTAAACAGATTTTTAAAATATTAAAATGCCAATGTGAATATAAATAAAATATAAATACATAAATCAACATTTCCCTAGGTAAAGAAAGGTTCTTTGCAAACAGTAATCTGGAAATGAAACATAAAGCTTCAGGATACATGCTTTCTTCCTTTTTGTTACTTCCCTCCTTGAAATGCTTTCACTTTCTTCTTCCTTGTCTTGTCAAATTTTAACATTCTTTGGGCAGCATATTATGTACGTTAATTTCATCCATTGTTAATGGTAATGGTAATCATAGTAGTAGTAGATTAAAATTTGCAATCCAGAGGCTAATTTTGAAACCAAGGTTAGTCCCAGGGCAATTACAACATATGTAATTATTCCACCATTTTATGTTCTCCTCAGTTTCTAAGTAACGCGAGATTGGGGTTCGCACCATTTTACTCAGAGAAGCGCGATTGAGATCAGGTCCTCAATCACCTCACTCTCCTTCAACTAACCATGTTAAAGCCCACCAAAATGTATCTTTCCGCACTTGTATATAAGTTGCTGTGGCGTAGTTAAAATTGTGTTCTTAACACTGTAATTAAGTTATGTGTTTGGCCCGTATTGCTGGCTGCTGCTCATTATTTCTGGAACACTAAAGTAACCATGGCTAAATGCTGGCAAAAGGAGAAAAAGAATGAAACATATGAAGTGTGTAAATAGCTGACATCAACATTAAATCATTTTTTCCTAGTGCCTCACAGATTCATGAAGACATATTTTTAAAGTGTGCTTTCTGACAAACACACATGAAACTTTATCTTGATAATAACTCTGCATTTATTCCTGAACTTCCTTTTGGTGAGAACTACTTTTTCCTAGTAAATTGTGCAAAAACTATTGACTTCAATTTATCATATAAAAATATCACCCTACATACTAAACCACAATAATTATGGGCAAGTTTAACATTATTATTATTATTATTATTATTATTATTATTATTATTATTATTATTATTATTATTATTATTATTATTATTATTATTATTATTATTATTATTATTATTATTATTATTATTATTATTATTGTCGTCGTTGTCGCCGTCGCCGCCGTCGCTGGTGGCGGCGGCGGCATCATCAACAACAACAACAAGTTTTGCCAACAAATTTCATGAAGACAAAAATACAGCACATATCCAACAATAGCAAATGCTGGCTTTGTAATGAAACGGATGAAACAGTAGATCATCTGATCAGTGGATACAGCAAAATTTCACAGACTGATTATTTGGGCCGTCATAACAGGGTTGCAAAAATTATCCATTGGAAACTTTGCCAGAAGTTTGGATTTGAATGCAATAAAAATCATTGGGAACATCAAGAAGAGAAAGTTTTAGAGAATGAGAGAGTCAAGATCCTGTGGGACTTTAAAATTTAAACAGACAGACACCTGCCTCACAATACACAGGATATAACTGTTGTGGAAAAGAAGAAGGTCTGGTTTATAGGCATTGCTATAATAGGAGATTCACAAATTGAAGACAAACAACTGGAGAAAATCACAAAATATCATGATTTGCAAATTGAAGTCGAGCATATATGACAGAAGAAATCTGTTGTTGTTCCCATAGTGATCGGAGCCCTTGGAGCAGTACCTAAAAGACTCTCTATACATTTGGAAATTTTGGACTTATCTGATTTGAACATCCTAACTCTCTCTCAAAAAAAAAAAAGCCCTCTACTGGGGACTGCATATATACTCAGATGTTACCTTAACAACTCTTAGGTCCTTGGATAGGGCTTGAACTGTTAATTTTATTCCAGTCCTCGACTGTGAACCAAATGGTTGATTTGTACAACAACAACAACAATTTTATGTCAGAAATTATTCTGGGTTGAAAGGATTTTTGCTGGAGAAACTCCACTCAGGGGACGCCTGGATGAGGCTCCTTTCATGTCCCCAAGAACTTTTTCCCACCAAAGTGATCCCTATTTATCTACTTACAATTTCTTGCTTTCAAACTGCTAGGTTCGCAGGAGCTGGGACAGAGATGGGCGCTCAGCCTGTAATGCAGTACCCAGGTCTCAAACTGCTGACTTCTCAACTTTCCAGCTAACAAGGTTAGTTTCTTAACCACTGAGCCACCACAGCCCCTAACACATTTAATACTGATGAGGCTATAAAAATGATGATATCATAATGCATTCCAATATTCCAACAAGGCATTCTGTCATGCGCTTTTTTATTATTATTTTGAGGTCAAAATATTCTCAAAAGTATAGTCACTGTTGCAACTCTCAAAAATCCTACCACTTTTTCCAAATGTAGGGGTGTGTGGCTAAGATATGCTGAGAGCAAGACGTGTTTCATCTCGGCTCATGCAGAAATTGGGAGAGAAAGCGAATTTTAAAGCGAACCTATCCAACGGGCTGTCTTAAAATATAAAATCCAGATTTCCGAGGTGCTTCGGACAACAAAGATGTGTGGCGCGGGCTCGAAGTCTGGAAATTAAGTGGTAAACGAGGCGGTAAGTGAGGTGCGGTGAAAGCTGGGCTGAACGAGCCGCTTCGGACTTGGACTTGGACTCGGACGGGAGCTCAGCACTTGGAAATAGCGAAGGATAAGCGCAAGGAAAGCAAGGATTCGATTTAAACTTCGGAGCAGTGGTGGCAGAGGTGATATCCCCCCCCCCCCGTAACAGCAGGTTGTAAAGTGTAAATGAGCACGCAGGTTTCGAACTGAGAGGGGGAAGAAGGAACAATGGTGGAGGGTCAGTTTTAAAATCGAAACTTAGGAGAACGGGGAGGAAAAGCGACTTGGGTGGTGAAGAAAATGGAGAACAATGAGGACTGAGGCCATCGAGTGACCAATAAACTACAAAAAAGGGGAAAGTCATAAAGGTTTTAAGAACTCGGTTGGCATTGCATAAACACGGAAAGTGGTCACTTGGGGCGGTGTAGAAAGTGAAGGGCAGATACCGCCATTGCTGGTTTGGAACTGTGGTTAGCGCAGCCGGTTTGGAAACTTTTCATGGGGCAAATTGGATTATAGTTTTGGGTTATTTTTTGGCAGCTTTGGGCTCGAAGAAACCTATTTCCTGGCCTACAATATTCTTGGTTTATTAATTGTGGATTTGTGGATTTTCCACCCTCATTCTTTTTTCTTCGGTACTCCTTCTTCACACTGGGATTTTGGATACATTGTAAACTGTTCCGTGTTTTTGTATATTTGTCTTGTAGTTTTGTAATCTTATATTTGTGTATATTTGCACTATAATTTTCACATGGGTTCTTGTATAGGCTTTTCTAATTATATGTTAATTAATTATAGATCCCTGAAGAAAGGGTTAACACCCAGAAAAGCTAAATTACTATCCGGAAAAGGCTTTGGATCTTGTTATCAGTACTTGTATATAAAGAAAATATTGCAACCAAATTAATCAAGCCTGGAACTCAGTATTTTATCTGCCAAGCATGGACACTGTTTAGTGCATAGTTGCACTCCTGCCTACGCAAGCAGATTCATTTTCTTCTCCTCATATTCTGAAATGACAGCTGTTGTGTGTACCAGCATGGGGTGATTTCATATTTTACCTTTCATATTAGTAGGGAGATGAGGTAGAAGTCACTCCACTCCACCAATCAGCTGTCCACCAAAAAGATAATTTAATATGAAATGGCTGAATTGGAACTAACAGTAAAGCTTGATTTTTCTTATCTTAGGGATCAATGTGAACAACAGATTCTAACCCACTTCAGAAGTAATTCACTTTGCAATGCTATAATGGTTGTATTTCCACCAATTACTGTTGTAAATAGCTACTCTGCTTACTTTCATTCTATTTGTTTTAGTCTTCGCCATCTTCCCTTTTTTATTGCAAGGTCAGTTAATATCACTGCTCATTATTTATGTATTATTATTTTATATGTTACAAGATTACTTGTGGCTTCTGTTATTGTTGTTATTATAATCAACTTATATAACTATCCTGCCAACCTAGCAGTTTGAAAGCAAGAAATTGCAAGTAGACAAATAGGGACCACTTTGGTGGGGAAAAGATCTCGGGGACATGAAAGGAGCCTCATTTGGACATCCCCTGAGTGGAGTTCCTCCAGCAAAAATACATTCAACCCAGAATGCACCTTTGTTGCTTCTGACATTATTATTTTTTTAAAAAAATAACTATATTTTTAAAATTCACTCCAAAGAGATTTTAAAACCTTAAGAATATTCTTAAATTATAATGTCTAAACCTCTGATATTGGGAGAATGGCTCAAATTCCTTCTAGACTGACACCAGCTACTCCCTAGATATGGATTCAGAGCAGCTGGGACAGAGCAGAAAGCCCCAGATAACATAAAAATGCTGTGGGAGATACTGTAAATGGAAAGATTCCTTTACTTCCCAGACAAGCTGGTGGCTATAGGTAAACCCTTGCTGAAGGGGACAGTTTGAGACCTGGTAGGCTTTCTGAGGATATGTGCTTTGCATTGGTGCAATGACATGAGAGACAATTTCCAAAAATGTATCAAAGCCAATGGACAACATCTCATCCTTTTCCACATGAGAAAAAAAATGCTGCTGCCAGAAACACCTTTCTATGTTTCATTCTTATTCTTTGACTACTGTGTCTATTCTGGATATTGGTTATCATCATGTGATAGTCTTCGTGTTATTAACTCAGGGGTTCTCAATGTTTTTGTGTTGTGGGCCAGACCACACCCCCTCAGACAGCTGAGCGGGCCAGACACATGGTTCTCCCTGCCATAAATGCTGCCATAAAACATGTCCACAGCCGTTATAAACTTGTTTGTGCCAAACTGCTTTCGCTTTCCTAACAAAAAATTTACACCAAATGCACTGATTTTCCAACAAATGCTCTGATACATTAATAAACAACATAACGGTACATAAATAGTAAACCACACAATTTTCTCACAACAAAATGAAGCTACACCTTTTATACAGCATTCTGAAAAATTGGGTCAATAACAGTTTCTTATCTTTTTATTGAAAACCAATGTGATAAGAACAGCACAAGAAAAGAGCTGAAGGGCCCAATATTCTATTGAAGTGCAAAATCTATGTCGTCACTTGGATCTATCAGAATGATCAATAACATGAAATAGAGATACAGCAGCAAATATATTTATGCATTTTCATACAAGCACTTTCATAAACTAAGCCCCATTATTTATCTACATACAGTATAAGAATTTTGCAGGTTTTTTTTTGTTTGTTTTTTTGAAATTTGACAGACTTGAAAGTTTTCCAAGGAAAATAAATCTCATAATTACCAGTATGGCTTACTTTTGAAAAACATCTTTTTATGAGCAGAAACCCATTCTGTATTTATATCAATATAACTCATTTAGCATAAATTTGCCATTACTTAAGAACTCTGTGCAGGTATTTGCTGTTGTGTGCCAAATTATATGACAAGACACACATCAGCAAATGTTTAGGCTGACATAACTTGTGGCAATTCACCATTAAGATTTATATTGATCCACGTTGTTTAATGCTGATTTATGTGTTCCAGCTACTGAATCCATTTTGCTCCAAGTGCATCCAAATTCTGAGCATCAGCATAAGAATCTTCCCGTGATCCAGGATATATCTGATGAACGTATGGAGGGGGGATATAAACCTTACCTTGTCTCATGCTTTTTTGTTGTTGTTGTTCAGTCGCACAGTCGATTCTGACTCTTTGTGACCCCATGGATCTTACATGCTTACATGCAAGGAAAGTAACAACTAAATTCTTTCTTTGCTCTATAAAGAGAATACTCTTTCATGCTGCTCCCAAAAAGAGAAGAGCATAAATTTTCTGGTGAAATTTCAGAAAAAACATGCAAATAACACAAAATATCTGATGAAGTGGACTTGATCCATGAAAGCTAACATTAAAATAATAAAGCAGTTAGTCTTTAAAGTGCCACAATGTTGTTGTTTTGTTTTGTCTACTCTGTTATATGCCTGAAACACAGACTAACACAGCTACTATTTTTTTTAAAAAAAACAGAAAGTGTTCACAAAATGTGCACAAGAACAATGAAAGTATCTTTGTTGTATCATGAAAAAGTCCATTTCTGAGCTGCACTTTTTCATGAGGTTTTGCCCACCAAATTTCCTTGTGCTTCAGTCCATCCAAGATGATTTCAATCCGGGGGAGATGTTTTAGGACACATACCAGAGACAGATTGGAATGTAAACTAATTACAATTGGATGAGATTCCACACATGGAGAGGTTGATATCTAAAGAACAAAACCAGAGTGTGAGGAATTTGACTTCCTCTTTTGCCATGGAAGTCCAGGGAGGGAGCCTCACAGAATGGACCTGTGAGGACCAACTGAGCCAGAAGAGCCAAGACAAGTTAAGTTTTCTTTTTTCTTTTTTGTATGTATTCTTTAAATGACTGGATTGCAAGTCTGATTTCCTATGATATATTCATTTCTTTAATTCACTCAAATAAACTTCAAAAATATAGGTCCTTTGTGTCTATTGAATTGGGATAAGGAGCAGACTGGACCATGCTAAACTGGCCACTTTTGCTACCTAATCTGAATAATCTGAACCCTGCACACTCCCTAGCCTGAGGTCACGTGAAGTCATACGGTAGCACATAAGGGCTGAGTTACCCCACAAGGTGGTAACAGACATGGATGGTAAGGAGGTAGAGGGTGAAGTGTGGCAGGAAGGAATGAGGGAATCTTTAGTTAAAGAGACTTCTATCATTACATGTTGTATGGACATCTACAGATAAGAAGCACTGGATGGGTTATCTCCATGTTTTGGAATACGTAGCCAATCATTTTGTGCTTGCATTTTGTTTCTTAAAGAAAAAAGGGTACTAATTTCATACACTTTGGCCAAATCAGAAAGTTTTTAACAAGAAAAAAACAACAGCTCACTCGCTCTCTTCCTCCCTATGAGAAGAAAGGATCTTAAATTCTTTGGCAAGGTATCTCTTCAACATGAGCTAGCCTATATTGATGAGAATGAGAAATTCAGCAAATGTGTTTTACATCCCTAGTACAGAGTGATTAATAGAAATGTAAATGTCACCTCAAACTCTACCCATTTTTTATAAATAATAATACAATACAATATTATATAATATTATACAGTGAAGAACGGAATGCATACTTGTCCGTCTGTGAATTTGTATAATTTAACACACACAAGAACCATTTGACCGATGCACTTCAGAAAACTGTAAAGCATATGCAAAGGCTTGGAAGCTTGAAGTACACTGCACTAGAATATATGATCAAAAGCTTCTGGCTTCAGATGATTAGCATCTCAAATAAGTGAATGATATGTGATTGCATTTGTATTATACCCAGAATGAGAAAGGCACAACAACAAAAAGAATCATCTATGGCAGGGGTTATCAACCTCTGTCCTGTGGGCCAGATGTGGCCCATGACACCATTTAATGTGGCCCACCACCACACCAGGAAGTGCCATGTGGTGGAGGAAGGGCAAAATGGCCATCCGGCCGCCAAAGCTGTCTAAGATAGCGTGACCTGGGTATTTTCAAATACTTTGCTAGAAACAATGAGAAGTTTTATGAAAAATGAAGATTTCCACAAACAATTAACTTCATGACTTGCTCTTGCTTCCCTTCTTTTATTTGTAGCAACAGCAAAATAATTGTGTAACCTTAACAATCTTGACTCTTTCTCTGCAAGTTTACCTATTCAATAGAGCTGAATTGCTCTCTCACATGCTGTATATTTCTTTCCTCATCAAACCAAGTAAGTGATGCAATACATGCATGTTGCATCATCTTTATTTGATGCCACAGCAAGGAGGCAGGTGTCAGATCTCTTATCACAATTCTGCCTACTCATTTTGCATATAGAAGGGAACTACATTCAAAAGTCCAGCCCTAGGGAAAGTCAGAAGTGTGTTTACAAATATCATTGCTTCACCTACAAGGTATTAATCCTATCGTTAGGAAAACGATCAGGTTGTTTGTCTGAAGATTAGACCTCTTCAGCTGGCTTCTGAGATTTCACACCACAGTGCAAAAGGGCATAACAGAGATCCACATCTAATCCCTTTCCACAGTAGTCAGAGACAGAAAGAAATGAGATTCATGATGTTTGAGTAGTTTATTGCTAGGTCTTTTCACATATAACGTATTAATAAAATGAAATAGCTTAAAAGGAGGAATCATTCTTTTAAACAATTCATTTTAAAGAAATATGAAGCTTTTGGTTCTTCAATGTTTCTCTATCACAAAGCTATATAATTTACAGTGTTATCTGTATATCCGCCCATCCATATTATAAAAACAGAGGCAATTCATTTTTAGAGCTTTTCAGTTTCAATAGCAAAAAAAATCATGGGTACTTCTGAAAATTTTACCTTAACATAAAGTTGGAGATAGCCCTAAACATTTAGTGTTATCATAATAACCCCACAATCTAACTTAAATATGTTTTGTATTACCAATACATGACAATTAAAATAGTTAAGACTAGCTTCAAACTAAAAACAGAAGTAAAGTATAAAAGGAATCTGTTTCACTAAATATTGTGAATACTGTATTGTATTCTGCCAAAGAACTAGTGCAAATTACTAGTTATAACTATTTCAGGCAACAGGGAATGCTGTGATTAATCATTTTGTTTTAGATCAGTGGCCTATTGACAAGTAAAAAGTTGAACCCATCTATAGAGATAGTGTTCTCCAACCTGAAAGGAGAACTTGACATGTTTAAGGCCAAAAGTTATTTATACTACACATACCCAAAGTATAAATGTTATTGATACATCATTATTCTTGTGATTTTTACCTGAACACTATTATCCAGAATCCTAAACTGAATTTCCATGCAATCAAATAAGTTTTCCTGACAAATAAAGAATGGGCATGATTCATGTTCAATTCCTCTTTATGAACCTTACCCAGACAGCTGAAAGATGACCTACTTATCACTAAGGTCAGAGGTCAAATCACCGTACTTACACCTTTTATCATGTCTACATTTTCATGATATCCAACACCAGAGTAGTGCTGGTTTTACATTCATGTTCCAACTACAATTTCATGTTCCAGCACATTTCAAAAATCTTCAAAAAGTGGAAATAACAGAACAGTCTTTACAAATATGTCAATATCCTACCATTTTAAATGTGGCAGCACGTTAATATGCAACACGGTTTATCTTTACTTAGAGCCCTAGTCACCAGTACAATAATTATTCAGTTATATGCATATTTACTTCTAAAGCCTACATGAAAAATACTAAACAGTGATAATTTAGGCAATAGATGTTTTGGTTTAGAATAGCTAAGGAAAATCAAGTGTGACTGTCTGCATCTCCATTTATTCAAGGAAAACTGCCCCTGTAAGCATGCTTGACTTTTCCTGAACCTTTAATAACGCTACTTCTAATTAATTAATTAATTAATTTATTAATTTATTATTATTATTAAGTTTAATTTCTATCCCTCTTTCCTGGCATAAGTGCCACTCAAAGAGAAGGAAGCAGCCCAGTTCGCCCAGCGGCCGGCCGGTGAGATGAGCCACAGCTGGGGGTCGAGAGGGCTACAAGAGCCGCCCTCCCCTGCCTCGCCACCACCGCCGCCGCTGCCGCCGCCGCCGCCAAGGGAAGCAGCCGTTTGCCCGGCAGCCGGCTGGTGAGATGAGCCACAGCTGGGGGTCGAGAGGGCTACAAGAGCCGCCCTCCCCTGCCTCGCCACCGCCACCGCCGCTGCCGAGGGAAGCAGCCCAGTTCGCCCAGCAGCCGGCCGGTGAGATGAGCCACAGCTGGGGGTCGAGAGGGCTACAAGAGCCGCCCTCCCCTGCCTCGCCACCACCACCGCCGCCACCGCCGCCACCGCCGCCACCGCCGCCACCGCCGCCACCGCGGGAAGCAGCCCAGTTCGCCCGGCCGGTGAGATGAGCCACAGCTGGGGGTCGAGAGGGCTACAAGAGCCACCCTCCCCTGCCTCGCCGCCGCTGCCGCCAAGGGAAGCAGCCCAGTTCGCCCGGCGGCCGGCCGGTGAGATGAGCCACAGCTGGGGGTCGAGAGGGCTACAAGAGCCGCCCTCCCCTCCCTCGCCGCCACTGCCGCCGCCACCGAGGGAAGCAGCCCAGTTCGCCCAGCGGCCGGCCGGTGAGATGAGCCACAGCTGGGGGTCGAGAGGGCTACAAGAGCCGCCCACTGCCCTCCTCTGCCGGAGGACACGGGCGGGAGAGCCCTGTTTTGCCGCACTGTTCTGCAGCCCACATTGGACTCTTTCCATTGTCCATCCCCTGGTTTCGAGGGAGATGGGAGGTAGCTGTGCGGTGCACAGCTGTGCGGTGCACCACGGGAGCGCTACCAGAGCCATCATTAGACTTTTCTCCCTCGGCCATTTCTTGGCCTTGAGGGAGATGAAGATTCTTGTTGGACTTTCCCTCAGTTGTGTCGACTTTGCCGACTTTGCTGCCCTCCTGGTTCTGCCTGCCGGGAGTGCTTGGGAATAATTGGGGGCCTTTTCAGTATGTTTTTGTATCTTTGCATTTTTGTATTACTGTTGCATTATGATGTATATTGCTTTATAGTTTTGTATTTTGTATATGAAAATGTACTTTTACTTTGCAATTTGTACTGTATCTTTGTATATTTTTGAATATTGTGAACCGCTTTGGGTTGTCCAAAGGACGAGGAAAGCGGTATATAAGAATAAAATTCAATTCAATTCAATTCAATTCAAAGCGGCTTACAACATATATATAAACAGAGCAAAATCTATACCTTTAAATCTGTGTGTTAACCGTTGGAATGTGACAAAGGATGTTGCACCAGGCCCCACTAGCCCCAACCGAGCCTCCCTGCACTCACACGAACCAGGTTCACAGGTAACTGTCGGGTTGAGAAATGTGGCAGTGGGGCAGGAGCCCCCCGAACGTGAACAAAGAAAAAAGACTTCAATTCCCAGCGTCCTTTGCACTGTGCAACCCCTCAGCCAATCAGACTGAGGGATACAAGCACAGAGGAGGCTGGGAACGAGCGCTGACTTTAAAAAAAAACGGTGGGAGCTGGAGGGAAAACCTTTGAAAGACCCAGCTGGAGGGAGCCAGGGAAAGGTAAGGGTTAGGTAAGGGTTAGGGGGTGGGTGAGGGAGGCAATGAAAGGTGCTGGGTCTAGAAGGGTTGGGGAGACAGACCCCTTTTGTCCCCCCAACCCTACCAAAGCCAGGGGACCAGGGAGAGGAGAACGAATCCACCCCCACCCACCCCCACCCCCCCCACACACACTCCATTTTAAAAGAGAAG
Source organism: Bradypodion pumilum (assembly GCA_035047305.1). Classification (NCBI taxonomy): domain Eukaryota; kingdom Metazoa; phylum Chordata; class Lepidosauria; order Squamata; family Chamaeleonidae; genus Bradypodion; species Bradypodion pumilum. Next base: position 75,322,148 of record JAWDJD010000003.1, read on the forward strand.
AAACCACTTGGTTTCTTCTCTTTAAAAACGGAGTGTTTTGTTTTTTGGGGGGAATGATCCCCTCTCTGCTGGGTCCCCTGGCTCTGGAAGGGTTGGGGGAGAGACCCCTTTTGTCCCCCCCAACCCTACCAAACCCAGGAGACCAGGGAGAGGAGATCGAATACACCCCCCCCAAACACTCTGTTTGAAAAGAGAAGAAAGAGCTTGGTTTCTTCTTTTTAATAACGGGGTATCCTGCGGGGGGGATCCCTTCTCTGCCAGGTCCCCTGGCTCTGGAAGGGATGGGGGGACAATATATACACACACACACTCTCTCTCTCTGCTTCTCTTTCTCTCTCTCTCTCTCTCTCACACACACACACACACACAACACTCCTGCATTGCCAGGAATTTTTAATGTGTGTTTTGGTGGTTGGAGTGGTATTGTATGGGTAGTGGTGGTTGTGCACACCCAAAACCACCCCTAACCACCAACACACCTCTTTTTTACATAAATTACCAAAAAAAATTATCCCTTACAACACAATTTAAAACATCCCGGCTATTTACCAACATTAAGAAAAAAACCCTTCCAAAACCATTTAAAACAGCCCAGCACCGCCGGGCAAAATCTGCTAGTATACAATAAATACAAAAAGCAATACACAATTAATACAATCAAAACATCAAATTATTCCAAAATACAATACAAAATATAAATAAAGAGTTAAACAATGTCACAACACACTCAACCACCCAGCAGCCACAAAGGCCCCCCATGGTTCAACGTCCATGAGGGCAGCTGCGTCGGCGGCAGCAATTGCTCCCACCTGTCTCTCCCCAGCGGGGACGATGGCATGGGCTCCCGGGACGAGACAGGGAGCTACTCAAGGCGGCAGGCGACGGCGTCCTTTTCTGCTCTCCGGGCGGGATTAATGTTGATTCATAAGGAAAGGGATTAAGACTTGCTCACTAACAAAGAGCAGGGGTTCTCAAATTACAGCCTGTGGGCCAGCCCTGGCCCACATGGCACCATTTCATGTGGCCCACGCCGCCACCAGCATCGGAAGCGGACACTATCGTAAAAGTGTTTATGATAGCCATGGACACTTTTTACAGCAGCGTCTGAGGGGGCATGGTCTGGCTTGTGGCTTGAAAAGGTTGAGAACCCCTGACCTAGAGTCAGACATCATCTAAAAAGTCATACCTGTCAATTATCCTAGCAGCATAGTGTTATAGGATGGGAGCAGGTTTACCATACAGTGAAAACCTAGGCCGAATAAGTACTCTACGCTTGCTGCTCTCATGCTTTATCTGCAGAAGATGAAAACATGGTGGAATAAAAAAAGAAACAAACAGAAGTTTGAAATAAGAAGCCTGTGGCTGCTCCCATAAAGTGGAGCCTTCTTCCTTAGTGGGGTTGGCTGGCCACTTCTCCTCCTTACTTTCATGAGCAACTGAGGGGCAACAATCGTAGCAAAGTTTTTTTGAATCAGCAAGAGGAGGTTTAGTGAGCTTTAAAAACTTTGCTTTATTGTTTTTAAACAGGTATTTTAAAATATTTGAATGTTACAGTTTTAAAATTTAGTTAACCTGATTTTAATTATTTTAATTTTAAAAATATTTTTGTAGCATACCTGCATGGGGTAAAATGAGATAGAAATCCAATATTATTTATCCATAACTTGACAATTGCCATGAAGGGACTTATGCTCTAATCAATTTCTCCATTAACCAGCTCAAAATAAATGTTCCTTCCTATTTATCTAACTGTGATTTTTAAGAAGGAACCTGTGAGGATGAAAAGCTGAAGGGAAAAATAAGATTTTTTCAGACTACATACATGCTTTATGAACATATTGTTCCTCACTAGATATGTTCTATAATTACCACTGCAGCACGTAACAGCTTGGTTCTGTTTGCTTGCTTCAGGATATACTGTACTATGTGTTTCTCTCATCACAGGAAGTTTGCTGGTAAATGTAAGATTAAGCATAAGCAGCAGCTCTCATCAGCTCTAAGCACAGGGCAGAGACATGTGTGGCTCCTTTCCAAGAAGCAAATTAGACAGTAATCAGCAGGGTTATACCAAACAAGGCCTGATGTTTTTATTGACTGCATCATCATTTCATGCAGAACCTAGTGTTCAGTCAATAGTTGTCATTGGAGAGCAGCCACTTACTCACTGCTCCTGTCAGTATTCCTTATCTAATTACAAATGGGCTCCAGGTGAAGAAACTCTATCTCATTAGCAACGTCTATTTCAACTGTAACTTTCACACAGATAAACTGTCGATACAGTAATATGATTTTTGCAGCTGGCAAGTTTAGTCTGAAAAAATCTTATTTTTCCCTTCAGCTTTTCATCCTCACAACTTAAAAGATTTCTGATACTGTATAGTTTATATACCATTACAAAGCAGAACATAAATATAATAAGATTAGTATTCAGCAGTACTGTATTAGAAAAACTCAGAATGTGTCACAACATCATAAGAGAAAATGCAAATATATAACACTGTTGTGGGAAAATCCAAGACAGGATGGGGAAAAGAAACATAATGCAGCTAATAATTTTCTTACATGCCTTCCATTGGATGTTTACCTTTTGTAGTGGCCATTCTGATTTTGAATGTGGCAACTATAAAATAATGATGATAAAATTCATCAGAACCATCATTCAGTTATTCACACAATGTTTTTTCCCCATTCCCATTCTTCCTTCTTCTTCTGAAGAGTTCAGCTAGAAGGCATGGGAGTTTTAGCTTTTTTAAATGCAAATCTCATAATTCTCTATTCTGTGAGTTCAACCTGACAGACAGATGTGTATTATGCTGTCTGAACTAATTGAAAGAATCGTAGAGCACAGCTTCACTCCTGCTCAGCTAGGTCAGTTACTGTCTCGCTGATATTGTTGCACGCCTTCTGTTCTTGTAACAACATAACTTGGCTCAAAGTTAGAACACTAGATTGGCTGCACTTTTGTGTAACTGGATTTTAGGCTATAGACACCACTGCAACTCCTCAGCCCCTGGGCTTCCAGTTCTCAGCTTGCAAATGTCACTGCTGCTGCAAAGTGGAAAAGGAAACACACCATAGGACATATGGCCTGTGGTGTGGCTTTGCCCCCCTCCCCCGGGAGAGACAGGGGTGTGCCGGACCGGGGGAGGAGAGGAGCTACACCCTTATATAGGGCTTTGCCTCTCCGAATCAATCGGCAATTCAGTAGGCGAGCGAAAGCCCACCCGCCCACCTGCCCTCATGAACAGCAGTGTGGGATTAGCTGATCGCTTCAGGGTCGAGTGGGAATTTTTGCGCACGTTCCTGATTGGCCATGGGATGGTGGTGTTTTTGCCCACTTCACACTGTTGCGGATTGGGGTAATTGGCTTGATGGTTCAATTCGGTCACTTGGCAGGTAGCACGTAGTTAAAATGGTAGATGAAGGCCTAGGATAATTCGGGGATGACATTGGGCATGTCAGACGGCCGGAAGACGGAAAACGGTTCACTTCCGCTTACGGGTGACAGGCATGCTCAGTAATCATGGAACATGCTGTTTGCCTACAGCCTTGAGGCTTGAGAACAGCATTGGCCATTAGACCCGAATGGTGAGCCGGGATGGGGACTGTTGCGAACAGGATGATCCCGGTAAGCCGGTGTTCACCTGGTGGTGAGTGGAGAAGGTGAGATTGACCACCTTGGCTCCATCACGTAGAGCCGCGCTACTCAGCCCCTGCCACAGGCAAATAGTTCATTATGAAGTTCTGGTTAATAAAGTGGCCCTAAGTTTAAATCCAATGCTGTCTCTGTCTCTTTATTCCAGGGTTTGGCGAGCAAAGCTTAACTTTCTGATACAAGTTTCTCCATTAGCAATCTTCTGGGGTGGGTGGGTGTAAAACGGTCTAGAAAGACTTAAAATATGTTCCTCTTATCACATAGTTTCTAACAGTAAGATTTGTCTTGAAGACAAACCAAAGCATAAATCCATTCCCCCCCCCCCCCCAGTTACATGACAGCTTCCATTCTTCTGGATAGTACAGAGGACAGAAGTATAGAGAAGAAATGAAGAAAGTTTGATCCCAACATTTTGTACTACCTACTTATTTCTTCCATGTCCGTTCAACCTTTTTAAAAAATAAAAGAGCAAAACCTGTCAAGCATTACTAAACACCAACACACATGTAGCACTGAATCTAGCAGGTATTATACACATCCCTTTTTCTAAAGTCAACATAGAAACAGGAACCATTTCTCCAGGAAATCATCCATGAAATTAGAGTGCAAAGTAGTTGTAATTTACATAGATTTTTGTCCATTATAAGCAATGTCTATAATTTGTCAAACTGTTACTTAACAGAAGGCACTTCAATCAAGAAGCCGGATGAAATTCTCAATGAATGAGCTGGGAGCCCTTTTTAAAGATTAATGTTTGTCTCTTCATTTTGAAGAGAAAATCCAATTGCATTAGTATAAATTCATAGGGAGAAAAAAAAAACAGAAGATAAAAGTTGTGAGATTACATATGAATGTAAAATATTCTCAGAACTTTATTATAGTACCTAAAATTTACAGAGTAGCAAATAGCAAAAAGAGAGGAAAACAACATTACTAAAATTATTGGCTGAAATCCTATTGCTTAGCATACTAAATAAGACTAGAGTAGTCTAATTGAAACAGTGGGGATTTGGTCCATCAACTCCCTAAATTGCACTAATTCTATGCTAAAGTAAGTCACAAATAGGACAGTAAAGGTTAAGGTCTCCCTTGCTTGAAAGCTAGCCAGTCGTAGCTGACTCTAGGGAGCAGTGCTCATCTCTGTTTATAGTCAAAGAGCCAGAACTGTCTGCATCTGCAGATGTTTCCATGGTCATGTGGTAGGCATGCCTAGATGCCAAAGTACTTGGAATGCTGTTACCTTTACCACCAAAGTAGTACCTATTTATCTACTTGCAATTTCTTGTTTTAGAACTGCTAGATTGACAGAAGCTGAAACAAATAACAGGTGTTCACTCCGTCATGCATCACTTGGGTCTCAAACTGCTGACCTTCTAGTTTTCAAGCTCAGTATTTTAACCACTAAGCCACCATGCCCCTTCACAACTAGAATAGGCCCATTTAAATCAAGGAAACTTATTGAGGAGCTAACTACCCAAATCTCCACTAATTTAATAGTCCTACACTAGTGTCACTTACTGTGCTAAGCAACAGGATTTCAGTTATTAGTAATTGCTGCCTTGTTTAGGATCTTCTGATAGAAATATGATTCAGAAACTCAAGCCAGGGAGTAACTGAAGCATTTTGTCTCTTCATTCATATTATCAGCTAAGAACTATAAAGATTCAAAAGGCCATTAAATCCAAACTCTCTTAGCCACATCAAACATCTGCATTTGTAGTAGTTTGTAGCATAGGGAATGTCATCGTGTGAAGATTGGTAGCCACACCTGATGAAACTTCTGCCATACAATTATTTAAAGGCCCTATCCTCCATTTCATGTAGAGATCATACAAATTTCTCTTCAGCCAAAGGAATCTAGAACTGTCATCTCTACACCACAGATCATTTGTAACCATAGCAATTACACTTATGCTAATCATCACAAAGAACCTCATGCAGACAGGAGAAAAACTATGGAACAGTGCTGACAAGGTAAATAAGATGCATATGGATTTTAAGGAAATTTCAATAATAATAATAATAATAATAATAATAATAATAATAATAATAATAATAATAATAATAATAATAATAAATAATTTTAATTTTAATTTATATCCCACACTTTCTCAGCCGAAGCCGACTCAAGGCGGCCATTACAACATGTAGATATCATACAATACAATAATAAAGAAGCATGAAAAGTAAATTCAATACAATAATCAATAGTCAATAATAAACATAAATTAATCAATACAATATAACACAGCACATTTCAAAAAGCAGTGCAGTACAATTCAAAAGGTCAAATTTGGGGGGAAAATCACATCAAAAAATAAACCCATTAACAACAAAAAACACAAGAAATATCCAATACTACCCACAAAATCCCCCCTTTAGAGTCTATTTGAGTCTGAGCAGGGGGAGGGGGAGGGCGGGGCCCAAAAACGCTGTCCAGGTGGGGTGGGTGGTGGAGTGGCTTTTTTGCCCCCACTTGGGCAAGGACGCTTGGCGGCGGTGATAGCTCGCCTTTTGAGTCCGAGGGTGAGAGGGAGGGCGGGGCCCAGAAATGCTGGCCAGGTGGGGTGGGCGGTGGAGTGGCCTCTTTGCCCCCACCAGGGCCAGGACGCTCGGCAGCGGTGGTAGCACGCCCGATGCCCCCTCGCCTTTTGAGTCTGACGGCGAGAGGGAGGGCGGGGCCCAAAAATGCCGACCAGGTGGTGTGGGTGGTGGAGTGGCCTCTTCGCCCCCACCGGGGCCAGGACGCTTGGCAGCAGTGGTAACTCGCCTGATGCCCCCTCGCTTTTTGAGTCCGAGGGCGAGAGGGAGGGTGGGGCCCAAAAACACCGGCCAGGTGGGGTGGGCGGTAGAGTGGTCTCTTCACCCCCACTGGGGCCAGGACGCTCGGCGGCAGTGGTAGCTCGCCCGACGCCCCCTCACAGCAGTTCATTAACCAATTTTGCAATCTAGTCTCACTTGTTTATGTCTATAATCCATTGGCCAAAATCCTCTTGCCTATTACTGGCATAATACCTATATCATAACTTTGGGGGAAAATTACCTCAGGTCTAGACATGTCGGACATGATTTGTTGCATACTGAGTTGCATGACTCAGTGTACAATAGACAAAGTCTCTGGAGATTTCATACCTTGAAGCAATTCACCTCCAAAAGTTACAATTTTGACACTAGAGTATTTCAGGAACAGAATGAATCATTTCCTGCTTTTTGTGGGTTGATATGGCTACTAATACAAAGAAAATTGCATTTCCAGAAAGAAACACACACACACACACACAAATGTTTTAAAAGCTATGTGATGTAGTACTTAAGAAAGGTTAATGGAATACTGTGTATGTTCAGTAGTTACAGGATGGTCATTACCTAGGGGGCAGGAAGGGATTTGAAAGCCAAATAAGATTAATATAGAATGGGGCAGGATTCCTCAAATTTTGCTTTCCAGATATTCTTTGAGTTCAATTACCAGAAGCCCAAGTCAGCATACCTGATGATCAGGGCTTCTGGGAATTGAAGTCCAAGAACATCTGGAGAGCCAAGTTTGAGGAACCCTGGAATGGAGAAATATTACCAACTGTGTGCTTAGTATATAAAACAAGTATCTACACTGCAACATTTTGTTACATGCACCTCTAGTAAAATCTATGGCCAGTTATTTCCAGTTCTATTGCAATCTGAGGTGGTTCCATGCAGTCATCTCAAATCATAATCCAGTAATAGGATAGGAAAGTCATTGATAAGTACACTGTGACTCACTATTTCCTTTTATTCTATCTCTCAAATGATTGCCAATAATATATACAAATAACTGGGTTGAAAGGATTTTTGCTGGAGAAACTCAGGGGACGCCTGAATGAGGCTCCTTTCATGTGCCCAAGATTTGTCATGCACCACTTGGATATCAAAACCCAACCTTCCAGTCTCCAAACTCAGAGTCTTAACCACTAAGGGTGGAATAAAATTAGAGCTAGTTCAAAGTCCTAGTTAGAATGTTACAATGGTATTAAAAGTAGTTTAATAGGTCATCCCCATGGTTCACTGAAGAATTGCGGGAGCTCAAACGAGCAAAGAGACGTCTTGAGCGCTGCTGGGTGAAGACCCAGAGCGATTCTAATTGGACACTAGCTAGAGCCGCTATTAGGGCCTACCTAGTGGCGATGGGGGTGGTGAGGCGGCAATTTCACCACCCTTATTGCCTCCGCTGATAATTGCCCAGCCACCCTGTTTCGGGTGACAGGTCCTTCCTGGGTAGGGCGGGGCCTGTGCCTGGTTGGCAGGGATCGGCTGAGGACTTTGCTGACCATCTGGTGGAGAAAATCGATCGGATTCGCTCGGGGTTCAAACTTGGCGTGGATGGGGAGGGTCCGGGGGGAGCCAGTGCACAGTCTTGTGGTGTTATCTGGGATCGGTTTGATCCAGTTTCCCCGGATGAAGTGGACAGGCTCCTTGCGGCGGTCCATGCCACTAATTGTCCATTGGATCCCTGTCCCGCCTGGCTGGTAAAAGCCTCTAAGACGGTGACAGGTGGCTGGGCCAGGCTATAATTAAGACGTCTTTTCGAGAGGGGATGTTTCCAGCACCGTTAAAACATGCTCTGGTGCGCCCCCTCCTGAAGAAGCCATCCCTTGATCCAGCAGTCCTAACCAACTACAGACATGTTTCCAACCTCCCCTTTTTGGGGAAGGTACTGGAGAAGGCAGTGCCTCATCAGCCGCAGGGGGTACTGGATGAAGCAGAATATCTGGACCCCTTCCAGTCAGGATTCAGACCTGGATATGGTACTGAGACTGCATTGGTCGCACTGGTGGATGATCTCTGGCGAGAATGGGATGGTGGTCATCTGTCCGTCCTTGCTCTTCTTGACCTCTCAGCGGCCTTCGATACCATTGACCACGGTATCCTTCTGGAATGGCTCCGAGGATTGGGGATCCAGGGCACTGTGTGGTCCTGGTTTTCCTCATTCCTGAGGGGCTGGACCCAGTCGGTGTGGTTGGAGAGTGAGAGGTCCAGTCCTAGGCCCCTAAAATACGGGGTGCCTCAGGGCTCAGTACGAAGATGACACTCAGCTGTACATCTCAGCCCATGGGGACCCCAGTGATGCAGTCAAAGTCCTTTCCAGATGTCTGGAGGCTGTTGGGGTCTGGATGGAGGCTAACGGGCTACAACTGAATCCTAGCAAGACTGAGTGGCTATGGATAAGGGGTCCTGCATTATCCCGGGAGCTACCATCTTTGGTTTCGGATGGGACTATTCTGCCCCAGACTGACCCAGTGCGCAACTTGAGAGTCCTCTTGGATTCACCGCTGCTGCTAGAAGAACAGGTGGCAGCTGTAGCCAGGAGGGCTTTCGCCCAACTTCGGGTGATTTGCCAGTTGCATCCGCTCCTGGACCAGGACTCTTTGCTCATGGTCACTCATGCTCTGGTGACCTCCAGACTAGACTACTGTAATGCGCTCTAAATGGGGCTGCCCTTGATGACCATTCAGAGGCTACAGCTGGTCCAGAATGCTGCAGCCCGGGTGGTGATGGGATGTGCACGTTATGCCCATGCCTCACCACTGCTTCGGGAGTTGCACTGGTTACCAGTCTGCCTCCGGGTGAAATCCAAGGTGCTGGTTTTGACCTTTAAAGACCTATATGCTAGTGGGTCAGGTTACCTAAGAGACCGCATCGCCCTAAGGACGTCTGTCCATCCAACCAGAGCGGACCGGAGGGGCTCCCTAATTGTGCCATCGGCCAGGAGGGCTCGCCTCTCTGGCACAAGGAGGAGGGCCTTTTCTGTGTCTGCACCAGCCCTTTGGAACCTCCTGCCAGTGGAATTGCGTCTCCAGACGGAGTTGCTGCCCTTTAGGAAAGAACTAAAAACCTGGCTGGCGGGCCAAGTTTGGGGTGCAGGTGGAGGGGTGGTTTCCATTGGGTGGCTGGTTTAGAGGACCCCCTCAGTTCCTTCGGTACCTGCACCCCTTTTTAGGGGGTGGATTTTAATTCTGTTTTTATCAGTTTTTATCTGTTTTATGTTGTGATTGTGAACCGTCCTGAGTCGGCCTTGGTCGAGTGGGCGGTATAGAAGTCCAACAATAAAATAAAATAAAATAAAAGTTTTACAGAGAGATTCCTGTTGACTTTTTATTACGACCTTATGTGCTGCCTGTAGTGGGAGTGACTATCCAGCACTAACCAATTGTTACTTCCAGCCTCTGAATTTAAAGGAAAGCTGTGCCTTTTTCTGCCCTTCTGTCTCCTTTCTTCGTTGGTGTCAGCCTCCTTTTTGGGGGGAGGGGATTTTTTGGAATAGTGGCCATCTTAATCCATGTTTCAGGCATATCAGAAAGCAAAAACAAAATATAGCAGTTAAAGAACGACAGCATTTTTTGTTTTTGTTTTCTGATATCCTTTGTTTTTACTTTTGAGCTGTGTTTGGTTGGTTGCTAGCATGCATGCAGTAAGGAAGGCAGCACATACAACTCTGTAATGTCAAATGACTTTTAGTAAAGAAACATTTTATTCCTTCTCCTACAATTGTCTCATAGTGAGTTATTGATATTGTGAAAGCCGATTAAATGAGAAAGGGTTGAACACTGGGAGACTTGTAAGTATTCTCCTCTATGAGTCTCTGCACTTCTACTTCACAGATAAAGGGAATTCTGGCAGAAAACAAAACCTCTGTAACAGTTACATTAAGTAGTTGTCAGTTTAGGACAGGGGTTCTCAACCTATGGCCTGCGGCACTATTCGATCTGACCCGTCACCGCTGCTGCCGCACCCGGAAGTGGAAGTGGGTGCTTTTACATCAGCCATAAAACATGTCCACGCATGCGTAAACACATCCATGGCTGTCGTAAATGTGAAAGTGGGTGCATCTGTCATGGATATTAATGACTTCACATCAAATTGCATGAGGGACTTTTATTAGAATTCTTATCTCTCAAGTAAGATTATACCAAATGTACTTTTAATACAGCTGCCTCGTTCCTGCTGTCAACAATGCCCCTTCTTGATGCTTTTCTTTTCACTCTCTCTTGCTGGTTGGAAAGGAATGCTTCCTTCCTGTACTCTGGAGCTGTGCAGCTGAAAAACGATGTACATGATAGGAAAAAGGAGTATAGGTGCTGAAGCTTAAAAATGAAAGTGCTCTGATCCTGTTTTTAACTTGCACACAGACCCAAATGTGAAACATCAACTTTTATAGCACATAAACTGAGCTGTAAAAGCAGGGAGTCATTTCAATGTTACCATAGTCTGAAGAAATCCTGCTTGTCTGCTTGTATATTTTTCTTCTACTAAATGAAATAGGCCATTTTGATGTTGTGCCACAGGAAAAGTTATACTTATCTCCACTATTGTCACATCCCTACATTTTCCAGTTCTTTAATTTAAAAACAGCAACAAGTAGCCTCCCATGTTATGTCTAATTCAGCCTTACTTGTGCATTTTAACCATTATATTCTCCCCCTCCCCCCTATAGCTGACTATCATCACAGGAAGGATCCATGAGAATACGATGAGCATTTCATGTCAAATCTAACAGACTTTTATCCCCAGTCTACAGTTGCTTATGACTACTCTGTGTAGCAAAATATTATGTGGAAATCAGCCACAGAAATACCAAGTACACCATCAAGGTTTATCACATCTATAAAGACATAAATCATTTCAGTTGTTCACATGTTAGAATGAATTTCAATATTTTTCTCCCTTCTGGGTTTGATTACAAAAGTTGTTGTTGTTTGTTTGTTCATTTAGAGATATTACACACTTGACTCAATGTATCGAGATATCCTTTCTTGTCAAAGAGGAAAAAAATGTTCATTACATCCATAAAACATGGGCTTCATCCAGAATAAAAGACCTGACTTTCATTTTCGTACATAAGATTTAAAATCAATATGTGTATATGAGTGGGTCTATGCAATCTTTTCATTTACTTTTTGTTAACCATTCGGAACTCTGGAACAGGGTAGGCTAAAAAAACTAAACAAACATTATGAAATCTAATAAATGACAGACATGCTACAAGCTCTCCCCCAAATGCTTTGAACCAGTTCCAATTAGTTTGAAGAAAACCTGTAGCAATTTGTTGAAGAATAATTTCAGATTCAGTTAGAGTTGTTATTCCACTTAATTGCCTCAAGGCTTCATGGAACATTTGGCAAATTCAGAACTAAAACAGGAAGAATGTTTGCTTTGATCAGTCTGAAACTTCAAATGCCAGTCTCCTCCCCAAGGGCAGTTATCTGTTGCTGAAGTCTTCTTCTAGGAAAACTGTTGAAAACAGATTAGAAAGAAGAGACTGGCTTGTTGCTTTTATAACAGATTAGTCAGTCCTCAAACAGAGACCCCACACAGAGAATATTTATGGACCCTGCTTGCTAGAATAGTTTCTTAAAAGGCGGCATCATCTAGTATTCCAGTCCTTGAATACTTTTGACTAAGAAGATACACACACACTAAAACTATGTTTTTGCTTGAGTTTGGTTTTATCACTGCATGTATTAATGCAGTTTTTCATGGTTTCATATTGTTTCATATAAGAGCTTGGACTTAGGCCAGAGCTACACAAAAAATACATCAACAATGTTAAAGAGTTGACAATGTGATTTTGAAAATAAAATCATAAGTTTTAGATGGTTTCAATTTTACCTCTAAAGATCATGACATAAAATTTTGTATCTCACACCTGCAAAAAGACATAAATTAAATTACAGCAAAACAACCAGCTCATACTGTGGCTTTTAAGTTGCATAGTAACCTTAGAAAGTGTGGTAACACATCACACTCCTCTTATTATGCCTTTTCATATCATAATCACAAAGAAAGAATGATGAGGTTTTGCTAGGTTTCTGTGCTTTCTTTCTATATTAGTGTAAGATGCACAACCAGCATCTAATAACATACAAAGCTAAGGGTAACACATCTAAAACCAAAATAAAATTTAAAAGGGCTAGATGACATCCACCCAATATCAGGCCACATCAGCAGCATTTCCTCTTGCCAAAATAAGGTCCTCCTCAGTGCATGCTGAGGAGCATTATTTGCATTGTATCACATGTGAGATAGGAGATAATTTGTACTTCTCTGCATCCACACAGGCTGTCATCTACAGGGAAACCCCACTTTCTCAGATTACCCCTTGATCTTCCTACTCCTGCACACAGTCTGTTTAAAGCTTTCCACACAGGCCCTGGTTGTTCTTGGCCAGGTCAGGTGGTAGAGAATCGTGTGGTTCTGCCCAGTTATCTGATAGCTCCTTGCTTCCCTTCCATAGTTCTAAGGTGGTCTGTGGGGACTGGTTGTTTAGAGGGGCAAAGGTTTTGAGGAAACCTCAGTCTCTGCTTTGATGGTTGGTGATTAAATACCAGTTGTGTTTACGAGGAACTTGTTCTGATCCAGTCTTTCTGAGCAGCACTTTCTCGATGGAATTTTGATGGAGGGATGCCAGCTAAGTAATGCACTTTTTGTATTGGGGTTATTTTAGGCATCCTGTGACCAATATTGCTGTTTCATTTAGGGGAACATCCACCTGCCCTGCATACTTTGATCTATACCACACTGGACTAGCATACTCTCCTGCATATTATTTATTTATGTATTTATTTATTTATTCCATTTATACCTCACCCATCTAGGAGGTTTTCCTACTCTGGGCGGATAACAAGATGAAACTCACATTTTAAAAACATATTAAAACAAATTTTAAAAATACAAAAGTCTTATTGATGGCAGGGAGAGACCAAATAGAAAACCTAGCACTGAGCCATTGTTGAAACATTCTCAAAAGCCTCTTTCAAAATAAATGAATTAAGGTGCTTTTTAAATATAGACAGGGATGGAATCTGGCACAGTTCAACTGGGAGGGAGTTCCATAAAGTTGGTGCCACCACTGAGAAGGCTCTTCTCCGAGTCATGACCTTCCTTGCCAATCTTGGGATTGACATTTGGAGCTGCGCCATCTGGGAGGATCAAGTGATGTGGGCTGATGTTCTGAGGGGAAGACACTCCACCAGGTATGGCTTTAAAAGTTAGAACTAACTCCTTGAACCTGATACGGAAAGCGACGGGTAACCAATGCAGCCCTGCCAGTGGTGGTGAGATATAATCAAATCTAATTCTTCCCTTAATCAGCCTAGCTGCTGCATTTTGCACCCATTGAAGCTTCCATACCAGGGACAATGGAAGTTCCATGTAGAGAGCATTGCAGTAATCGATATGTGAGAGTTACTAGTGTTATGAAGAACTACCCGTCCAAGTAGGGATGCAACTGAGCTATTTGATAACATAACATAAAGTAACATAAAGCTAGCGCAGAAGTTTTTAATGTGTGTGGTTGGGCACCCCAACTTGTGCCTGTTATTTTCTTCAGAATATTTTTCCGGGCATACCCCCCAAAAATAAAAAAATAAAAACTCTGTTAAAAGAAAAAGTGATTTTATTTATCTCTGAATGTTTGATATTTTTAAAAGAATATGGTAATGGAAACAGAAGAAAAATCATCATTGCACTCTAGACTTAGAAGCTGCTTTGTTATATGACCAACAAAAATTATAATTCCATTGTCAAGAGTGAGTGATGATGACAAGGTATCCTCTGTAGTACTAGCCTCATTAGGCAACACAGGAATAATCATTAGGATACACACAACACATGAATAATCTATACATTCTTCATTATTATTACAAACTTTGTACTGTAGTTAGTAAAAAAAATCAACTAGCAGTATATTATATCTCACTTTCACATAGATGAAAAACACGGCCATGACAATAAACAGTCAGGAAATCAACAACAGGGTGATATTACAGAAAGATTGCAATTTACTTTATAAAACAGGCACATGTTTAAGTTAGGCAAGCACATTTTTTGCAATTATTCTTATTTAGTGTGAAATGAAATAGTGGAGAGAATAGTCTAGGAGTATGAAGAACACTGGCTAAATTCCTAGAACCTTGACTTCAGAGTTCTTCATTTTCTACTGAGAAGTAGACAAAGAGCTCCATCAAGGCCTTTGAAGTAAGCACAGGAAATACAAAATGGTTGTTGGAGTATTCAGAAAGATATGAAGAAATAAAAGATTTTAAATTGGCAAACGCCCATGAAGCAGAGCAGCAGTTATCCAAATAACTTTATTTTATTCCTTTGTTTATTATTTCACATACTATGGTTTTTTTTTTAAAAAATCCTTAACTTGTGAGGAATTATTTGAGAACACTATAAACATTCAAATATATTCATAAGAGAGGAGAATGGTGATTCCATGCCTTTACATCGAAAGATGTGACTAGTAAAGATTAACAATCCATCTTCTTTCTTACATCCCATTCAGAATTATCATTTTTCTATTATTTTAGACAGATTCAAAAAGAAACAGAAAATTTATCCCACTCCTGGTTCTGACCACAGTGACGTCTAACAGTTGTAGACATCTCTTTGTAAAGAGGCTAAAGCTATCTTAGAAGATAGGATGTTTTTTACATCATCTTTAGAGATCTTCCTAGCATGGTAGTGGAAGGTTTAAGCCAGGCGTTCTCAACCTTTAAAGCCGGGGGCCAGGTCACACTCCCTCAGAAAGCTTCGGGGGCTAGATGGCCATTTTGCCCTTCCTCCACCACATGGCACTTCATGATGTGGTGGAGGTGGTGGTGGGCCACAAGAAATGGTGCCCCAGGCTGCATCAGGCCCCCAGGCTGCATGTTGAGAATCCCTGGTTTAAGCCACTGTCCAAACTGCATTATCCCAAATGTGTGCATTAATTTAATTTAATTGTTCAATTTGCATGCCACCCCGTTCGCAAAGCGACTCTGAGCGGCTAACAAAGAAACACAATATGTACACATTTCTAGTAATACTTTTCGACTGTTACTTGAGTTTTACTTTATTCGGCCTTCAACAATAACAGTCATTTTTCTGATTAATGGCTAATTTATTATTTGTCTTTCTCATATACACCTGCCAGGAAAAGGAATAAATCTACCATTTACCATATAGCTGACAAGTATAATAGCTACTCTACCACTTGTTAAAGGATGGTCAGTTGATGGTCAGCTCCCGCAGGAGCTCTATCCTGACTTTGGATTTATGACACAGCTCCTGAAAGGAAAAGCATCTATTTTTAATTAGTGTAGCATAAAATCAATTAGCTTGTAGTTTAAAAGTGGAAATTAATAATCACTTTTGTTTGGCATTTTCATGAGGCCATCAGAAATAACCTCCATCAATAATCACCTATTTTGGTGTAGGCTGAATTGCCTTGGGCACTAGGTTGTAAAATCTAATTAAATTACTAAATCAATTTGGTAAGATTTACCTAAATCACAGCATCTTTAACAGAAAAATATCCCAAAGAAAACAAATGAAATTTCCAAAAATAGAGAGGAAATTGGAAAGTGGTGGTGTTCTGGATTTTTGATAAGTTGCTATATAAGTAATTTCATTACATCACTACCACAAAAGGAAATTGTTTTAGATTAACTATGAAGCTATGGAAGTCCTCACCAAACAGACAATGAGAGCAAAGAGATCCAGAGCAACAGTCAGCCTTCTAAAGGTAAGTTGATATCTACCACAAGTCACATGGAAGATCCAATAGTGCAGTACAAATAGTCCAGCAGTGAGACACATTTCAGGTATCCAATGTTGGTGGTCAAGGGCTTAGGTTCTATTTGGCAGATTTTTAAAAATAAAATAATCTAAAATTGATTTTTGATGTGGTTTTTTGTTGAGTTTTAAAAACTGTTTTGTTATTTAGCCTGAAATAATATGTGTAAGCAGTGGCTCAAGTGGCTAAGATGCTGACTGGGAGGCAGAATGTCAGCAGTTCGATTCCCAAGTAATGCAGAACGGAATGAGCTCCCGTCTTTGTCACAGCTCCTGCCAACCTAGCAGTTTGAAAGCAAGAAATTGCAAGCAAATAAATAGGGACCACTTCGGTGGGAAGGTAACAGCGTTCCGTGCACTCCGGTGTCTAGTCATGCCTGCCACATGACCACGGAAACATCAGCTGAAGCAGGCAATGCTGGTTCTTCGGCTTTGAAACAGAGATGAGCACTGAACCCTAGAGTCGGATACGGCTTGCTTTCAAGCAAGGGAAACCTTTACCTTTACCTTAAGATCTAGTATTATGTCCAGAAATTTGCAATCCCCACTAAGGGCTTTTTATAGTTTGGTTTTGGAACCCCTTCCATCACTCAGCTGGAGTGACGGCGAAGCAAAGAGAAGAACTCAGCCACAGGATTTGGCTCTCAAGTCCCTGTGGGCAGGAAAAATACTCCTGAGGAAACTCCCTACTTCTGAGAAAGCTCTTTTTCTTGAGGAGTCCTTCACTGTATTTCAGTCCGCCACCTTTAGACTGCAAGCCAGTCTCATGCCTTCAGCTTTCTCCACTCCCAAGGACTGGATGGAGTTCCAACTTCTCCAACTTAGCCCTTGCACACCTGGCATCCATTGGCTCAGGTTCTTGGATCCCTGGAAGTCCAGAGAGTTCTTATTCCATGCTTGGTTCTGGAGTGTCAGGTTTGTCCTCACTGGAGGACTCCCCCTAGTGACTATTTCACTTCTTTCACAAAGGGATAGCAGAATTACATCTTACAAACCAGGGTTTGGTTTAACTCTTAAATATATTTCTTAAATCTGTAGATATAAAAATAACTGTGTGAAACATTCATCGAAATAATGTTTCAAGTTAGGCAATACTATTATTGGATCATTATAAGTTACATATAAGGCAAGCTTTCAAGTCTTCCATCATTCAAAGATGATATGAAACTAGGGATTCATGCAGAAAGCTGGGCCAGATGTGCCCATGGTTCATGCACTCAGACTGCCGGGAGACAAACTGGAGTCATAGATTCTGCATGACACTGATGCGATAAAGGCATCAATTTGCAGGCTCTTCAGCTCACTGAAGACAAAAGCCTGCCCTCCACACTCTTCTGCTTTGGCAGATCTGTGGGAGAGAGGTCATTGGGAGGAATTTGACATTTTCTCCAAATGGAGACTCACTGATGTCAACATATGTGTCTCTACTGATAATGTTTCATATCAGGGCTGTGAGTCTATTTAGCAGACATTTTAAAAAAGTAATCTGAGATGGATTTTTGATGGGGGGTTTGTTGAATTTTTAAAATTGTATTTTATATATCCTGAAATAATACATTTTGAATAAATTAGAGAAGTTTGAGAAGTATGCAGCATGGCCAAAATTATTGTACCCATAAAGTCTTTACACTCTGAGATTTAAATTTATGACTTATAGCAATTTCATTGTAATCTAAATTGTCAACTAAGCTTTCATACTCTAATTTCTAAACAGGATGCAGCATACATTCTATCATGTTTGCACATCTCAGTAGCCATGGGAAGATACTCTGGACTTGTTATTCAGATATCATGTAACAAGTCTTGACAAGTGCTGATTATATCTTTTTTTTTAAAGCACTACTGCCGTTTTTGTGTTTGCCAGTTATCCTCTGGTGTATATGCCAATGCAGACAATGTCCCATCACTGTAATTGTCACTCAGCTGTCTGTCAGTGAAGAGGAGAGAAGGGTGACAGTAGCCTTGACATTCCACCAATCATCCCTCTAGAAAATTGATATCATCCTCCCCAGTAAACAACAGCTAAAGAATCGACCAGCCTTTGAAGGCACATCCCTGAACAATCAGCTTCCATTGAGGGCAGAAGCCACACATTTATCCAACCATATTCTAATCAATGCTATGTGACATGCTGTATGCACACATATACAATGGTTCAAGGTCTGCATATAATGCTGGTTAAATTTCAGGCAGATCCTTGGTCTCTTTGATGTTATCACAAAATGAATTTCTATGGTTATAGGCATGCATGTGCATGCACATGTCTGCCTTTGTGTATATGCATGTGTAAGCACACATGCACACACAGACTCGCACACACACACGCACACCAATAATGCAGCAAGCAAAAAATTTACCCCATTTCCAGTCAGGATATTTACTTATTAACATTCAACCCATTGTTTAAAAAGTTTAACAAAAAAATTCTGAAAATGAACTGAACGTACACATAGCATATTACATTTACTCTCCATGATTGCAACCTTTGTTATCTAGTAAAGAATGCATCGATTTATAAATTGTCATTGCAGCTAGAAATATTTGGGCAAGCAGCCCAGGGGTTTAGTGATGCCATGACACATTTCAGGATGCTTCCAATCATGAAGCAAATATAGCATCATGCTATTCAGTGACAGTGAGTGAGTACTCTAGTGGAGGCATTCCATCTCTCAGGAGAAAGAGATTTTGCCTGATGCTCTCTCCTGCCAATTTGCAAAGTAGCACTAAGGTCAGTGTCACCAATGTTGTGTTTCCAGCCAGGAATAAAATGCTAAGTCAGCTGTTGCTGTTGACAGTCTGATATCTTTCTCTACTATTTTCTCCTAGACAGCTAGAGGTTATCTTTAGAAACTAAAAATAATAATAATAATACTCTTTGCATTTGCAATACTATCCTGAGTTAACAGGTTCTAAAATTGCTTAAGATTTATTTTCTACAGCA
The DNA here is from genome assembly GCA_035047305.1 of Bradypodion pumilum. NCBI lineage: Eukaryota > Metazoa > Chordata > Lepidosauria > Squamata > Chamaeleonidae > Bradypodion > Bradypodion pumilum. The sequence continues at coordinate 75,341,335 of JAWDJD010000003.1, forward strand.
AGGTATTACAAACCAAATACCTATTCAGTTAATGAATTGTGTATAATTAATCGTTGACGGGAGGAAATGATACTGTGGCAAAAGGATTTTTGTGGATGAATAAAATTGGTAGAATTAGGCAAGCTGATATTGCTTGGAATCATTCAGTAATGAAACACCTTTGACTTTGATACCCAGTTGAACTCTGGGTATCAAACTCAGTTCATATGATTGACAGAAGTTATCAGATTTCACTCTGGAATTAGCTCTTTATGGGATATATGTCAACTGTGACAGACCACCAGACTCAAAACATCAATGGGTGTTACAAAGTTATACATCGCTGAGGTTACTGTTCAAATGTCAAACTTTTAACCTTGACAAACAATTAATGTAAGACCATAAGCATTGATCCATAAATATATAAAGCTGTTGTTTGATATCACTATATAAAGCGTGATTTCAGTTAATTATGGTATACACTAAGAACAACACAGAGGGTATCCATTACCAGATTTTCCCCTGTCAAATGGTTCAGCCTTTCTAGTTCAAGTAAGCTTAGCTTGGAAAGCTAACCTATTATTCAACTGTATATCTATTATGCTCACCTTGTTAAAGAAATAACAATAGCAGGACTAAGCATTAACTAAATTTCAGTTTTCTGTGGTTATGAATAAAACTCTTTCTTTCATTTACTGCTGAAAACCCATTCTACTTAATACAAAATATTTGGTTTATTTCACTATACAATACCATATAATCTCTTTTAGTAAACTAATAGTAAGATGGTTAAAATATAAAGCAGTTATATTTGTAAATGACCAAACTAATATAAGTACCCACATAATGTTCTATATTTAAAATGCCAAGAGTTGCAACACACATCATTATGGGTTTATTTTCCAGGGGGTGGTCTAGACACAAATGGTATAATGTGCAAACCATTAGGCAGGTTCATTGTCCTTTCACTTTACTAAATGGACAAAATCAATACCTTAATGGGAATGTTTGTAAGGATCCTTACAAAAACCAAATTGGCACATTACAACACTTTTTTTCTGCCCATTCATTAAGTTCATTAACTTTTCTCATTTGAATTACAAATTTCATTTCTCTGATCAAGATGAAGACAATTCTCTCATTTAAAAGCTTAGATTTTTTGCTGTGTTAATGTTTTGCAGGGAACGATAAAGTTAATGCACTGGAGAGCCATCATGTCACCCCTATTGGTAGGCAATTATAGATAAGGTTCCAAATTCCAATAAACCTGATGGGAAGCTCACAGGAGATTTCATAAAAGCATGATACAGATATTAACTATAGACGTTAAAGGCTAATCAAACATATTAGACATATTTTCACACTTCTACTCTTCAATTTTTTTAATAGAAAAGTAGCATACATTTCACTAGCACTAAAAACTAAGCTAAACTAATTGTAGGAACACCAGCAGGCATTAAATATGCCATTTTTGTAAATAAGTTAGAGAACAAATGAAGTTGGTGTCACTAGTAAAGGTAAAGGTCATCCTTGCTCGAAAGCCAGTCGAAGCTGACTCTAGGGTTCAGTGCTCATCCCTGTTTACAGCCAAATAGCCAGTGCTGTTTGTATCTGCAGACATTACCATGGACACATGGCAGGCATGCCTCAATACAGAACACTGTTTACCTTCCCACCAAAGTGGTACCTATTTGTCTGCTTGCAATGTCTTGCTTTCAAAATGCTAGGTTGGCAGGGGCTGGGACAGAGATGGGAGCTCACTCCATTGTGCAGTACTTGGGAAGTGAACTCCGACTTTCCAATTGTCAAGTTCAGTGTCTTAACCACTTGAGCCACTACAGTCCTACACCCCTTTAAAATAAAGATATTCTTAACTTCTATCCTATTCTACATGTTGAAAAAACCAATACAACATGATTTATAAACTTAACACAACATAATTAAAACACATGTATAATTTATCATAATTGTGAACAAATGAGACCACCTGGTTCCTTGTGGCCATCAACCATTATTTACTATACAATGGTACTGGCAGTCAAGGTGTGCTATGGTACATATGTGGATGTGAAAACCAGGAAACTTATACAGGATACAAGTCCTGACAACTTTGTATCACAATTACAGGTACCTGAAAGATAGATATTTCTTGAGCAATATGACTCCCTGATTTTCAATACCACATATACATCCTGCCATAAATGTCTCAAATCTAAAATGACTTTGAAATGAATGAAACTCTTGTGGCACTTCAAAGACTAAGCAGTTTAACTTCACACTAAGATTCATTTACATCTGAAGAAATCAACTGCAGCCCATGATTTTGTATGTCAAATAAAATGTCTGTTTTTAAGTGCCACAAAATTATGTTGGCTTTCCTGCAAAAGTCTAAGATGACTATCCTTCTATACATTTCTGAAACTTATAAATTTCTCTCATCAAAAAGTCAGTCATCTAAAGAAGTTGGACTGGATGAACTTTAAGATCCATTTCTACATCTATAAATCTCTGAGTGTAGTAATTTGAAAATAGGGAGTCATGCCCGAGTGCCTAAAGTCCAGGATCCTAACCTTGGATTATAATTTCCACTAGAAAGAATTGTTCACTTCAATGTCAAACCAAGGAATACTTAAAAGAATAGCTTAGCATGAGTAATAAACCTTGGAACTTTAATACTGCTATTTCAAAGGATGTGACAGAGGAATGTAAATTAACACACAGAGGAAAGCATACAATTCAAAACAAGAATTTATCCAATGATACATGAACTTAATAGTTTTCATTTTGAATTATGGCATTATTTTAATTAGCAGGTTAGAGAAGTCTACCATAGCGTAAGTCACTGTTACAGGTTCTGCACCAATTATGCACTGAGATTTCAATAATATTGCTGGCAAGAGAAACAGAATCAATCTGATCTAACTTACAGGCTTTACAATTTCTCACCAATCAACTCTCACCTGCATAATGTTCAGGAAACTTGCTAATAATAATAAATGACATTTACAGGATTTTGTGCATTCTGTTCATTTCCACAGAGTATACAAATAGCCTGGCTGTTACTTCCACAGTATATGTTAGAGGACAAGAAGCAACTTGGATATATTACTAACAATTTTGTATGGATGATAAATTAAGTGTCATTAAAAATATATTATGGAGGTATTTTGTTTGTGTTGCAGTATTTCTTGGGAAGCACAGAAAACCAAAGCCTATTCTACATTTAACACACACACACACACACACACACACATTATATATAAACTGACTGCTTTGCATATTGTATACATCTAAACTGACTGCTTTGCATATTTGCAGCCTAATCTAGAAACAAAAACAAGATATGGTTTAAGACATATTGGTGAAACCCAGTAGTAAGTCATGACCAGAGTAGGCCCATTGAATCAGTGGAAGTCAGAGAATAGCTGACTCACCAAATCCCCACTGATTTAACAGCCTTACTCTATTTACAACTCACTAATGCACTGCAGTAGCTCAAGTGGCTAAGACACTGACTAGAAGGCAGTTCGATACCCAAACACTGCAGGATGGAATGAGCTCCCGTCTTTGCCCCAGATCCTGTCAAGCTAGCAGTTCAAAAGCAAGAAATTGCAAGTAGATAAAAAGGGACCACCGGTGGGAAGCTAAGCTGTGTTCTGTGCTCTCCGGTGTCTAGTCATGCCTGCCACATGACCATGGAAATGTCTGCAAAAGCAGACAGTGCTGGCTCTTCAGCTATGAAACAGAGATGAGCACTGAAACCTAGAGTCGGATACTACTGGATTTCGAGCAAGGTTGTCCTTTACCTAATGGATATCAGTAGACGTCTTTCTGAATATGAACACAACTGAGATTTTTATGCCTATCACATTATGAGATGCTTCACTTTGCTGTTCTGATTCTAGAAGATACTATCTTGACTTGTGCCAGGAACCAGTCCTCCTGCACTTAGACAATCTATCCACCTAAACACACCTTAATTGTCTTCAAAAAGCCCTGATTAAGTAATTACTTCATTCAACTCATGGATTGGTAAAATCCTGATAAGAAATTAGCAATATATTCTTAATCCCTCTATTTCAAAAGAGCAGTACTTCTCCTTTTCAATAACCTTTCTCTTTGTCCTGAGTGACAAATTTTAATCATCAAATAGCAGCTAAAATAGCACTATATCATAAGGGGGGTGGGACAGAAACGTACATCCCAGATTCATTGGCTGGAATTGTTCCTTTCCCTTAACCTACCTTGACCCAGATGCTCAATTTTTTGCAGCTTTGTTGCAGAACGCAACAATATCAATTTGTTCTTTCCATTTCCTCCCCATTTCTCTTTGCTTCACAAACCTAGCAATAAACCTAGGAAGATTACTCCAATGTTTTAGCTGCTAGTACAATGTTTTCCAAATACCCCCCCCACCCCCGCCTCATGCAACCGAGAGAAAATGTCATCCCTTGGTTTAGTGACTGTGGAGAAATTCTAGCCAGAAGGTGGCTACAGAAAAGGAGATCAGGTCAGAGATTGACCAAGCACTTGTTGAGAATCCAGCTCAACAAGGGTGTAAGAATAAAGTCAAAAGAAACTGAAACAGCAGTCAGAGTTAAAGGTGCGCAAGAAAGAGAGCTGCTCCAGCACCGGGGAGCAAGTTTTTATTGAAAAATACACAGGTTCCACAGGATGTATTACGACAGCATACACAGGATGTATACGCAAGCATAGGTGCAGTGGTATTCAGCCAATAATATGACATTCTCTATAGCATAACCATATATGGCATGACCTATATCTCTTACTAGTACATGCGCAGTAGCTTATATCCTGCCAGAATAGGCCCAAAGCCTATTCTCTGTGGCGGTACCCTTGCAAAAGCTGTTACCTGTATATTCAGCAGTAGCTACGATCTAACTTCAGCTGTAAAAGGCTAATACCAAAAGCATATATATGAAGATTACATAGAGACGCTTTTCTGCATCAAACCAGAATCTCTGCATAGAGGCAGAATCTCTGCATAGAGGCAGGAAGCGCTTGTTGATGCAGGAAATAGCTAACCTCAGCTCTTGTTGTGGTCAGCGCAGGAAAGGCTAACCACAATTGCCAGCTATATGCCTCACATGTTTAAGCTAAAAGTTTCAAGCTAAAATGTTCTAAGCTAAAAGTATAACGAACTCCCACAAGTGACTGCTCTAAGTTCCATATGGAGACAAGATCAGCCAAACATTCAAGGAAGGATGTGAGTTGCTGTCCTCTTGCATCAGAGATGGTTTTAGCACCTTTGATAAAGAATAGAACCTTGTACCCAAAGTGGTAAAAGAGGAAGTAAAGGAGAAGAAGATAAAGAAGAGAACTATTAAGTAGTATGATATAAACTATTAAGAATCTTGGGAGTGTATTTTCTTTTCCTTTTTCTCTTAATCCTTATATACCTAGGGGTTTTGGTCTGATATAATTCACATGTAAGAATTAATTTATTTTTTAAACTCTTTGTGTCTACTGTTTTTCATGTCTATAAGAGACTTTTGGATATTTATACTTTTGAAAAAATATGAAACAAAAACAAACAGATAAAACCTATAGGCTGCCTTGAGTTATTGTTACATTGAAAAAACTTTCACTTGATATCCAAATTAATTTTATATGATCTGAAATAGTTGTCTAATTTCATTCTAGATTTGGGGTACACAGATAAATCCTCCTCAAAGATTGTGGTATTTTTGCACCCCGGACAACATACACCTTGTGCTGGCAAATCTTTCTCACACTAGGTCAGGTGAAAGGAACCACAGAATGAACTCACCAAAAGGAGGCTTCATTTTGACAGTTTCACGTCTGGTCCATACACGGAAGAAAAAGAATTCTGGATTTAACCTTTTATTGAGATGAATGCCAGCTGCAATGGACACAGGCTCCTGCTTTTCCCCATGGAGGTCTATATTTTCTCTGTGTCAGGATTTGCAGCTGCTACGTCCTGCAGCTGCTAAGCCCCACCTGAGAACTCTGGGGAAGGTTCCAGAACTTCATAAGTTCCAACTGGAGACTCTGGGTGGCTAGCAATATAAGAACTGGCCATTCCTCCCAGAAGCTGCCTCACCAATAAAGGTTAGCAGACTTGCAGTTGCTTTGTTTCTGAATCTTTTGCTTTGTTCCTGGTTTCTGCTGTTGAAGATCTGTACCTTGTTCCTACTCCAGAAGATCTCCTGCCTTGTTCCTGAAGACTCCCTGCCCTGTTCCTGGTTCTTGTGGACTGTTCCTTTGCCTTGCCTGGATCATTGCTCATGGAATTTTATCCTTGCCTTGCTGTGGCCCTGGAGGGTACCATGTCTGTTCTCCTGGTCACCTGACCTCTGGCTCATTTGGATTATGCTTTTGTTATCTCAATTAATCCTGCATCTCTGGCTTCACTGGGACTTGGACTCTGGACTGTGATTTGGTCACTGTTTGGTCTGTTACCTGGTTTTCCTAGGTCCTGGTGTTTGTGCTACCTACCAGTTGCCCAAACCCTGGACTCTGACACTGTTGGACTTGTGGAGAGCTGATCCTGTGACCTGACAATTGGAAATGCAACAGTGCCAACAGATGCCTCAGTAATGCTATCAGTAAAGAGAAAATTACTGCCAATCCTTATTGTCCTGTTTCTTTCCTAGCAAGAATTTATAACCCTCTACAAAATTCTCAAGATTGACAGAAAACTAGGGGAAACCTGCTAAGAGTGAGGACAGAATAAATCTGAATCAAGTAACTATTTACAAATGGTTAACATGTATCTTTAGCTAGAATACATATAAATAGCATTGTTCTGTCATTGTCTACATCTTTAGAATTGGTTGCAGTTGCATAAAATAGTCTATTTTTCTATCCTGACTTATTATTTATTCCTTTTCTTACATTGTATGCTTGAAATACTACTGCTTGATGAACTACCAAATAGGATCTGACACACAGTTCTTCTCTCAGGAGCTGGCCACAGTGACAGCATCCATAGCAAAACACATCATTGATTCTAAAATGCCACATTTTCCCCATTTACACAGAATAAGACATGAAACTCCATAAGGAAAGCAGCACTATGTTATCATTAAGGACTGTTGACACTGCAAAGGGGATGCATAGAGCTCAATTCTGTCATCACTCTTAATTTGCAACTAATAGCACTGCTCTTGAAAGAGGGAAGAGATGCTCAAGCGATGACAACAGAACAAGTGATAAAGCATTTCACCCTTTAAAAACTCATTTCCAGATTGGCTTCATTACCATCCACAACTGGCTTCCATCCATGAGAAAATATTCCCACTTTCATTAGTTATATGATTTCTCTGGTGAACACTATTTCCATGCACATAGAATGATGCAGAATAAGAATGGCCCAAATAATCGATTTTCTTGACTACAACCTCTTTTCTATGATTGGTATTTCTAGATTTCTTATTTAGACATAAAATATCCACAGGTGTTTTTTTCCCATTATTCCCAGGTTTTAATGTAACTTTTCCAAAATAGACTAGGGAGGGAAGGAGGGCACTGTGTCCATCTAGCACAGGGGCAGCCAATCTTTTTTTTTCCAGGCCTGACCATGCCCCCTATAACAGCTGAGCAGCTGGACTGAGCTCCCAGAAGTTGAAGTAGGCATATTTACAGCTGATGTAAATGCACCCACTTCTATGTTTACATCAGCCACAGGCCGGGCACATTTTACGGCTGATGTAAATACACTCACTTCTACTTCTGGGTGTAGGGAAGATGGTGACAGGCCGGTTGGACTTGCATTGTGGGCCGGGGCTGGCTCGCGGGCTGTAGGTTGGGAACCCAAGCTACACCAATTTATCATGTAAAATGCTCTATTCATCACTGAAAGGCTGTTATGAGTATAAATTACAGTATTCACCATACACTATGAAATATCTTAATATAATTTAGCTCAACAAATGTACATGCACCTCTACAGTGTAACTATTCCAGCAAGCTAGAAGTGAAAGCTTGAATAGTCAGTTTCAAGCCCCACACAAAACAAACTGCAAGAACTAGATTTACAGTAAAACCTCGGATAACGTGCAGCTTGGATAACATAAAAATCACATAGCGAAAGGAAATCCATATAAAATAGTGCCCTCAGATAACGTATTAATTCCACATAGTAAAATAAAGTTCCCCTGGGTGCACTGTGTCTGGGAGGGTTTATAGCAGGGGTTCCCAATGGTGGAGGCATGGTTGCCACCAGTGCTTACCTTTTAAGCAGCTGTGGGGGTGGGATCACACACTTTTTTTTCTACTCCATTTTCAGTCCGCACAATTTGCCATGACAGTGGTGGGGTGCAGGGGACATATTTTTGTGTGATTCCACTGCATTTCATCAGCTAAAAGGTGACATTTTCCCCACTTCCAGGTGATGGTGGAGCTTTGGCATTGCACTGAACCCGGAAGTGAAAAAACCTGCGTTTTACTTGACAAAATGCAGTGGAATCACACCAAAAATGTCCCCCACAATCCACCAAAAGCACCAAGAGCCATGACAGGAGTGTGGGCAACATGGATTTTGCTGTTTTTGGCACTTTGGGGTGCAGCGGAGGTGGTGCCGGGATTGCAGGTGGCATAGTTTTTGCTGTTTTTGGCACTTTGGGGTGCAGCGGAGGTGGCACTGGGATGTTGGGTGGCATGGTATGGCTCTTGCTGTTTTTGGTGGTTCCCACCTCCCACCAGTTTCGGCACTCTGCATTTTGGAACCTCCATTTCTCAAGTGGTTGCAAGGTAGGTAGCTCATCTCCACCTTTTGCATGCCTTTTAATGTGGGTTCTAGCGGTTTTGGGATTTTTTTAAAAAAATGGATTATTTGTTTTTGAATGCATTCCTATGGAAAACTGCATTTCAGTTAAAGTTAATTTCGCTTTAAGCAATGTCCCGGGGAGATGCATTAATTACATTATCCAAGGTACCACTGTATATTCCTACTCTTGAGGACAGTTCTACTCTTAGGTCTGAGCAGCCTAGTAATGAAGACTATAGAGCAGTTTTTCACCAATCTTTGGATTTTGGACTTCAATTCCCAGAAGCCTAAGTCAATTTTCAAAAGCACTAATCAGCCAATGTATTGATTTAGGCTTCTGGGAATTGAAGTCCCCCTGTGGGGCATGAGCCCCACAATGGGAATCACTGTTATAAAGATTATGCTTTAATCTTTTAAATGTAATCTTGAGATACTCAGGCTTGGGGTCCTCTTGGTACCAACTGTCTTCATATAAGATCACCTAGCCGCCGCCCCCCCTGCCCCCCCAAAAAATCTATAAAGGGGGTACATTCTGAGACCTACTGCAGATACTTGAATTTAATATAATAAGAGACTCTATATTTAACACATATAGCTGAGTCACAAAAGTGAAGGAAAGAGTTGTTATTAAATACAGTATTTTTATATCCATGAGTAACTGAAACCATAGTGAGCCTGCATATATGGGAGTGTGACCTGTACATTCTTATATGCATTGCCTACATATACATATACATGCACATACACATTCCAGAAAAACAAATACTTTAAGAGGAAGGCAGCGCACTGAGCTCAAAAAAGAATGGAACATTTTTATACATATGAAATATGGCATCTGTTCCTTATAGGGTTTTTTTTATTCAGTAATCTATTTTAAAATCTTAGAATTATACAATTCATATATTTTATTAGCAAACAACTCTCCATACATAGTCTTCAAAACTGAATTATTAATATTTGTGCAGTACTCATGTGTTCTTTTAAGAATACATAAAGACATGTGTATGAACATATATAAAATGGTAACACATGAAACCAGAAACTTTAATTAAACACATTGGAATGAAAGAGAAGCTGGAAGTCACCTCATTTTATTTTAGAAAGTAAAACTAGAATGTAGAAGCCAATGTGCAGATCAGTCAATTAAATCTGCATGGAGGCCACATTCTTTTCTCCCCCTGTTCACCATGCTATCACTTAAATATATACACATGAACTTTGTTCCTTTTACTGAAGAACAACAAAACTTGCCCAGAGAATCACCTCACTCCTTTCCCCCAAATTAGACTAAGGAGTTGGCAGAAAAAAAATCTCTATCCAAATATTGTGAGGGGAGCAGGTTTTCATGTCATCCAAACATTGGACTGGTGAAGTAGTTTATTATTTAAAACAAACCCCACAGCCTCAGAATTTGCAACGTATGACCAATATGGATGCTGGATAGCTCCCACCTTATCTTGTATACAGTATATCTAAATAAAGCAGGTTCTGCTGATAAAGTATGAAGTTTCAGAGATCAGAATTATTACAAAATTCTATCAACACTCCAACTGAATTTAAACATATGTCACTTTTAGAATTACCCTTTCTAAACTGCATAATCTTCAAACATTTATGCATCTTGCACTTTTCAGCTGTGCAAGAAAACAGATGGATGCAAAAGATTTTTTCCTCTGGGAAAGAGAACAGCTATTTTGAGAGACAAATACATGCAGCAGACAAATTAATGTTGTCCTTCAGACCTCTAAACAAAGAGCAAAAGAATACTTTTGTATCCTTTGTTTGATGCCACATTTATTTTGCTGTCTTATTAAAATACCTAATTAGAAATCATATATGTTTTCTCAATGCAACAGTGTTCTTAGCTTAAAACCTAAATTCTCGTTTAAGACATAAAAACAACAGGTTTATAATATTATATGTTTAAAAGAAACATTTTGATAACTACACAGATTAACATGTTGCACAATTGATTTGGATTCTGCTGCCCAGTAGGGTTAGGCAGAAAATTTAGAAAACAGAGTTAAAAGAGTAATTGTTTTGAACTAGTCCTTTGGCAAGGTCTAGCTGAATATGTCCATTTATGGCCAGGCCTTACCATATATACTAAAGTATAAGTCATCCTGAATATAAGTTGAGGTATCTAACTTGGACCTCTAAAACTAGGAAAACAGATTGACCCAAGTATAAGTCGGGGATAGAAAATGCAGCAAATGCTAGTGAGTTTCAATAATTAGAATGCATGAAATACAGTAGAATTAATTAATTTAGAAATTTGTGTGGGTATGTTTTTGAATGTTTCCATTGACCCGAGTATAGGTCGTGTCCCATTTTTGGACCTCACTTTGGGGGCTAAAAAAACTGACTTATACTTGAGTATATACAGTACCTCCACATAGCTGGTTACTAGGTGTCTGCTTCAGCCTCTGAGAGCATAAAGTGGAGACTTCAACTCCTGCCCAGTTCCTGATGCTCATCAGTGTGATCCCCAGAGGCTAGGTAAAAATCAAGTTTATATGAAACTAGCATTTATTTATTTTTTGCTTGGCCCTGTCGGGCAGTTATTATGTGTGAGTGGGTGGTTGGGATGGTTTTGGGGATGTGTGCACCCCCCCAAAAAAAAAAACACCTCAGCCACCAAACACACAGGTAATATTTGTCCAGCAAGGCAAGAGTGTCATGTGTGTGTGTGTGTGTGTGAGAGAGAGAGAGAGAGAGAGAGAGAGAAGCAGTCCAGCAGGGTGTGTGTGTGTGTGTGTGAGAGAGAGAAGCAGTCCAGCAGGGTGTGTGTGTGTGAGAGAGGGGGGGAACAGAGAAAGGGGGAGAGAGAGAGAAAGGGGGAAAGAGAGTGAGGGGAAAGAGAAGGGGGAGAGAGAGTGAAAAGGGGGAAGAGAGAGGGGGGAGAAAGAGAGAGAGAGGTGGGGAGAGAGAAAGGGGGAGAATGAGAGTGGTGGGAAGAGAGAGAGAGAGAGAGAGATTGGGGGAAGGCGATTCCTTCACTCTTAGAGAGACAGGAATCGCTTCTCTCATGGTTGGCTGGGGATGAAAGTTTCTTCCCCAGCCAACCAAGAGAGAAGCTAAGTCCCTCCATGAAAGGGGTTTCCTTCTCTCTGGGAGACGAAGACGCGGCCTTCGTCTCCTGGAGAGAGGGGATTCGCTTCTCTCATGGTTGTCTGGGGATGAAACTTGAAGGGGTTTCCTTCTCTCTGGGAGGCGAAGGTGCGGCCTTTGTCTCCCGGAAAGAGCACGTCATTTCCCCGTGGCCCCGGAGGCCAGCACCAGTCTTCCCATAGCTTCAGGGGGAGGGGGAGAAGCCCCTTCTCTCCCCGCATGGCTTCGGTGAGGAAGTGGGGAAAGGCTATGTCGGCTGTTTTTTTTTCGTGTGTGGCACTTTCCCGGCCTCCTCCGCGCTCGCGCCCTTCAGCCTCATTGGCTGAGGGGTGGCGCGGTGCGTTGGACGCTGGGCCTTGTAGTTTATTTCTTGCCATGTTCATGCGGCAGTTGCCCCACTCATGGCTGGCGGACCCTTGCAGCGATGGTCCAAGGGTGGTAAGGTAAGTGTAGGTGGCTCAGTTTGGGATGGTTGGGCCAGGTGCGACCGTGCATGCCGGAACCCAATGGTTAAGGGGCCTCCTTATAGGTAAAGAAGCATAAATGTATAGTCTTTGTGTCTGAGTGAGAAATATCAGAAATCTTTCTCAGTGACTCTGTGTGTGTATGCATATATGTGTGTTCAGTCATAGAAAGAGAAACAGGCCCACAACTCATCATAGCACAAAAGTGAACTAGTGGTAAAGCATAGCAAGTTATTTTATTATTTTATTTTTATTTTTTTATAATTTTTATTAATTTTTTTAACAATAATACAACTTAAAAAGCAGTAGACATTACTAGTTATGGTGCAGTGATGTTGCTGTTATTTCATTTATTTATCTATAACTATTACTGTTATGTATGTTAACTGTGATTTCTGACAGGAGCGGAATGTATCTTTTCTCATGTATCTATTCTTATGCAAATAAGTGGATTGAAAATCTGCACACTCTGTTAGCCAATAGGCTTGTAGTAGGAGAGGAATGTATCTTTTCTCATGTATCTATCCTTATGCAAATAAGTGGATCAAAAATGTGCAAACTCTGTTAGCCAATGGGATTGTTGTATTATTGTTACTGTTTATAGTGTATATAAGTCCGAGTTTTGCCCCATCCAAAGTGTATTCAAACCTCATTATTGAAGAGCTGAATTTCACTACTTCACTCGTCTGCTTCTTCATTCCCTGAACATGAAACTGGCGACGAAGGTAGGATGGCATCCCCACATGGCAGCAACATCGGCCCATTTCAAGGGGAATTTGTGGAATACTCTCCTATTCCGGCCAGGTGTACCCCTACACTGTCCCAGCCTAGCACTCTGGATTCCTTTATTGATGATGACCAATTTTGTTCAGAGTCACCCTCCACTCTTAGTACACACAGGAGGGATCCTTAGTTGTCTTATTCATCCACAAAATTAGATTTTGGTTTTGAGTGATCCCCTGCTCCTCCATCTGACAAACGGGGCTTTAATTTGGGTTTACAATCCTCCCCCTCTAGTCAATCCCTCACTCCAGTCAAGTCACCCATCCTACGAGCCCCTGAGCCAGCTCAGCCAAGCGTCCGACCCAGAAGGGAAACTAGACCGCAAACCTGGTTAAAGGATTTTGTTTTTACCTAGGGGGGAAGAATGTTATGCAGGTTATCTGTGTTTTCTGACAGGAGCGGAATGTATCTTTTCTCATGTATCTATTCTTATGCAAATAAGTTGATCGAAAATGTGCACACGCTGTTAGTCAATGGGCTTGTTGTATTATTGTTACTGTTACTGTTTATAGTGTATATAAGTCCGAGTTTTGCCCCATCCTAAGTGTGTTCAAACCCCACTATTAAAGAGCTGAATTTCACTATTCATTCATCTGCTTCTTCATTCCCTGAACACGAAAATTACTCAAGTCTTTCTGTTCGAAATAACCTCAAAGCGACAGTGGTATTTAGATACAATCTTCAAATAAATTAATAACATGAAGAAAAACAGAACATTGCCAAGATATAAAAAGTTGCACTTGTGCTTTTTTAAAAGGGGGACTTCCAGTCTAGAATCTACATTACATAAAGGCTGTGTTTTACACTTTTTAACAAGAGCAGAAGCCCAGCTTCAACCTACTGGAAATATTTTGAGGATTTATTCCTTAGACATGATTTGAATGGCTTTGGGACCATTAATTAATGGAAGCACATATCAGCTAAAGTTAAAAGAGGTCACTGATAAATCTATCATGTTGTATGTAAAACAAGACACATTTCTGTGTTTTGTCAATCCAACATCCTTTATCCAAACTCCTTCAGAATTTGCTGGCCTATTGAGAGAAAATAATTTTAGCTTGAAAATTTTATAATCCTGTATTCTATGAATGTTAACTGAAATGGTTGCTTTAAAGTGATTTTTTCAGGGTTTGCTGCCCTATGTTAATTACTGAAAATATGCAGGGATATGTTTTTAAAGCAGCTAACAATATTAAAAAAATTTAAATCATAAAATGTAACCCTGTTGGAAACACTTTTCATTACTATGCATGGGCTTTTCAGAGTGAAGAGCATAAAAGAGGCCTAAGAGTGTGCCTCATATGCTCTACCCACTATAACAAGGGATTAATGGATGGATGTGGCGAAGAATTCCAACATGTGTGCAAATCTTGACATTTCAGGAAGGCACTGCATTAGGTCATAGAAATCATATCCACGACTTATCATTCTCTTCACTGTTACAAATTTAATCAAGAAGAAGCAAGTCACATTCTTGAAAATGTTGGAATCTTCCAGAAATGCCACATATGATGCTTTGCTTCCCTTTTTTAAGGCTAAATTGGTTGATACTTTTTGTTTCTGTACTCATAAGCAATTTTCACAATTCTCCCTGTCTCCAGTCCTTTCCACACATCTTTCTCTGCCTTTGTACCCTTCTTACTTTTCCATCTAGCACAGCCCTCCCTCAGGGTGCATTTACTTCCTCCCACCTCTATTTTCCTATGCACAGTTTTGTCACAGTGCAACTATAGCAAAAAGTTTCACATTGCAGCCATAAATTCAAGTAGGAAGTGTCACAATAATTAAGTCTCTTCTCCATTTCAAAGCAATTCTAAAAGTGCCTCTTCATCTCAGAAAGGGTAAGAAAATATGGAGGAAATGGCACAAAAGTGAAATAAGTGGAGAGTCATCTAAATGTCAGGGAAATCTCTGGTAATATCAATATATGACATGGTCTCTAATGCAGAATGCTATATCTGGAAGATTGCAAGGAAAGCAGGTATTGGGAAAATATTTGTTAATATATTTAAGAGAGATTACCCCCCTTCATAGTCTCCTTTTCATCATTACGTTAAAAAATGTATGCAACATATTTACACAGAGCTAATTATAACAGAATTTAACAACCCTCACTCTCAACAATACAAGTATCCAATTCCAACCTTATTGGTTATTGACTAAATCAGGGGTGGCCAAACTACGGCCCATAGACCGGATCCAGCCTATGGCGCCAAATCACAGACCTGTCAAGTATCCCTTATTGGCTGGGAAAACCCCGTACTTTTACCCTTCTTCCTGCCCCCTCCCATTTTATTAATTTCCCCATAATATCACATTTGTTTAAAAAAAATCCCAAAGCTGCAGGTTTTTTCCTGCCACCAGAGGCCGCTATGGCTTTTCGCTTGTGGAAGGGGAGAGAGAAGGTGGTTTGGGGCGGGGCCTTCATCTCTCTGCTTCTGTTCCAACTTCCTTTGACTCCTCCGTGGGCCCGCCCCATGTGAGGGGAGGGGGAAAGGAAGAAAAGAGCTGCCCGACGTGGCTGGCTCTGGTCCAGGGAGGGCCAGCATGGATGCCCTGGCATTTGCCCCTTCTGGGTAAGTCTATGTCTTTTTGTTTTGTTTACTTTCCTGTTTTTGTGCGTAAGTAAGTCTCTCTGTCTTTTTGTTTTCCTTACTTTGATCTCTGTGTGTGTGTGTGTGTGTGTGTGTGTGTGTGTGTGTGTGTGTGTGTGTGTGTGAGAGAGAGAGAGAGAGAGAGAGAGAGAGAGAGAGAGAGAGAGACTTGCCTTTGTGTGTGGGTGTGGAGAGCAATGTGTGTGTGTTTGTGTGTGTGTTGTGGGTGAGGGACCAGGGTCCGGACCAGGTTAAACAGAGATGACCACTGAACCCTAGAGTCGGATATGACTGGCTTTCAAACAAGGGATACCTTTACCTTGCTTGAAAGTCAGTCGTATCTGACTCTAGGGTTCAGTGCTCATTTTTGTTTCAAAGCCGAAGTGCCAGCATTGTCTGCTTCTGCAGACGTTTCCATGGTCATGTGGCAGGCATTACTTAGACACAGGAGCACACAGAACGCTGTTTACCTTACCACCAATGTGTTCCTTATTTATCTACCCAAAATTTGTGTGCCCAAAATTCCCTTATTTTTAAATCCCAAACTTGACAGGTATGCCAATCATCTGGCCCCTGCTGCCCTCACCGCTCCTGGAAGTGGAAGTAAAATGCACCCGTGCACGCATGTTTTACTTCTGCTTCCAGTGGGAGGAACCACTTGGCCGGGCTGTGGCGCAGAAAGTTTGGGAACCTCTGGACCAAATACTGACACAGTAAAAGGATCTGTCCATGTTATTCTTTTCATTAACAGGTTTTTAAAATATTTGTTGGCTTATTTATTGTTAGCCAAACAAGTGAATTAAGGTCACAATTCAAGGAATGTTAACAGTCTGAATCAGAAGAGTGCTATTCAGTGGGAAATCTGTGAAACACTAGTATTATTAATGACATTAATTCTTTCAATCATTTTGGAATTCTGAACTTAAAATGTTATCTAATTTCCTTGCATCCTATCTTGAATCAGACCCAAATCTTAACGAATTTCAAGATCTCTTCATAATGGCCCAAACAACACTAGATTTCTCCTTTGTAATGGGTGGATTTGTAGAACAATTCAACTGAAATAATGTTGTTTTTGCTCACTGATATCAATAGTCCTTTTATATATACAAGAAATTTGTTGTTGTTTTCCTCAAAAGTGAAGTGTGTGTAAACATTTTGCAAAAGAACATACCTGCTGCCTTCTCCTTGCAATCCTCATTTCTTCCACTACCAAATTCTGAATTTTGAAACTTCCCAAATCAATCCCACAATAGGCTAAATCAAATCTTGCTGGGGAGAACTGGAAACTAGGGACAATATACATGTTTTGCTCACAGAGTCTTCTAACAGCCTGTTACCATCAGAAAATAAAGGGGCATGCAATTTAGTTATTAACACAATGGTAGTCAGTTAAAAATAAACCTGCTCTAGCTATGCTATTGTGACACTTGAACCTGAGAAGCTCCATAATCTATATTATATAAATAAACAGACAGACAGGAGTGGACACCTAAATTCTAAAGAAATGCAACTCATGTTTTCTTAATAATCTATAGACTGAGTGGCAATGTTGAGATCTCTAGTGTTCAATAACAGGATGAAATCTAATGGTTGGTGACATTGTGCTTGTCAATAATCCACAGATTATAAACTCCCAAGTATGGATTTCATGGGCTCATTACCATCCTTTAGTCATTTCTTATAATGGAAGAATCTGTTTTAAGGAGGAATGGCAATATACCATTGGAAACTGTTTTTTTTTTGTCAATAATCTACACAATTTGCTGCGGAAGGTGTTCCTGGGTACAAAAAGGCTTTAAAGAAACCTCAACCTCTGGTTCTGCAACCAGATACCTAAACCACTGGGTTATCTAGTCGGTTAAATGATATCATATAAAATTCCTGAATGGAGCCACAAGATAAGGCTGAGAAACTTATATTTCACTCAATATAACAGGGGAAATCCAGAAATTTCAGTCTATTCCTATACTTAGACCTGCCTGATTTATTTAATCCTTGCAAGACTTATTTTTGTTTCTTCTATGATGTTCTAGCTTTAAATTGGATATATTTTAATTAATTACAAGAGTTTTGAGAGTACCCTGGACAGTGAGGAGAACAAATAGGTCAATCTTAGAAGAAATCAACCCGGACTGCTCATTAGAAGGTCAAATAGTAAAGTTGAAGCTGAAGTACTTTGGACATCAAATGAGAAGAGAGGATTCACTTGAGAAAGCCTTGAAATAGAAGAATGGGACGTCCCAAAATGAGATGGCTAGATGTTATTGTAGACACAATGGCCACACGGCTGTGTGGGTTGAGGAGGATGGAGGAGGACAGAGGTGCCTGGTGGGCAATGGTCCATGGGGTCGCAAAGGGTCGGAATCAACTGTGCAACTGAACAACAACAACAAAAGTCAGTAGATTTCTGCACAACTGTGAGGCTAACAGAGAGTGACACTGATAAGGATGTCTAAAATCTTATTCTCAGCCTTGCCAGGTCTTGCTGGCCAGGGCCAAAGAGGGGCAATTTCACCAGGCTATTCAGATCTACAAATCCATGAATGTGCAAGTCCCCGTTCCAAATACATTGGCAGCAACCCAAGAGAGAAGAAAACCTGCCTATACCAGCTTCAGAATTGATGAAACTGACAATTCCAGGCTGGGCAACTTCACAGAACACACATTAACGAAATACACTAGGAGGTCTACAATGATTTGGAGAATACGTGGAATTATTTATTTTGTCTGCATCTACCGATCACTTTGATCCATGCTGTTTTTTTATCTTTGTACTTCCTCATATTTCAGTGGAGCCTTTCCAGTAATTCTCCAGTTTCCTCTGACTTCACTCCTGCCTGTGTACTGTGAACAGATTACACAGCTGCTGAACTCAATTTATCCATGGCCTTTTTTCTGCCTGTCACCTTTAGAAGGGACACTTTGACTGCTGACCCCCATTAGTTTAGATTGTGCCTATTCATATACCTATCTCAGCCCTGATCTTTCAACCGGTACCAGAAGGAAGCAGACAGAGGCCACCTGAGACGTGATGTGTGACACTCTATATCATTCCTTCTATAGAAATGTGGCAAATCATTTTCTCTTCTTTATCTGGATCCAATTTGTTATATGTTGCTTCTAGTTATGATCACGTTTTTATTCTGACTTACAGGATTGATGGGATTCTTCATTTAGCTATTCCAGTATGATTTTCCAAAATAATCATAATTATGGGCTGTTAAATCAGTTCTGACTTCTGGCAAACTCTGCAAGATTTTTATAACAGAATACTCAGATGTAGCTCACCATTTCATTCTTCTGGGCATTCTCTGGGACGGTGCAACTTGTCCAAGGACAGTAATTTCCAATCACTGCTTCTATAGACAAATACCTAACTCACTGAGCTATCCAGCCAGCTTTACATTAAAACATTAATGGTTATTTATTTATTTATTTATTTGAACTTATATCCCGCCCTCTTGCCCTAGGGCAACTCAGGGCAGCGCACAATCACATAAAAATATTTTAAAAACCCCATAAAAACAGCAATAAAAGACTCTTTAAAAAGCATCCCATATCTAAAAAGACCCTCCCCTCCCCACACTCAGTAAGAGGGACATATAACTCTAACAGAGCCAACGAGCAAGAGTCAACACCCTGTTGGCCCCCCAGACTTTCCCTGCCAGCCAGATTTCCACCCCCTCCTAAAAGGTAGCAATTCTGACTGTAGCCTTAATTCTGCTGGCAGGAGGTTCCACAGGGTTGGGGCAGACACGGAGAAGGCCCTCTTCCTTGTGCTAGAGAGGCGAGCCCCTCTAGCCGATGGAACACTGAGGGAGCCCCTCCGGTCCATCCTGGTAGGACAGGCAGACTCTCTTAGGGCGATGCGGTCTCTTAGGTAACCTGGCCCACTACCATGAAGGGCTAGTCGAATTATAATGACTCTCAATGCATTTAGAGAAGTAAAGTATTTTCAGTTTTCATTTGTTAGGTAACTTTTAATTTCTGGCCCACTCCATTGTTTTATTGCATGTCTATCTTGTTAATTGTCTGTACATAAAAGTGATATCTATCCCATGCCACAAATTCTTGTATTTATTTATTTATTCATTTATTTTATCTAAACTGGTTGCTTAATTTTTGTTAAGTGGTCTTTATACTGTTGTTGTTCAGTCACATAGTCGAGTCTGACCCTTTACGACCCCATGGACTATTGCATGCCAGGCACCCCTATCCTCCACCATCCATCTCAACCCACCCAGCTCTGTGCTCATTGTGTCAACAATACCATCTAGCCATCTCATTCTCTGCCACCCCCTTCTTCTTTTGTACTCCACTTTTTCCAGCATTACGGCCTTCTCAAGTGAGTCCTCTCTTCTCATTTGATGCCCAAAGTACTTTAGCTTCATCTTCAATATTTGACCCTCCAATGAGCAGTTGGAGTTGATTTCTTTTAAGACTGACCTATTTGTTCTCTTTGTTGTCCAGGGTACTCTTAAAATTCTCCTCTAACACCACATTTCAAAGGTGTCTATTCTTCTGCACTCAGCTTTCCTTATGGTCCAGCTCTCACAACAACACATTACTACCGGAAATACCACTGCTTTGACTATGCAGACTTTTGTTTGCAAGGTGATGTCTCTACTTTTAACTATGTTCTCCGGGTTCCTCAAAGTTTGTCTCCCAAGCATCATTTGCCTTTTTATTTCATAGCTGCAATCACCATCTGCAGTGATCTTAGATCCTAAGAATGAATTCTGTCACTGCTTCTACTTTCCAGGGACCGATAGGGCCTGTTGCCATTATCTTGGTTTTCTTGATGTTGAGTCTCAAGCCAGCTTTGAACTCTGTTCTTTCAAACTAAGCAAGAGCTTCTTTAGGTCTTCTTCGCTTTCTGCCATTAGGGTAGTATCATCTGCATACAGTATCTCAAATTGTTTGTTTCTTCAAGCAACTTTAATTCCAACTTGTGATTCATCCAGCCCTGCATTTCACATTATCTGCTCTGTGACAAAATGCAGCCTTGTCTTACTCCTTTTCCTATTCCAAACCACTCCATCATTCCATATCCTGTCCTAACTGTTGCTTCTTGACTCACGTATGTTGGCAATGTGGTCTCTATTCCCCCCTAAGAGGTGCAAATCAAAAGTACAACATTACAAAAGTTGAATTATCATTTCTTTTCAATATCTAATTATTCTCAGTGCACTAATTGGATCACCAGTTATCTATTTTTGAGGGACACATTTGAAATTATCAAGACTTGATTTATTCTATAGTCAGAACTAGTTATACAGTATCATCAAAGGGAAGGATAGTTTTGCTTAACAACGTTATTACTTTGCTCTGACACTGCTTTTTTAAATAGTTTTGTTTTGTGTTGGTTTTATATTTTTAAAGATATATATAAAAAGCAATGCTTAGCCTTAAAAAAACCTTGCTGATCAATTTTGTCCTCTTTGTGAAAATAACAGATTGTCAGCACGGTATATTTACATAATACTTATTTGTAGACCTAGCCATTTTGAAAATTTGGGTATGCATAGCAAAAGGGAAAAAAGATTGAATTCTCCGTATCAGTCCTTAAGTGTGCATACAGAGAAAAAGAAAGTGAAACAACTCCAGATGTGGCCTTGAATGTTCTTGAAAAACACAGTAAGTGGTGCATCCAAATAACGGTATTATGATAATACAATTTGATTATAATGGAGAAAATAAGCAGAATAATACTCAAAACTCAATTACTCTGACTAAATCTAACTGGGAGCAACTGTGACTTCTAGGCATCTGGTCCCTAAAACTAATCAAAAATGAATTTAACAGAATAAACCTGACTTACTAATGGTCTATAGTATGGTGTGTGTGTGTGTGTGTGTGTGTGTGTGTGTGTGTGTGTGTGTGTGTGTGTGTGTGTGTGTGTGTGTGTGTGTGTAAAAGCAGTAGAGGATGATGATTAAATGTTTTGTTAGGCTGAGTAATATAGTATTTTATATTATTTTTCATAAATGAATGCATGCAATCCTCTCCATGTTACTCAGAAGTAAACCCCGCTATCTTCAGTTAGAGCCAAGTAGCTGTCTTTCAAACTACAGTTATAGTTTTCTGTTTAAGCATGGCATGTGCATTTTCCCTTTCCATTTCTTTCCATTGCAGTTATCAATAAGTCGGGGGAGGGGAGAGAAGACTAAAAGGTTCAGTCACTTACATTCCTTTAAGTGAGAGACAGTCAAAATTATATAGAATGATGTTATATTCTCCTCTGTTTTACCCTTAAGAATTTTCTTTTGTTCTCAATGCAAATGGTCACTGGTTCATCTTCTCTCACCCGGGACAGTTATGTCACATCACTTGACTAATATGCATGCATTTTCCACTAAAAGACATTTTAACTGAGAGCTGTCACATCCGTCATCTCCACTCGGGCTGGTTAAAATTTTTATCTGCCGTCTTGAATTAATTTCAACTCGCCTGAACGCAGCAGGGGACTTTAGAGTGGTTTAGTTAAATTCTTTATTCTTCATTTTAAAGCAGCATTATAGTAAGTCTTCTATTTGGATTTTTCTTCTCTGCTGTCTCTAATTTTAGAACCACATTATTGAAACAATGGGATAATTATATATACAATGAAGAAGAAAAGATGAGGAGAAAAAGTGCCATAAATTTGCCTTTTTAGTGAGGACATTCTGTCTTGTTTTCATGCACTTCTCACTTAATTTACAAATTAATTCTGTCCCTGGTTAAGTGTATCAGACTAAGAAAATATACAAAATGTAAGCTGAGAATGAAAAAGGAAACTGACAATGAGAACAGGGACTCATTGAAGCAGTTGAAGAAAGCCAAGTGGAAATCCCGCCTCTCTGTAATTTTTGCTTTGGTTATGTTATGTATGTATGTGTGCATGTTCATTATACTGTAAAGGCAAGAATGTAACCACTCCAAATACAAACGATCTCAGCTGTAAAGGAACGCGAGCAGACAGCCCATAGAGGGCAGCTGCGAGCGTTCAGTCTCACATGGTTCACATTGCTCAATCACGGACAGCCGTGGGAAAACCTTCCCCGCATTCAGCAGCAAAAGAAAGATCTGCATTCAGCAGCAGGAAAGGAGGCGTGCCTGGGCGAGGCCACGCCGGTAGCAGCCAATGAGCTACCGTGCTACAAGATTCAAATGTAGAGGGCTACTGTATATATTGAGATGTATCACCGCCATTACCTCATGCTTCACTGGAACGTCATGCAATAAACCTGTGTTAAACCAACCCTTCGGCTGTCCTGTTGTCTTTGGTCCCATACACTAAATTGGCGACGAGGATGGGATATGGCTGCCCACGGGACCAAGACATGCGCCGGCTACGAGATCAGGAAGCCGGGAGACTTGGAGCTGTTTGAGATAGACTTCAACGCAGCGCTGGTGGAGCTCGAAGTCTCAGATGAGGCCAAGAAGAGGGCCATTTTCGTCCGCATGCTCGGACACGAGACCAAGAGGACCTTGGTGGACCTGATCGCGCCGAGGAAGGTGAGCGACCTCAAAGCCACAGAGCTCCTGGCGGCGCTGCGCGCCCATCTCCGGCCAGCAATAGCGATGTTCCCCGCTCGGAGCGCGTTCTGGAGGCGAGTCCAGGCGCCCGGGGAATCGGTCGCTGAGTTCGCCGCGGCCCTGCGGCTGGCCGCCGGCCCATGCAAGTGGGAAACCCCAGACGTCACCCTCCGGGACTGCCTGCTCTGCGGTCTGAGGGACACAGAGACTCAGCGCGCGCTGATGAAAAGGGAGCCGCCTCCCACGTGGCAACAAGTCCTCGACACGGCACAGGCCGCGGAGGCCACGACTGCCGGGGTGCAAGAGCTTCAGGACTGGCGCCCGAAGCCCGCCAAGGCAGAGAGCTCGGTGCGCGCGGCCCGGCGAGCTTCAAACTCGTCTGCGGAGAGCGGCGACGACGAGGACGTCCGGAGGGTCCAGAGAGAGGGCCGGCGCTGCGACGGCTGCGGCGCCGCCCACGCCCGCGCCAAATGCCCATTCCGCAAGGCCGAGTGCCACAACTGCGGCCGGCGCGGGCACATCGCCAAGGTCTGCCGGAAACGGCGCGAGGCCACAAGGAGTTCTCCAGTCCGCTCGGCGAGGCAGGACCGCACCACGAGGCCAAAGGACGGCACCCGGACCACGAGGACGCGGGACGGAGTAGGGCGCATCTCCGACAACAGCGAGGACGACGCTCCGGTTTGCAGCGTTTCCACGGAGCACCCCCGTTACTTCGTTGAGGTAGTAATACAAGGGGCCCCTGTTAGAATGGAGGTGGACTCGGGTTCTTCATACTCTATTATTTCCCAGGGGGAGTTCATGAGAATCGCCCCCCGCGTGCAGCCCAAGCTCAAAGCGTTGAGGGCCACACTGAAGGACGTGCAAGGGAACCGCATCCCAGTGTTGGGGGTTGGGAAGTTCCAGGTCCAGTTTAAAAAGCACACCGCAACGCTTCCCCTAGTCGTCCTCAAGGGAGGTAAATGCAGCCTCCTCGGGACTCAATGGTTCCAGCCCCTGGGGTTGTTCATTGGGGGGGTGCACGCCGTGGGAGCACACGCCGCCGGGACTGATCCAATACAGAGCGTGTGCGACGCGCACCCCGAGGTTTTTAAAAAGGGGCTCGGAAAATTCAAGGGCCCCCCAGTGACTTTCGACCTGGACCCTGGAGTACGTCCAATCAGACTTAAACCGCACAGAGTGCCTTTCGCACTAAAGGACAAAATAGAGGCGGAGTTGGACAAATTGGTGGGCCAGGGGATTCTTGTTCCTGTTGATTCTGCAGAGTGGGAAACTCCAATTGTAACAGTGCTCAAGGCCAACGGGGAGGTCCGCATATGCGCTGATTACAAGTGCACCATCAATAAGGCGATCCGCCCTAATGCGTATCCGGTGCCGGTAGTCAGCCACTTGTTGGCCAGGTTACACGGGGGGAGGTGTTTCGCTAAACTCGACCTGGCCCAAGCCTACCAGCAACTCCCGGTGACCCCCGCCGCAGCTGCTGCGCAGACCATAGTCACCCACAAAGGGGCGTTCCAGGTATCGCGCCTCCAATTCGGCGTGAATTCGGCGCCCGGGATCTTCCAGTCACTTGTGGAACGCCTCCTGAAGGGGTTAGAGGGGGTGTTACCCTACTTTGATGACGTATTGATTACAGGGGGGAGCCGGGCCGAATTAGCAACAAGGTTGGGAAAGGTCCTGACAATATTCGAAAAGGCGGGGTTGCGGTTGCGGAAAGACAAATGCGTCTTCTTCGCTACAGAGGTTGAGTTCCTAGGGTTCCGTGTCACTCCCGAGGGAATAAGGCCAGCCCAATCCAAGGTAGCCGCCATCAAGAAGGCCCCTCGCCCCACCTCCAAGCCCGAGTTGCAGTCGTTCCTCGGACTGCTCAACTTCTACCACTCCTTCCTTCCGCGGAAGGCAGCCGTGGCGGAACCGCTACACAAATTGTTAAAAAAGGACGAGGCATGGAAGTGGGGCGACGACCAGGAGAAGGCTTTCAATGACCTGAAGTGACTCCTGGCATCAGATGCTGTACTGACCCACTTCAATCCCAAACGCCCAGTGGTCCTGATATGCGATGCATCCCCGGTGGGGGTGGGGGCGGTGTTATGCCACGTACTGGAGAACGGTAGGGAGGCCCCGATAGCGTTCTACTCTAGGTCCTTGTCCCAAGCGGAGAGAAACTATGCCCAGACAGACAGGGAAGCACTAGCGATAATTGCGGGGACCAAGAAATTTCATGATTTTGTGTACGGCCGCCCCTTCACCATAGTGACTGACCATAAGCCCTTGCTAGGCATTTTCACCGCAGATAAGCCCACACCCCAAATCCTGTCCCCGAGAATGCTCATGTGGGCCATTTTTCTCAACGCGTATCAGCACGCATTGGTATACCGGCCCGGGAAGGAGATCAGCCATGCCGATGCCCTGTCGAGGTCCCCCATTCCCCGGGATTGCTGCCACGTGGGCGAGGTAGAGAGGGACCACCAGGTCTTAATGATAGAGGTCCTAGACTCCCCTCCAGTAGTACCGGCCGACATCGCCAAAGCAACAGGCAAGGACAAAACGCTGGCCACAGTTTGCTCCTGGGTACAGAAAGGGTGGCCCGTGTCTTCCCCAGCAGCGGAATTCGACACATTTTTCAAAAAGAAACTAGAGTTGTCCCTAGAGAGGGGTTGCCTTTTGTGGGGACAGCGGGTAGTGATCCCCACCTCTCTCCGGCCGAGGGTGCTTAAACTGCTGCACGTCAGCCACCCGGGGATCGTCCGCTCTAAGGCACTAGCCCGCAGTTACTTTTGGTGGCCCCAGCTAGACGCCGACATCGAACACATGGTCGGCACTTGCGAAGCGTGCCAAAGCTCCAGGCCAGAAGAGGCTCGCTCGCCACATAGGGAGTGGGACGCAGCAAGGGGGCCCTGGTCCCGAGTACACGTAGACTTTGCTGGCCCGTTCAGGGGAACGCTTTTCCTCCTTGTGGTGGACGCGTTCTCCAAGTGGTTGGAGGTCATTCCAGTCTCGAGCACCTCCTCGGCCACAACAATTAAACAGTTACGGAGGGTCTTTTCCACGTTCGGTTTACCCGACACCCTCGTCAGCGATAACGCTAGCTGTTTCACGTCCGCCGAGTTCGGGGCATTCATGGAGCGCAACGCCATTCGGCACGTCACCTCCGCCCCTTTTCACCCGGCCACCAACGGCCAAGTAGAGCGCCTCGTGTGCACCACGAAAGACGCGCTGCTGCGCATGGGCCCCGGAGACCTCGACCTGAAATTGTGCCAATTCCTGCTAAGGTACAGGGTCACCCCATTGGCGTCAGGGTACTCCCCCGCAGAGCTGTTGATGCGCAGGAAGCTGGCCACGGGAATCTCCAAGCTAGACCCCACGAGAGTAGAGGACACAGGGCGGAACATAGGGGTGGAACCCACAAAGAGTTTCAGCGTAGGCGCCCCGGTGCATTGCAGGAACTACGCCAACGCGGGGCCAGCCTGGGTGCCGGGCACCGTAATAGAACAAACCGGCCCCGTCTCATACCGCGTAGAGACCAGTACAGGTTTCCTGTGGAGGCGACACGTGGACCAACTCAGGCGCAGGGTCCCCGGAGAGCGGGACAGAGACGAAAATAGCATCGAATCAGCGTTAGGGTACTCCCCCACCCGCTTAGCCCAAGGGGGAGGAAAAGGGGAACATGGGTCCCCACCAAGGGGGGAGGAAAGGGAATCGATCCACAGAGATCTTCTGCGGGAGTCCGCGGCAGAAAGGAAGAGCCCCGACCACACACATACCCCTCGGAAGTTTCCCCGAAACACAGATGCCCATAGAAGTTTAGACGTTGATTTACAGTACCAGGGGGAGTTAGCGGAGTGGTCCCCCACCCGTCCTAGCGAAAAGAGGGGTTTCAGTTCAGCCCCTGGTACTTCCAGTCCCAGTAGCCCCTGTGAGTTAGAATGCAATATAGCGCCAATTTCCCGGAGACCGACACCCCCAAGACGGGAGGCAACAGCGAGTCCGCCCACCACAGTCTCAAGGTCCCCCGAGCGGGGATCAGAAGGTAGCCGAACCACAAGGGCGACCTCATCGGTTCCGCGGTTCACAATAGGAGAGTCCCCGGGGTCCGAGAGCAACAGGCAGGGGTTCACCTCCCAACTGTTCATTCCATTCCCATCCCCGGGCGCAAGGCAGGCACGGACGCCCCACAGAGCCACTAACGAATCTCCGTTTCCCGTTGCAGGACAAGCACCCGCGGAGTCAGGGATCACAGGCTCTCCAGTACTAGGTCAGACGCAAGCACGCCCCAAGCGCACGTGCGGCAAGCCACAATGGTTGCGGGACTTCGTCCCATCCTAGGGGGGAGGGATGTTATGTATGTATGTGTGCATGTTCATTATACTGTAAAGGCAAGAATGTAACCACTCCAAATACAAACGATCTCAGCTGTAAAGGAACGCGAGCAGACAGCCCATAGAGGGCAGCTGCGAGCGTTCAGTCTCACATGGTTCACATTGCTCAATCACGGACAGCCGCGGGAAAACCTTCCCCGCATTCAGCAGCAGAAGAAAGATCTGCATTCAGCAGCAGGAAAGGAGGCGTGCCTGGGCGAGGCCACGCCGGTAGCAGCCAATGAGCTACCGTGCTACAAGATTCAAATGTAGAGGGCTACTGTATATATTGAGATGTATCACCGCCATTACCTCATGCTTCACTGGAACGTCATGCAATAAACCTGTGTTAAACCAACCCTTCGGCTGTCCTGTTGTCTTTGGTCCCATACACTAAAGGTTACATAGAGTGAATTCTTAGCTATGTTTAGTGAAATTAAGACAATATCTTTATACTAGTTATAGCAATTATGTATGTTTTTCCCCCAGCAGAATGTGTGGATGCTAGTTGATGTAGTGTATATGTTCACACATATATCAGTTTTTTTACAAATTGTGTTTAATTCATATATCATTTGGGAATCTAAGGAAGAGCAAGTCATGCATAGAATAAGAAGGATGTTTGAAGCTGACTAATTATGGAAAAAGGATTTAGATCTCCTGGAAAGATGGATAAACCAGTGCTAACCTGTGGGAATGTTCACACGCTATGACCAGCATTGAACTCCTGGTATTTTTGTTGCTTTATGGCTTGGAGATGGAGAAAACATCTCTGTGTATTCTGAACACATGGATATCCTCTGCAAGTAGAGAGAGGATAATCCCCCAAAGGCACTTTAGCTAATCTGTATTAAATGCTACTATCTACACAAAAACATTTGGAAGTGCTGCAACCTGCAGTTCTCTTCCTAACGTTTAACATCAACCAGTTTCCTGAAAATGCAAGTCAACAGTCAAAAGTTTTGTTACAGTGAAAACCATGGAAATATGTGATTCTGTCAATATGTAAATATGTATTGCACTATCATGGCCAGATAAAGTTCAGTGACATATATCTTTACTGATCTTGTTTTTATAGCACAATATAAGAACAGATTAAAGCAAATTCCAAAAGGAAGACAATAGTGAACATACAAACTGCAAAAGAGTAATGACTCGGAGAATCTTACCCAGTGTTTTCCAACTTTTGATTTTTGGACTTCAACTCCCAGAAGCCTAAATCAATTCCCCAAAGCACTGATCAACCAATGTACTGACTTAGGCTTCTTGGAATTGAAGTCCCCCTGTTGAGTGTAGGCCCCACATTGGGAAACACTGATCTAGGCACTGGCTTTTCTCCTGTTCCCTCACAGTCACAACTTCAAGCCAATTGCTGACATCAAGGAAGTCATGGTACCTGCTCTTTATACTCTTTCTTTTTTGCATACCATTATGCAACTACCTGCCCATACTAGGCAACATACAGGATTTTCCTCTCAGGCCCTTGTATTTTCCCAGCATTTTCTCTACCACTACGCTGCTGTTGCACTCAATGCCAGATTGACTGGGGACTTAGTAGGCAGGGCTGATAGAGGTGAACTAATTTCACAATGAAACGAAAAGGATCAATTCACCATTAATGAATCCTCTGCAGGCCCTGAAATGGTCAGACCTCACAATATGTCCATTCTAATTGCTACTGTGCTTAAAGGTTTAAGCCCCCTTTATAGCTGCTAAAATGCTCCTGTACATAGCAGAGGCTATACTTTGCCTGAAAACCAAGGTTCATTATCCAGATTTAGATGAAAGACATGTCCTCTTGTGATACTGGGACAGCACAGAAAAAGGGTAAGGACATAATGTTAATTTTATTAACTGTCTTAATTGGTTTATCAGTTGCTGCTGCTGCTGCTGCTGCTGCTTCTGTGTCTAGGCCAGATATGAACCTGCCAAAATGAAGGCACCTTTTGGTCAGTTCATTCTGCAGTTCCTTTCACCTGACCTCATGTGAAAAAGATTATCTGGCAACACAAGGTTGCCATGACCGGGGTATACCTGCTTGTGGTTCAAAAAACAAAAACAAAAAACCAATGGTTCTGCCAGGCGTCTTCTTATAAATGCATGTTGAAAAAACAGCAATGTATGGATCACACGGCTGTCTTTGTTGCCTATTGAACTAATGGATACCGTGAATAACTGCCTGACAACACCATCAAGAATGGCACGGGTTTTTAACATCAGAACAGCATCACAGATTGAAGAAACTTCTAATCACTTGGTAATATTTTAATTGACTTTGATTTGGCTTCAATTGGTGTGCCTAGTGTGTAAACCAAATTGCACACCCAACTCCCTGATGGAAAGGTCCTGGAGTTTTGCATTGCTTTTGTATGACCATTAAAGGAAGCTAGTGCTTCAAAGGCTGTGTGAGAGTAATAGCAGATACCTGGCTTCCTGTGGGGGAGGTGGGGTGGTACCATACAAGCCTGCTGCTGTTTTTTCCACATGCATTTCTAAGAAGAGCGCCTGGCAGAACCATCTTGCTATGAACTTTCATTGGCAATTTTTCCTGATTCATGCCTGCCTGGTAAAGAGATCTTGAATCTCAAAATCTTGCATAATGATTTATTTTTTGGGATGATCCAATAAAACGATATCGTCTTCTTCCTGCATTTATGTTGTGTATGGATCACATGGCTGTCTTTGTTTGCCTTTCATAAAATATATTATTTTGCTTAGAATTTCTAATTGAGGAATTTGGAGTGGTAGCCATGTTAGTCTGTGCAGACATATCATCTGGGTGGGAGGGGAGAGAAAAAGGAAAAACATTGTAACATCTTAAAGACTAACTAATTTAAAGATTGAAGAAGTAGACTTTATTCTTGTAAACTCACATTAAAATAAAGCAGTTAGTCTTTAAGGTGCCATAATCTTTTTTCTTCTTTCTTTGTCCCTTTGTTCTGTTTGCTTCTTCTCTTATTTGGGCTGATATCCTACACACACAATCCTGTGTTGGCATATATTGAATCCTATGTATAGAAAAAGCTGCTTAGGAATCAGTGTCCCAAAAACATATTATTAGATATGAGCATTAACATAACTTCTTATTAAACTCCAACTTGGAGATTAACTGGTTTTAAGAGGTTGCTAGTATTTTAAAAAAGAATTAAAATATGGTGGTCAACTGGTACTAATACAGTAATCACCACTCATTCTAAAGCTAAGGATAAGATTATTCCTCATAATTGAGCTTGAACTGCTAATTTGTATGATGTGAGGAAAGCAAGAAGGCTAATTAGTGTTTATAAATATATAAATTTTAATATTCAACACTCCAAACATTTGGAGTGTTTACACTTATATTACATACTCTCATTTCAATTAAATCTACCAGTGACAGGAAATTAGTCTCACAATTGGATTCTGTTCATTTGTTCAACCTGCACGGGTAGGAATGGCCACAGCTGTAGGACAAGGTTGTTCACATTATTTATAACATGTCAATTGCTACTTTTCAGAGCAGTGTACAGGGTACACAAAAAGAAGCTCCTTGAAGATTGTGGTATTTTTGAACCACAATCAGGCATACCCTGATCACGGCAATCTTTCTCACACTGGGTCAGGAAGAAGGAAGAGTGTACAAAAGAAGATCTAGCAAATGGCCAAGATAATGCTTTTGACATAGCCCGTTTTTGGTTTAAAAAATAGTCTATTTCAACATTTTAATTTGTGTTGAATTTTACCTATATTTCATATATATACAAAATTCCTCAATGCTCTAGTATGGATAATTAGTCCTGTATGTATTTTAAAAGCCATTTAAAGAAAGTGTGTTCTTATCTTCCTAGTACAGGAAAGATCTTTATTAGAGAAAATGAATAAACTTTTTCCTCCTTACAAGTATTCACATATTCCTTCATGCCATGGTTTACCAGTAGATGTGTGGCCATGTTGACATGTTAATGGATATCCACATATGAAATGATGATATCTTTCTGAATGTATTTACAGACAACTTTAAGGTCATCTATGTGGAAACTTGTTCAAATATAAACACTCACATGGTCCAAAGAAACAACCATGTATATTTGTTATTACAGAAATGTGATGAATGAGATAAAAATAAATCTATAGATCTGTCTCATTAAATTTAGTCTGTAATCTCCATCCACACTGATTCATGCTTTATGCTGACATGCAATAAACTGTGACTCAGCATATTTCAAACATGTAAATTCAAACTGAGGCTTCATGACCTTTTTCTGGTGTATGGAGTTCAAAAATAAATAAAGGAGATGTGTAGGCTTTAAAAAAACAATCACACATATACATACTTTATTTATTTATTAATGTTGTAATGAGCTGTCCTACCAAACCCATTTTTAAACTACACCCAATGATTATGGTAAGGTTTTTCCCCCTCTATAAGGGACTGTAAGGGACTGCAGTGACTCAAATGGCTAAGACACTGACTGGGAGGTGAAAGGTCAGCAGTTTGATTCCCAAGTACTGAAGGATGGAATGAGCTCCCATCTTTGTCCTAGCTCCTGCCAACCTAGCAGTTCGAAAGCAAGAAATTGCAAGTAGATCAATAGGGACCACTTCGGCGGGAAGGTAAACCATGTTCCATGCTCTCCAGTGTCTAGTTATGCCTGCCACATGACCACAGAAAGGTCTGCAGAAGCAGACAGCGCTGGCTCTTCAGCTTTGAAACAGAGATGAGCACTGAACCCTAGAGATGGATACGACTGGCTTTCGAGCAAGGGAAACCTTTACCTTTTACCTCCAATAAGCTTTCTTCCTGCATCTACTTCACAACGAAAGGTTGGCTACTAACAGTGATTTTTTCTCCTACTACCTCCTCCTCCTCTCTACCAGCTGTTTGATCCAAACATGCACAGCTCATGCATAAGCAAACAGGTGCAAGGGACAGGGGTCTGCCAAAACCTGAGTAAGCATGAGGTACATATGTATCTTGCTGATTGTGGCATGCTACTGATAGAGGATGACAAGGCCAGACAATAGGTAAGGTCAATAGGTGGCTCTTTGATTTTCAAAGCTCCCAACACACAACAGCCACACGGGAGTTTGCAGATTGGGGAAGAACTGCTGTTCTTTCCACCACAGAACATCAAAGCACTGGGACAGACTGCAGTTTGGCATGCATCTGGGATGCAAATACTTCTTATTAATAATATACAACAAAACAGACATTAATTCCTTTGAAACCAAGATTAGTAGCCAGATGAAGTTCATAATAAAACACATGAGCATTTCATTTTTGTTTAAGTTTTGTTTTCTGTTTCATTTTGTACAGTTTGTTTTCCAAACCTTTATTACTGATGAATGAGATCTTTTAATAAGGAAAATACATCCTTATATGACAAATAGATAGTACTTATCCAGCTATGACTAAGAGAGGAGAAATTAATGTCTACCAAGTATACAGTCACATTTCCTCTGAGCCCTTCTCCTGCTCCCTGCTCATGAAATTTTAAAACTTTTAAACACATCCAATACAAAGGCAAGCTTACAGCAGATGGTTGAGGAAACACTGACAGAAGCCTAGTTGCATACATAAGCGACTGGTTAAGAGTTAGCTGGGCATTTACTTCCATATGCAATAATCAACCAATACTGGTCCCTGAAATAAAGGGGAATATTAAGTATATTTCCCCCTAAAGAAGGAAGGAACATTCTTTTATTCCTATTGTTTTTTTAAAAAAGATGCTACCAATTCATTTTTAAAAATTATTTTTATGAGCAGAACTGACAAGCACCTACACAGGCCCAGGAGTTGTCTTGTTCAACATATATTTGTTGAAAAAATTCAAACTTCACTTTATATAATACTAGCAAGGGTTGCCCGGCGTTGCCGGGCTTTTCCCCCCGTGTGTTTTAATAAATTTTATTATTGCAATTTTATTTTTGCAATAGTTTTAAATTGTGTTGGAAGGTTAAATTGTGTTAATGTTTTTTAAAAATTGCTTAGTCTGTAATTTTAAATTTTTAAATGTTTATTTATGTAATTGTTTTTTGGCTTGGCTGTTATTAACTGGGATCTGATTTTTTGGTTTTTTTTAGGATTAATAAAAGAAGAAAGTATGATATAATTTTTTCAAATTGTTTTATGTAAGTGAATAATGTTTTAGTTTTTTGAATTTTTTAAATTAGTTGTACCGTAGGTCATAATTTTCATAATGTAATAGTAAATGTTTTTTACATTCCTTGGTTTTAAAATGTGTTTAGATTTTTGGAGTTTAAATTTGAGTTATAACTCAGCACAGGAGTTTTAAAAGTTTCTATTGTATTTTATTGACATATGTTTTAGTGTAATTTTTTTAACTTGTTTTTATTGGTGTGACCTTTTGTGTAAAATTGTGAATTTGTGTTATGCTGTTGTGTGTTTTTGAATTGTTTTTACTATTGTGGCCAGCAGGTGGTGCTGGTAGGGGTTATTGTATTTTGACTTTTTCTTCTCTCCTGGCCTCTGGGTGGAGCTTCTTCTTGGAAGTAGTCTCTTTCTTTATTCATTTGTTTTTCAGTCCTGGTGGTGGTTGCACATGTTTTGGTAAGCTTGCTTGTTTTCTTTGTTTTGTGTGTGTGTGTGTGGGGGGGGGGGGGGTTGGAATTTGTATTTTTTGTCTGTTTGTTTTGTTTTTGATTGTGTCCTTGTTTACTTCGTATTGTTTTTGGTGTTTTTGTTTTTGTGTATTTTTGGATGTGTTTGACTGTTTTTAGATATGTTTTAAAAAGATATTTATTTATTTGGTGTTGGGGATTGGGGAAGGGACGTGGTCATTGGGGGTTAGGAAGGATGGGCTAGGTGGTGGGGAGAGGGGCATGGTCGTTGGGGGTTAGGAAGGGTGGGTTAGGTAGTGGGGAGGGGGGCATGGTCGTTGGGGGTTAGGAAGGGTGGGCTAGGGGGGTCGTTGGGGTTAGGAAGGGTGGGCTCGGTGGTGGGGAGGGTGGCTTTAGTGTGTTATGGTGGTTTGTTTGTGTGGAGTCGTGAAAGTAGATCGGGTTTCCCCTTTAATATCTGTGGGTGGGGGTTGCGACCCCCCTCTCCGCTGCCTTCCCTAGGGTTGGGAGGTTTGTGGGGAGAAAAGGGCTATATTGCCCCCACACTTCTGGAACCAAACGATCAGGCAGACTGGATGGAATCCCCACCCCCACCCCCTTCTCCTTTAAAGAAGTCCGTTTTTAAAGAGAAGAAAAGACGGAGTTGTTTGAAGGAGGGGGAGGGGTGGGGGATCGATCCTCTCTGCCTGTTCGTCTGTGTCCAGAAGGGGGGGGGCAATATATCCCTTTTCTCCCCACAATCCTCCCAAACGTAGGGAACCCAGCGAAGAGGGGGATCGCAACTCCCCCACCCCCTGATATTAAAGGGGAAACTCCAGTCGGCAGCTTCAGGCTCTGTTGGTGAGGGAAGGAAAAGGAAAGCCGGCTGGTGTGTGCTTGGCTGTGACTTGTTTTTCTTTTTCATTTTTCGGGCGCCGTTTTCCTCAGCGCTCTGCCGCTCATGGCGCGCAGGATGCTGGGGCTTGTAGTTATGGGTTGCTGCTTTGTGTTTGTGCTGCGTTTTTTTAAAATGCTTTTCTTTCGATTGGCTGCGGCGCGTTTCCAAATGCTGCCCCGTGCAAGAGCCTCTCAGCCTGATTGGCTCTAGTGCGGCGCGGCGCAAGGAATGTTGGGAAGTGAAGTTGTTTTCCTTTCTTCGCGTTTGTGGGGCTGTTGCCCCACTGCCAGTTTTTTCAATCCTTCGTTGACCTGCGTACCCAGATCGGCCGTGTGCACGAAGGGTGAGTGCAGGCAAGTAGGGCGAGGCATAGCAACCTATAGCCAGTTCCAACGGTTAACCCTTGGATTTATAGGTTAAGATTTCGGTGGTCCACCAAAGTTTTTACCCAATTCTGCCCTTTGATTTTATGCATGAATGACACAGTTAGCTTTCATCACAATATATGTTATGATCAGAAGGGATGGCTGGAGAGAACTTATTTCACAAGCATGTAATAACTTTTCAATTAAATTTCACGTTAGCAGGTCACTCACTTCTCAGAGTGTCACAGTTGCCTCCTTGCCTCCTTTTGCCAGCTTTAACCAAGTCACCAGTCCTTGATGACAAAAACCTCAACCAAGTAATTCTGGTGTTGTTCCATCTATTCTATCATAGTCAGAGTCTCCCTGACTCGAACTCCTATCTTTTCATATTCAGATATTTAGTGAGAACATGTTTCTATTTTACTTAAACACTTTGCTCTTATAGGTAATAGATAGATTCACATGATATGGGTGTATTGTTATCTAAAATAAATCACAAAGAGAGTTTGATATAAACAAACAAAAAGATTTTATTGAAGGACCACAGCTATTTGAGATGAAGAGAAAGTTACAAATAATAAAAGTATGAATGATAAAGAGCAAAACAACAATAAAATGCAAATATTATTACTGTAGTTCAAAATCAATAACTTTTGACAGACTCTCTAATTTTCTGACACACACTCTCTAGGGATGCTGGTCAGACTTTTTTAAATAAATAGCAGCATAGATTATGGCTCATGACTGATTCTAAATAGACTTCTTTCTCTCACAAACATTTAGCTCTAACTTCCCTTTCCCTCCAAACTGACTTTACTCAAAATATATTGTATCTTATTCCTACCAACTACATTCCAATCACACCAATCAATCAGCACTATGTCATTCAACAGCCAATCACACTAGCACTCTGCCCCTGATTATGCACTATACAGGCATACTGTTCACATGAGAGCCATATAAAGATATAGTTAAATAAAGGCACATATATACCTGTACATGGAGGCTTAATAAAGGATGGGATCATCATAACGATCATTCAGTATTAGAAACTAATAGAATAACCCTACAGTGCTGGTGAAGAAGGTGAGTGTCCATAGAGGAGGAACTGGCAGCTTTTCTTGTGCAAATATTATTTTAGTAAATGGCATTTAAAGAATAGCCATTTAAACATTTTGATAAGAAATACTGTACACTGATTCTGTTTAAGTCCTAAACTGCAGAGCTAAGTTAAAATCTCCAGAAAACTAAAAATCTTAGTCTGCAAGTTGCTTAATGGAAATAATAATAGAATCTTGAACTATACCTTAAAGATGAATGGTGTAAGGTTCAGAAGATCTGAGTACAACTGCTCCCAAAGTGCACAGACTATACTCCCACAAAGTGTATGAGTTACAATCATAGAAAGATTACTTAAACTATAGCTATGTTTTCCTTTTTCTTTGATATGTGTTGAGTTGCCACTTCAGGGTCAGTATTCTGAAGGAAAAAAATAACTCCATTCATCATATAAGAAATAGCATTGGCTAGGAACTACAATTTTTAAATTGCAAATAAGTTTCCTTTTGCAAATGATGCTAAATTTCTGAGCACAACAAGAAAAGAAATTTGGGAGGAAATAAAATGTCAAATGAAAAAGGGAGGACAGCAATGAAGCGATAAGACAGCAGTGACTTCATGCTTTTTCTGACCTCAGCATTAATATAAATGCCATTAATACAAATCATTTTGAATTCTGAACAACATTTGTAGTTTTATATTTCTTCCAGTTACTCCACTAGTTACCTAATGCAACTAGCCTTTCATGCAGGCATACTTCATTACACTTCCAGTTAATTAATCATGATAATTTTTTGGGGTGGGTGGGTGTGGAGTGAATTGAAATAGATGTTTAAAAACAAATCTTTCAGCTTAGTGACTCATTCAGACTGGCATGGGAGAAATCTGAAGGCTCGATTTTAGGCCAGGTACAAGACTGCAGTGGCTCATGTGGCTAAGACGCTGACTGGGAGGTGGAAGGTCAGAAGTTCGATTCCCGAGTACTGCAGGAAGGAATGAGCTCCTGTCTTTGTCCCAGCTCCTGCCAACCTAGCAGTTCGAAAGCAAGAAATTGCAAGTAGATAAATAGGGACCACTTCGGTGGGAAGGTAACAGCGTTCCGTGTGCTCCAGTGTCTAGTCATGCCTGCCACATGACCACAGAAACATCTGCAGAAACAGACAGCGCTGGCTCTTCGGCTTTGACACAGAGATGAGCACTGAACTCTAGAGTCGGATACGACTGGCTTTTGAGCAAGGGAAACCTTTACCTTTATCTTTACAAGACAGCTAGTAGTTTTTCCATGTAATACCTGACATGACTATAATGGGCAAAGCAAACTCGTGGATATCCTGGAAATATCAAAAAGTGTCTCTCATTTGGTATGTTACCATCAGCACCATATGAGGAAACATCAATTGCTGAGTTTTCCAATGTTTGAGTCAATAAGCAAATACCTCATATGGAGGGAAAATATGGCATAGTTGGCACCACTTCTGCAATAGATTTTACCCAAGGAGCAATAGAAATGAAGAGTCACTCAGCAAGCCTACATGGCCAGCCTCTAATTTATCATGGCTTACTTCTCTTGCCTGCCAGCAGAGCTGAAATCATATGTTATTGTCCCAAACCTGTCACTTCCTGGACTGCTTTTTAATCTTCCTCCCAGAATTACATTCAGAAAGGTCACCGCTATCCAATTAGAACCTTATCAAAGATGCACATGCAGCTTGGATTCATGCTTATCGAGAACAGGTCATAAATCCAGAAATTGCACATCACAAAGTACCATTACCATAATGAATACTTAAAGGAAGAGGATGGGAAATGTGACAAAAATAACTGTGTATTTGCTAAGCAAGCTAGCAATTCGCTCTTTTTCTGTATTCTTCATGGCAGGTGTATGATTGAAATGGTTTCTTAGGAGAAGTGGTTAAGACAATAATGGAATATAATCAACAAAACCTAAAGCAGACTAATGCATCTGATACTTAGATAAAATGGTACCAGCAGTATTCTGGTACTACAAGATTGCAAGCGCGGCGCCAAAATGGCCGCCGCGCCCTTTGCGGGCCCCCCCCACAGGACAGAGAATCCGGGTAGTTAGGGGCGTGGCCAGCTCCCTTATAAAAGGGGTGGCCACGAGGCAGCCGAGCTGCCATTTTGCCTCAGCGACGGAGCGGAGAAGTTTTTTCCCTGCGCCTCCGTCGCTCGTTGGTATCACCGGGAAGCCTTTTGGGTCGATTTTGCCTAGCTAGCTTCCCTTTTTTGCTCGAGATGCCTTCCAAAAAGAAGGCTGCTGCGAATTCAGCCCGGGCTGTTAGGAGGCACAACCCAGGTCGGAGGACCGTGGTGCCGCCTCCTCAACAGCCACCTTTGCCATCCCCGGCCGGGGCTGGTGGCTTGGGGTCTATCGCCCCTTGGCCCGATCAGAGTGCGGGCGCGGAGGGCGCTCCGGCCCGCGGCCCGCGAGCGGTGGACACCGCTCCTCCTCCTG
The DNA here is from genome assembly GCA_035047305.1 of Bradypodion pumilum. Taxonomy (NCBI): domain Eukaryota; kingdom Metazoa; phylum Chordata; class Lepidosauria; order Squamata; family Chamaeleonidae; genus Bradypodion; species Bradypodion pumilum. The sequence goes on from JAWDJD010000003.1 coordinate 75,380,232, forward strand.
CCCAATCCGTTGGGCCGATTACTTTTGGGCCGCAGCCTCTCCCGGGGCCCTCTAGCCTTGGGGGGTGGCCCGGTGCCCTGCCTTGGCAGGTTTCCTCACCAGCCCTACCGGGCTTCGGCCCTGGCCAATGGCCATATATGGGCCATGGGGTGCAGGGAACTGTCCCCATGCAAGGGTCAGGTGGGCCGGCCGGCTCTTTACCCATGGTCAATGTAGACACCTTACTGGCCCGTATTGCGGCCTTGGAGGAGTCTTTGGCCCGGGCCAGTCAGGCAGGTGCCCCTTTCGGGGTACCTTTTGAGGCGCTATCGGCAGCAGGACAACGGCCGGCGGGGAGGGTTGAGCTGCTGCAGGCGGGTGGCGCGGCTCCGGCCACTGCCTCGCAGCTCCCCAGCCAGCAACCTGGTGCGGGTCAAGCCCCGGTGATGAGCTCTACATCGGTCGTGAGCTCCGACGCCCCCAGTGGGCCAGAACCCCCGGTGGGGGCGGCCCACGGGGGTGCAGCATGTGAGTATATGGTGCAAACGAGTACATCCACACACATTCCCAATATAGGGGGGACCTTTCAGTGGCCTTGGCCTCGCGCGGGTGGTGCAGGGGCTACGCCGCTGGCGACCCACCCGGCGACAACTACTGCCACCATGCCCGCTGGGGTGGGCCTCGGTTCTTACACTGCTGGGAACGTACTTGGGGTGGCAGGGTTAACTCAGGCCCCTTTGGGTAGGCCAGCTATCCCCTTTTCGGCTTTGCCGACGGCAGGGTATTCCTTGCCACTGGGTGATCACTTGGCACAGGCTACCAGAGAAAAGATATGGCGAGGGGAGTACGTAGATATCTTCTCACTCCTGAACAGAGAGCCCACCAAGGAAGAAAGGGAGGGTCAGGATGAGAAGGACAAGGAGCAGGCACGCCGCCGTAAGCCGCCGCGTACCTGGGCTAACTGGCTCCCCGCTTATTTGATATACATGGCGGTATATTTGAGGGCGCGGCCGGATCTAGCTATTCCCATGGTCCAATATTTGGACAACATATATAGGGCGATGGTAGATTTCCCGGGCCCCTCATGGCTAGCATATGATGAGGAATTCCGTATGAGGATTCCCCTACACCCCGAGATGAGATGGGATGAGCCGTGCCAGAGACTGTGGCTCTTGTATATGACACCCACACGTCCTGCCCCGGGGGATAGATACCATTGTGGACATGCGGTCCAGCGAGCAGCTCCAGCGCAGGGTACCCGCCAACTGGCGGGGCAGGGGGTTCCAGCCCGCCTGCTGTGCTGGACTTTCTCGTCCAATGGTTCCTGCAGTCGGAAGAACTGCAGGTATAAGCATGAGTGTCCCACATGTTCTGGTCCCCATGCAGCCTCTGCTTGTCCCAAGCCTGGGGGGCGCGAGGCAGAGGGAGGGGTGGACAGTGGGCTGGCAAGCCTGCCACGGATGGAACTAGTTCTCCGAAAGGCCCCCTCCCCAATTAAGGTGGACATGCTGGAGCGCTGGCTCGCATCGTACCCAAGGGGAGAGGACAGAGAGTATCTCATCCAAGGTTTTAAGCAAGGATTTCGTATCCCTTTTATGGGTGATAGATCCCCTCAGGATGCTCCCAACCTTTTATCCCTCAGAGGAAGGGAGGAGGTAGCCGAGGCCAGCATTAAAAAGGAATTAGACGCGGGCAGGGTCGCCGGACCTTTTCCCGCACCCCCTTTTCCCAACCTTAAGGTTTCGCCATTGGGTTTGGTTCCCAAAAAGTCCCTAGGTGAGTTTCGCCTTATTCATCATTTGTCCTACCCAGCCGGCCGATCGGTCAACGATGCGATACCTGATGACCTTTGTTCGGTCAGGTATACATCGTTCGACCATGCGCTGCGCATGGTGCGCTCGTGTGGCCCGGGTGCCTTGCTGGCCAAGTGCGACATTAAGTCAGCTTTTCGCCTCTTGCCGGTGCACCCGGGCGACTTTGAATTGCTGGGTTTTAAGTTTAGAGGGGAGTATTATTTTGATAAGGCCATGCCTTTTGGCTGCTCCATATCATGCTCGGCTTTCGAGCGTTTTAGTACCTTCCTAGAGTGGGCTTTCGTCCGCAGGTCAGGGTCCCGGTCTGTAGCCCATTACCTGGATGACTTTTTATTCGGGGGTGAACGGGGCTGGGACACGTGTGCACGTCTCCTCAATACATTTCAGACGCTAATGCAGGAACTTGGTGTCCCTTTAGCGCCCGAAAAGACCGAGGGCCCGTCGACCGAACTAGTATTCCTGGGGGTTGAGATTGATACAGTAGTACAGGCTTCTAGGTTACCGGGTGATAAGGTGTCCAGGATAGTGACCCTTATCTCGGAATTGCTGGCCAAGCGTAAGGCATCCCTGAGGGAACTGCAGGTGCTACATGGGCACCTCAATTTTGCCTGCAGGGTGGTCGCACCGGGCAGGGCTTTCGCCCGGCGCTTATGCGACGCCATGGCAGGGTTATCCAGGCCCCACCACAGAGTCAGGCTTACCCGGGGTATCAGGGCAGACATGTTAGTCTGGTTGCAATTCCTGAGGGAGTTCAACGGGGTCTCATTTTGGAGGTCTGACCTCCTGGCATCCCCCAATTTCCAGATCCAGTCTGATGCCTCAGGATCCCTGGGTTATGGGATGTACTTCAATGGGAAGTGGGCCTATGGTGGGTGGCCACCGGCATGGGCAGGCACAGGTCGCCTGCGGGATCTCACATACCTGGAATTTTTTCCCATTCTCGGGGCTTTGATGCTATGGGGCGAACAGTGGGCTAATTCGGTGGTGCATTTCTGGTGCGACAATGCTGCTGTTGTACACATTGTCAATGCACAGACTTCTAAATCGCCCAGAGTCATGGATCTAGTGCGCCATTTTGTGCTGCGCTGCCTGCGCCTCAACGTCTTGTTCAGGGCCAGGCATGTCCCAGGGGTAAATAACGATATTGCTGACGCTTTGTCCCGCCTGCAGATCTCCCGGTTCCGCGCCTTGGCCCCGGATGCGGAGGAATTTCCCTCGCCACTCCCGGACGAGATGTGGACTATTGGCAAGGAGAGGTGAACCGGGCGATTGGCCTGTCACTAGCGTAAGGCGTATCAACAAGCATTCAATTTGTATAGGGCTTTTGCTACTCAATTTCAATTGCCAGAGACCTGGCCTATCCCGGTGGACCATGTTCTGCGGTTCATGGTTCACCTGCATGCACAGGGCCTTGCACCTCGCACCATAGCATCCAAGCTCTCGGCGTTGGCTTTTATGGCCAAAGTAGGGGGTCATGTGGATACCACCTCTGACTTCCGTGTGAGACACGTTTTGGAGGGGTGGGTGCGCGAGCGCGGGCGTTGCCCGGACGACCGGCACCCTATTTCCCCAGGGGTTCTTACCCAGTTGGCCCGGGGCTGGCCAGGCCTCTGTTTTGATCATTATGAGGCAGCCCTTTTTCATGCAGCCACAACGGTGGCATTTTTTGGAGCGCTCCGCATCAGCGAACTCGTGATGCTGTCTAAGGCGGATGCAAGTGGTAGGGCACTGGAACTCGGAGATGTATATGTTGCCAAAGACTGGGCCCAGTTGAGGATTCGCTCCTCTAAAACAGATCAGCATGGCGTAGGCAGTGGAGTAAGACTGCTACGGTGTTCTTTGGCAGACATCTGTCCGGTTGGTGCCCTACAGGAATACCTGGCACTGCGTGGCATGCACCACGGCCCGTTTTTCTGTCACCAAGATGGGTCTCCCCTTACTAAATTTCAGTTTTGGAAGGTGACAGCCAGAGCCCTCACCAGGGTGGGCCTACCAGGTGCCCGTTATGGCACACATTCGTTCCGTATTGGCGCAGCCTCTACAGCAGCTGCTTTTGGGTACTCTGGGGCTGACATACGTAGCATGGGGAGGTGGGGCTCACAATGTTTTCAGTTTTATGTGCGCCCACTCCCGCCATGAGTACCAATCCAGTCACCTTACCTTCCTTTTTCTCAATTTTCTTACAGACCCTGGGTGTCGTATTACACCGGTGACAGTATGGCTGGTGGGCCACAGCTATGTGCTCAGGGCAGCGCGTTACGCTGCGGCGACAGAGTGGGGACCCCGACTGGGACTGGGTGACCACGCCAGTCTCGCATGGCACGGTAAGCCTGGGATGTTATGGCGGGAGCTGCGGCCTTTCCTTTTTTCTGGCCTGGGGGCTGACCCGCCTGACATTCTAATCATCCACCTGGGGGGCAATGATTTGGGCCAGGTCACCGGCTTATCGCTCAAGCATGCGATTTGCGAGGACCTCGCCTACTTGCATTATGTCTGGCCTGCCACAGCCCTGGTTTGGTCGGACATTGTTCCGCGCCACTCTTACAGAGGGGGCGTTAACCTCCTGGCTCTTGACCGAGCTAGGCGCGCGGTCAATAAGGCAGTGGCGCGGTTTCTCACCACCAGGGCTTGGGGACGGGTTAGTCATCACCCCGATATTAGTCTACAAAATTGTGACTTGTATGCAGGGGATGGGGTCCATCTGTCGCGAGGAGGTATGGACCTCCTGTTGGGTGACTGGCGAGCAGGCCTGTTGACCGAGCTGACGGTCTGGGGGGGGGCGTCAGGTCTTCTGTGAAGCCCCTCCGTGTGGCGGGTAGCACTGGTAAGGTAAACAGTATGACCCACAAGTATCCGGCAGGTTCGCAATTGACTGGACAACACTAGACAGGAATAAAGTAGTTAAACGTTGTCCGGTCAACGACGAACCAGGCGATGGGGTGATGATGATTGCTAACCAGCATGCATCACCCCTGTGATTTCACGGATACGCGTCAGAGGGTGGGGTCATGAGTTAGTTATTGACTACGGTCAACAATTTGTTTGTTGTTAACAAACAAATTGATACAAATCGATACATTGTAACCAATTGCCGTTGGCAATTTTGGGGTGGTACCTTACCAGTGTTACTTCGGCCTGCTTGCCTTAGGAATTATGATTGGTCGTTTTACCAATACAAATTTATAATTCGGACTAGGGCATGGAATCAATAAATGTGGCCCTTTGCTGTTATCCACTTTCAATGTTGTCTGTGTCCGTTATTGGGGGGGTGCGCCTGCAATGCAAGCGCGGCGCCAAAATGGCCGCCGCGCCCTTTGCGGGCCCCCCCCCCACAGGACAGAGAATCCGGGTAGTTAGGGGCGTGGCCAGCTCCCTTATAAAAGGGGTGGCCACGAGGCAGCCGAGCTGCCATTTTGCCTCAGCGACGGAGCGGAGAAGTTTTTTCCCCTCCACCCCCTCCCTAGTTAACAGTGTGATTATGGTCGCTTCGGGGCCGGGTGGGAATTTTTGGTTGGGACCCATATTGGCTTCGGGTCCTGGCTTTTTTGCCCATCCCACACTGTTGCTATGGTTTGATATAGGGGTCTTTCTTCGTTCCTACTGTTGACTTTGGTCACATGGGCGGGTAGCACTGGTAAGGTAAACAGTATGACCCACAAGTATCCGGCAGGTTCGCAATTGACTGGACAACACTAGACAGGAATAAAGTAGTTAAACGTTGTCCGGTCAACGACGAACCAGGCGATGGGGTGATGATGATTGCTAACCAGCATGCATCACCCCTGTGATTTCACGGATACGCGTCAGAGGGTGGGGTCATGAGTTAGTTATTGACTACGGTCAACAATTTGTTTGTTGTTAACAAACAAATTGATACAAATCGATACATTGTAACCAATTGCCGTTGGCAATTTTGGGGTGGTACCTTACCAGTGTTACTTCGGCCTGCTTGCCTTAGGAATTATGATTGGTCGTTTTACCAATACAAATTTATAATTCGGACTAGGGCATGGAATCAATAAATGTGGCCCTTTGCTGTTATCCACTTTCAATGTTGTCTGTGTCCGTTATTGGGGGGGTGCGCCTGCAAACAGTAAAACCACGACTTACAAATGCCCTGAGTTACATAAAATTTGACATACAAAATGATTTTGTGCTAAAACCATGTCCCGATTTACACAATTTCCTATGGGTTTGCTTCGAGTTACATAAAGATTATTTTCCCTATAGGTTTTCCTATGCTTCGATTTACATAAAAATTACATTTTTCCTATAGGTTTGCTTCGAGTTACATAAAAATTCGACTTGAGAAAAAGCCTATGGAACAGATTTTTTTTCGTAAGTAGGGGTTTTACTGTACTCTGCTCCTTGAACTAAAAGTGGTGTTTCTTTCTTATGAATATTAATACAATGCATACTAATTAGTATAGCAGACACTTAAAAAAACCTATTGTCAACAATTAAAATACATATTTAGGACATTGGATATGTGTAATAGATATTTGCTAGGATATATGTAATAGATATTTGCATGACCAAACTCACTATATGTGTAGCAATCTTGTTGGAAGATACTGTCTCAAAGCTAAATATTTTATCTACATGGAAACAGGATGTTATAAATTGCAACAATGCCACACAAGTGGTTAATGTTAGTAGCCTGAAACTGATCAAAGTGTTCTAGTCCTTCACACCTCAAACTGCTAAAAATCTGTTAATTTTTAAGGGGCAATGTAACACTCTGTGCTTTTGTTTTGTCTTTCAACAAGATAAAGAGACACTTTTCTGGAAACTGTCACTTTTGATTATATATTTAGAAGGCAGAACCCATTTTCTTTTATTTATTTCTTTTTTGGCAGATGATTGACACTATAAAAACTGGCAGCACTGACCTCTCGATCTTCATTCAAGCCTTCACATTCATACATCTCTTCATGAAGATATATGGACTGGGACTAGCTTTCACCTTTTGGTTTAATATATAAAAATATAATTATTTCTTCTTGTTTGATAATTGTGCTCAAGCAATCCACCATTTTCATTTTAGACTCTCCCTCCCACCCACATTCCAAAATGTTTTAGTGCATATTTGTTAATGATGTCTCACAAAACCAAAATGAATAATCATCCATTTGGAACATCACCACCATGGCCTGCATAGTGGACCATTTTTATTTCAGCAAATTCTTCATATTCCACATTATACAAGGAATATCTTCTCCTCTGATTTAAATGGTTATGGGAAAGTTAAGTAAGAATTTTTAAATGACGAGTAAATGTGCCTTACTTGCTATTACTCTGTCAAAAAAATTGTTTAGAGGCAAAAACTCCGAGATACTTTCACCATTCCCTGTGCTGGCCAAGACTTTGAGAACTGTTATCCAAAACATTGGTGCCCCAAGGTTGAGAACCACTGCTCTAGTGCAAAGCACTCCTACTTATGCAAGTCAGAGGTAAGACACCCAGATTTCACAGATTTCCTTTACTAAATCATTTTCAAGTAAAGGTAAAGGTTTCCCTTGCTCGAAAGCCAGTCGTATCCGACTCTAGGGTTCAGTGCTCATCTCTGTTTCAAAGCCAAAGAGGCAGCATTGTCTGCTTCCGCAGACATTTCCGTGGTCATGTGGCAAGCATCACTAGACACCGGAGCGCACTGAACGCTGTTACCTTCCCACTAAAGTAGTCCCTATTTATCTACTTGCAATTTCTTGCTTTCGAACTGCTAAGTTGGCAGGAGCCGGGACAAAGACAGGAGCTCATTCCGTTCTGCAGTAGTCGGGAATCGAAATGCTGACCTTCCACCTCCCAGTCAGCGTCTTAGCCACTTGAGCCACTGCAGTCCCTGTCTAATCCTTTACTAAGCACCCCAATTAACATAGAGTGCAAAATGTGCAATATAATTTGTATAATTTTGCAAATTTACATATTATGCAAATAAAAAATAAACTTTTGTATTATATAAAGTAATCACTTGAGTGTTCTTTTGTCACTGCATTTCAGTCTTAACAATTGTATCATAACTATTCAACTAAAAAATGTAATATTTAGATTGTTGGATTTGGAAAAGGGTGACTGAAGTTCAAATCATTGGTGTCATTAAACAGCTCACTTGGTATTCTTGGTTCCATCAATACTTCTCACTAAAAACCCTGCATGGCTATTTCCCTGTTAAAGAGGGAAATGACATTTTGCAACATGTCTGGACTTCATGAGATAGTATTGGTTTTTAGCATGATTTTTTTAAAATGGTGATAAAAAAAATCCCCTACACATCTATGAGAAACAAAACACCAGTCTCCCAAATTGATATATCTTATTTACAGGAAACACAGTGCAGGATTAACTATAAAAATCCAAGTTTTATTTCCTTCACATACATACATACACACATATACCAATAACTAAAAATTACCCTTTTTTCTCTTTCTCTCTCTCCCCTACACACAGAAATATGCCCCAGTAAATGTAGCTGTCTGAGTAAAAAGTTTAAATACCTAGACAAAGAAGTTCTTCAAATCCATCTATCATCTTATGAAACCTCTTTTGAGAAATACAGTACTCACCCAATTATAAGCACAACAGCAACTGTAACAAGCAGAGGTTTTAATAATTTATATTCCTCAATTTTCTTCTTCCTCTGTTGTTTATGCTTCTTTATACTTGCCTCAAAGTAACACCTAGTTAATCCTGCAGAAACGTATGGAATATAAAATGGAACTTGGTGACTCCGGAAAACCACTCTTAGTCTATGAATATAGATAGGTACATAGACTGATAAACTTACAGTAGGTCTAAAAATGACCTCAAATGTCATTGTTTTATCCCAATGCCAAAGCAATATACATACTATCAGAGCTTAGAAAGCTTTGCCAGATTCAGCTGCTATGTCTTCACTGTCTTCTGTGCACTATTTGGAGATAACTCTTCAAAGGTATTTCAGTTGTTTGCAACCCAGCTAGTGTTCTCGTAATTGCAGCTTTTACTCAGTGTCTTTAGTTTATACAATCTCTGTGAAACCCTGTACATAGGCTAAAGAGTTGTTCTTTCTGGCTTTAAAATTGATAAAAGAGTGATTATATGTTGTGCCTTCGATCTCGGGCAGGCAGGAGTATTATACAAGCTGTAGTATAGAAAAGGAAGTTGTCTAGGCTTTGAAATTATCCTTCTTACATTTTATTCTTTAGCAAAAGGTGACTCAATCATGTTTCAGGTTTCTTCCAGACGTGCTATTGTCATCATCATTGTCGGCTGCATCTCATATCCGAGTATACATTCCTTTTTTAAATTAAAAAAAAATGCCACTGGCTTGAATTTGTTTAAGGTGGATCACAGCTTGTTATGCACACTGTGATCACAGAACCATCTCCTGTGGCACGTATGAAATGAGACATGCAGGATTTACGTAGCACTGTGATTGCAATGGACTGCCATAGCATTGGGGATAATATGCCGTAGGGCCCAATATGATGGTTTCCAGTGGCATTTCCTCCACTGTGGGGACCATCACTCCACCTAAAGGGACTCATCTGCCTGTAGCCACTGGCCCCTTTAAGGAGTCAGGTTATTTACCGCCGTCCAACACTCTGCATTAAATCGCTGGCTGTATGGTCTACTCCATTACCATAGTGGGATGTCCGGCCAGACAAATAGACCTGCTATAAGACTATTTGTTAGAGATTTACTTCTTTTAAAAAGTGAGAGCAGAGAGAGACTTAAGAATCCTGACCAGTTCATGGGCCAAAGCAGTGTTTACTAATATACAAGTAAAATCCAGCCAACTCAGCAAAAGAACAATCTATATATCTTTTGTGTGGAGACCTAGAGTTAACTGGAGAGCCAGTTCCGGCAACTACGGAGTAATTTGATTCACATGAGAAAAAGCTCTTTTCACTATGTCAAAGCTACAACAGGATACAGCTCACAAATAATTTGCTCCAAGTCATGTCACCTTGGCCAACATACCTACAAATCATCAACTTTCTAAATATTTTCTTTTCCATTTAAAAAAGTAATAATCTATACTAGCAGCTTCTTTGTTTGTAAATATGGTACACATTTTATTTACAAACCAAAAATTATTGGTTTCTGCAAACTCAGTAAGCTGATCAAATATATGTACTTTGAACGTTTTAAGGATGAATAAATCTTTTCTGATCTCTGCTTCAGTTCTGTTCAAAACTGGTGTCATCAGAATTGGAAAACATGTTAATTGTTTCAAGAACATGATTAGAGATTTATTACAACTCAACGTAAAGAAGTACAAACTCCATTAAATTAGGTTTGACAAATGGAAGAAAAAATTATGTCTTCTTTTCTTTCTTTCTTGATAGTACTAATGATTCGTATTTCTTGTGCTTCTGTTCTGTGCAATAGAGATTAACTGCTAGAGAGAAACTCATTTTGTTAGAATGCTTCCTCACACACACCATGCTTTGGGATACACTAATACCTCAAACAATGTCTAAACTTGGTTCCACAAGTTAGGACATTGTATGAATTCCGACTTTGTATGAGGCATGCAAAATCCTATCCGCAATGCCTCACACAATGTCCAAATTATTGCCACTGATGCTTTGTATAACGTCGTTCCCCTGGTGAGAGTGGGGAGGCGGGAGGCTAAAGGCTGGCCCCAGCTGTGAGGCAGCCAGAGAAGCGACCGTGGGGAATCCCCCAAAATATCCAAGCGGCCCCAAGCACCTTCGCCCGAGGACAGGAGGAATGGGGTGAGGAGGAGGAATGGCACTTCCGGGGCAGCGGTGGGAGACTCGATGAGTCTCCTGCTCTTCGGGCACTGGTTGCTTCTCTTGCTCCCGCTGGCGAGTCTCACTCCCACCTACCCGCTCTCAACCAAGGGTCGCTTCCCTGGCGAGAGCGGGGAAGGGAAGCAAGACTGGCTTCAGCTGTGAGGCAGGCAGCGTGGCACACAAGGAGACCAGCCATGCCGGAGTCTCGCTTCCCTTCCCTGCTCACAACCTGGTGAGAGCGGGGAAGCGATCGAGACTCCGGCGTGCCTGGTCTTCTTATGTGCCACGCTGCCCGCCTCAGCTGAAGCCAGTCTCACTTCCCTTCCCTGCTCTCGCCAGGGAAGTGTCCCTTGGAAACTGGCTTCAGCTGTAAGGCAGGCAGCATGGCGCATAAGACCAGGCACGCTGGAGTCTATCGCTTCCCCGCTCTCACCAGGGAAGCGTCCCTTGGTTGTGAGCGGGGAAGGTAAGCGAGACTCCGGCATGCCTGGTCTTCTTATGCGCCACGCTGCCCTCCTCACAGCTGAAGCCAGTCTCGCTTCCCTTCCCTGCTCTCACCAGGGAAGCGAGACTGGCTTCAGCTGTGAGGCGGGCAGCATGGCGCATAAGAAGACCAGGCATGCCGGAGTCTCAATCGCTTCCCTGCTCTCGCCAGGGAAGCGTCCCTTGGTTGTGAGCGGGGAAGGGAAGCGAGACTCCGGCGTGGCTGGTCTTCTTATGCGCCACACTCCCTGCCTCACAGCTGAAGCCAGTCTCGCTTCCCTTCCCCGCTCTCGCCAGGGAAGCGACCCTTGGTTGAGAGCAGGTAGGTGGGAGCGAGACTCACCGGTGGGAGCAAGAGAAGCGACCAGTGCCCAAAGAGGAGGAGACTCGCCGGGTCTCCCACCGCTGCCACGGAAGCGCCATTCCTCCTCCTCGCCCCATTCTTCCTGTCCTCAGGCGAGGGTGCTCGGGGCGGCTTGGATATTTTGGGGGATTCCCCCATGGTCACTTCTCTGGCTGCCTCACAGCTGGGGCCAGTTTCGCTCCCACCTGGCTCACAACCAAGGGAAGCGTCCAGTGGGTGTCACGGCTTCTTTCTCATGTGAAAACCCTAATGCCTCATACAACGTCCGGCGACGGTGTATGAGGCATCTTTTTTCAAAGAATTGGGCGACGTTGTATGGATCCGACGTTCTATGAGGTATTACTGTATGTCTAAGCAAAGGCCTTGAGGTTATGTAATGTCATATCATGGATATTTACATGACACTTAGCTTCTGTTAAATTGTAGTAGAACCTCAAATTATTTACAAATATTTTCATGGTTTACTTCGGTGAACCTGAACCAGATAAATACAACAGTCTACTGCATGCAAGGGCTACTGTACCATAAAGGTATTTTAAGACAGTAATGTGTATCTGAAAAGGAATAAACAACAGGAAAGTGCTGAAAGTTTTAAAATTGATTTATCTCTATATATACCATGTTTTCTACATAGATGGGAATTTCACCACACTTCATATTTGCATACAATATCAGACACACGAAACACTCAAAATTATTGCAATTTCATAGCTAAGAGTTTGTTATATATTAATATTTTAATTAATAAAAATATGATTGAAATAAATCAATTAAACTACATATGTGCACACAAATATATAGTTTTAAATCTCTTGGGCATATTGACAAATATATTGACTTATGCAACCTACTGGCAAGAAATCAAGTTTAGATTTAAAAACAAAAGCCTAAGGAATGGAGTTCTATTGCTTCCAAGACAGTCTACTATAGGAATGTCTAATATATAAGAAGTTTATAGAATGTAGATGGTTCCCTTAACCACTTTTTAATGAAAGTCATTGTGGTGTGTAGGTTTTCAAGTAGAATCCAGCCAATAAGTAACTTACATTAATTTTATTATATCAGAAAATAAACAAAACAAAACGCTGTAGCAATTTGAAGCCTAACTCTTATATTTTAACATTAGCTTTCATGGATCAAGTTTCACCACTTGCAAACCTCAGTCTAGTGAGTTTCCATAGCCTAACAAGGATTCAAACCCAAGTCTCTTGACAACTTACAGTAGACTCCTGTCAAAGTAGAGTTAATTTTAAAAAATAGACAGCATTCTACAATGTGAAAAACAATATTGAATTATAAAGGGAGGGAGGGAAGATAAAGTGATTACTATAGCATTTATTTATTTTTTATTTTATTTATTCTTAGATTTTTATGCCACCCACACGGGGAGACCCAACTCAGGGCGGTGCACAACGGTAAAAACAGATAAAATACAGTAAAATATAACAAAACAGATTAAAACCCTCACTCGACCACCCACCAACCCACCCTCCCATTCCCACCCCACATAAAAGACTAAAAAGGGAATAGGGAATGGAGGAATACCACAGTACACAACACAAAAAGGAGGGACAGTTGAGCTCTAGTTGGAAATAAGCCAACAGGCTGGGGCCGTATTCACATTAGGACCCCACACCTGCCCTGCCAGCCAGGTTTTCACTCCTTTCCTGAAAGGCAGCAATACTGTCTGTAGCCTCAATTCTGTTGGAAGGAGGTTCCAAGGGTTGGTGCGGACACGGAGAAGGCCCTCCTCCGTGTGCCAGAGAGGCGAGCCTCTCTAGCTGAAGGTACAACTAAGGATCCCCAAGCATGCAATAACCAGCCACTTTTTGGTAGATAACAAAGCATGTTGGCTCTAAAGTGAAGTGTTCTTAATTCTATCCATTTTCAATCTTCACCCTGAGGATACCCAACATAATTGGCATGGAGGGAAGAACTTTTGTTCATTTCTCTGTTCCTCCATGCTGAGGCAGCCAATTCAGTTTTCATACTACTCAGGAAGAATGATCTGCATCTCCATCAACACCTTGCTTTGCTTTTGTAATGGGCAGGGATAAGACTCCTACCATATATCCAGTACAAAACCCAAGCTATGGCTTAACAGCTAGAGATAAAGCAACATCCCATCTCTGTTCCAAAATACTCACTTGGGCTCCAGCAGAAATGGTACAGATGCAGGACTAATGGAGAAGGAAAGGCACTTTGGAATTTGTCATGATCTAATTTTCCCAGTCCAATGGCAATGCATTTCAGGAGTTAACAAGCTGTGCAGTGCTATCACCAATCAAACCAGGTGGTGATATTTGCATTGCAATGTGAATCCATCAGACCTTGAGGAGTGACTACTTTTTGGCCAATCGCTCCTAACATCCTATAGCCACTGCCAATATGGCTGAGAGTTCAGAGAACTAGTCTCAGAACATGATTTTTCTAAACTTTGGTTTGGAAACTCTGCCATTAAAACAGTGACAGTATCCATCAACAAATATACTGAATTAAAAAGACCTGAGGAGGTTGGGACATGCACTTTACTAAAAACAAATGTTCTATCTACTGCCCACTTTATTTTCTCCTTGACCTTAGACCATTTTAAGGCACTGGGACCTTTGCTTTCCTCTTCACACTTTCTAAAACTGCAATCGGCTCATCATCAAAGTTTGTCTGACTAACTGCAATTACAAATTACTACTCAATAGTTATCAGAATATAAGGCTGTCACTGTAGATGTCAAGTGTGTGTAATTGCTGTATAGGAACTTCACCACCAGCTTCTGCAATGATATATATGGCCTCTCAGTTCTGTAGCTGCCGGAAGGCTGACACCAACAGCAGTTAATGACATTGCATCATCTCCATAGCCCATTTACCTGCAGGCCAGCAAACAAATGGATATGGGCAATGAAGAGAGAAGGTGGGCAGCAGATACAATATTTATCATAATCCATAATGGAGGAAAATCAATATCTCTTAATCAAGTGACTTATTAGGGGCGGTGAATCTTGGCTGAGTGGCTGTACTGATACATTGGAAGAATAATTAGCACTGAGAACTTTAGACCATCTTTCTCCCTTTCTCCATGTTTCTACTTTCTGCCTCCAGGTAGCTGTTATTACCTTGAGAACCTTCCTGCTTTTATCAGGAAAAATGCAGGGAAACTTGGTGCCAAAGGAGTTTCAGATGTGTTGACAGATAAAGATGTAAACCAGGAGTTCTCAACCTTTTAAAGCTAGGGGCCAGGTCACACTCCCTCAGACAGCTTCAGGGGCCAGATGGACATTTTGCCCTTCCTCCACCACATGGTGTCATGATAATCACAAGGGATTATTTCATATTTTAATTTGATACTTAATAAATGTAGTATTAAGGTTCAAATATTATATTTTTGTAAGCTTTGACAATAGTTAACTCATAAGGGAAGCACACTGAAGCAGTTGAATTTCAATCAACACATACTAGACATTCCATACATCAACACGTCATTAAGCATCTAGGTTGCTAAGTAGCAATGGCAGTCACTTAAGACTCCCGTGAGGGAAGTCACACTTGCATAACAAGGGCATTCCCAAGGGTAACAATAGGTCAATAACCCATCACCTGAGAAAGAGGGAAGGGTGACATTCACATGAGAAGTGGATCATTGGACATAACATCTGCGATAAGATAAACACCTGCACACCTGTACAGACGTTTAGGAATGTGGGTGACGTGAAATTCATGTCTGGGGAATTTTAGTTACATCAGAAACACCTGTTTAGTTACATCAGAAACACCTGTTTAGTTACATCAGAAACACCTGTTTAGTTACATCAGAAACACCTGTTTGGGTAAACAACATCTAGACAAAACAATTAGGTCATCTCACATGTTTAACATTCTGAAAAACCCAGAAAGAGTATTTAAAGAGCAGATTTTGGGTGCTCAGAAGCAACTTTAGTAGGCGATAGCCTATGTTACTTCGAACCCAGAACATGGAACCTTAGGAAGAATCCTGATGGGAGCTTTCAAGCCCATACACTAAGAAATGCCTTCTTAGTGAATTTAGTTATTTTTTTATTTTATTTAGTTTGTTAAATTAGAGTAGAATAGATTATATCTTCTATATGTATCCTACATATTTTGGACTATTATTCGTCTTCAATAACATCTTGGAAAAGACAACAACATCTAGTTTGTCATCTGGAAGAATAAGGGTAATTTTGCAGAGCGGAAAGGGTTAACCTTTCTCTTACTTGGGAGAGATAAGGTTGTCATGGGGAGAGAATGGAGGACTGCTTTCTTCAATCTTTGGCAGGGGAATCCCAGCTTGAGAAGGTAAAAGTTATCTTCAAGACATGCAGCTTCCCAGGGCCAGAAAGCCACTCTGTGTGGGAAGCCACTCTGTGAGTGTGAATGTGGGGAGGTGGCAATAGAACGGGACTAAACCTTGCTACCACTTTCCTGCCTAAAGAGCAGAAGTGCCATCTTTCCCCATTTGAGCATCTGTGGACTGAGGTAGAGGGTTCTTGAGGTAGGCAGCCTGCTTAACCAAGACGGATCAACCTGCTTGTATATCTCAAGTCTGGATAACCCCCCCCCCCGGTACCTCTTAAGGCTCTGTTCTTCTCCTCCCCCCCCCCCAATTTCATGACACATGGCACTTCCTGGTATGGTGGAGGTGGTGGTGGGTCACATGAAATGGTGTCATGGGCTGCATCCAGCCCCCAGGCCACAGGTTGAGAATCCCTGATGTAAACAGTTACAATTTGCCACTGCAAGAATTTTTTATTTATAATTGAAAGACCAATGCCATGTTACATGGCTGTTGAGAATGAAATTCTTCCTATATAATTTTTGGAAGTTGATGACTCAAATGTTTCTTTCTTCTTCCCAGATTTGGTGGAAAAGTCTAACAAACCATTTACCACAGTCATTAAGGCCACCATACAATGTGGCCCTGTATAAAAGCAGCAAAGAATTTGGAAAAATTGTCTCTTTGATGAAACATTTCTCCATGTTGAAGGTTTAGATTTATGAGTAACATGGATTTTTTAAACTTTAATTTTAAGACATGAACTTTTAAAAGAAAAGAAAAAGGATATTATCATTTGCATGGAAGTAATAGTGACTAAAATCATTTTTAAAAATATTGTATTTCTTTTTCTGAAAGTGGAGAAGCTGCATCTTGGTAATTAAATTAAGACATATTCCATTAGGATTATAGATCTCATGTTGAGAGAGAGTTTGTCAACATTCCGTAGATGGATGATGTGATTTATGTATTTTTTATTTTATTTTTTCGCTTCTTACCACCCTGCCTACCATGGCAAAATGACTTCTTGACTGGCAAGGCAATTGCCAACCGGCAAGTTCCCCACCCCCCTTCTTCTGTTTCTCTTGAGCTGTAGAGTTAAATAGATTTTTTAAAAAAATTGATATCATTATTTCAGTTCTACAAATTATAAACAAAGCTTCACATATTAATTTTTGCAGTTTAAATAATTTTGTGACACCTTCTTATGAGTGAGATATGACAATGCTCTTCTTTTGTGTCCTGATCAATCCCTGGACTGCCAAAATGAAGCCACTTTCTTTGCTTTTTCATGGCCAAACACATTTGAGCTTGTTAGTCTTATATGACAATGTACAGACCTATAACTCCACCACAACTCTTATTAATTTTAATCTACAATAAAATTAATTTGCACAATGTGGCATTCTATCTTTGGAGTAAGCCTCATTGTGTTCAGCAACAATTGTCATCAATGGTTTGGCTAGTAAATTGATCAGAGATGTGTTTTTGTAAGGTTTTAGACTATACAGTACTTCCTAAAATTCTCCAATAACTTCAGCCCACAAATCCAAATCAGCAAAACTGTGAGTTTCACTCCCAAAGAAATGGACTTGTGGGTTGCACCGCTGGATCACATTAATTTTTTGTTGCACATTTATTTATTTATTTATTTATTTATTTATTTATTTATTTATTTATTTAAGAAAGAAAGAAAGAAAGAAAGAAAGAAAGAAAGAAAGAAAGAAAGAAAGAAAGAAAGAAAGAAAGAAAGAAAGAAAGAAAGAAAGAAGACACTGCCCTGGTTGTGGGAAGCTTTTTCTCATTCTATACTGGTGGCTTCCATTGAATTAAAGCTTTTAGAAAGCACCAGAGTAGTGTAGCTATACAGTATAGGATTCCCAAAGGAAAATTATTGTTTTCCCTAGTTAGCCTGCTAGCTTAGTGTTAGCTTTCACTTCTAAGGCACTGAACAGCTTTGAGCTAGGGTGGCTGTAATAGCATTTGCAGGCGCACCCCCCCAATAACGGACACAGACAACATTGAAAGTGGATAACAGCAAAGGGCCACATTTATTGATTCAATGCCCTAGTCCGAATTATAAATTTGTATTGGTAAAAACGACCAATCATAATTCCTAAGGCAAGCAGGCCGAAGTAACACTGGTAAGGTACCACCCCAAAATTGCCAACGGCAATTGGTTACAATGTATCGATTTGTATCAATTTGTTTGTTAACAACAAACAAATTGTTGACCGTAGTCAATAACTAACTCATGACCCCACCCTCTGACGCGTATCCGTGAAATCACAGGGGTGATGCATGCTGGTTAGCAATCATCATCACCCCATCGCCTGGTTCGTCGTTGACCGGACAACGTTTAACTACTTTATTCCTGTCTAGTGTTGTCCAGTCAATTGCGAACCTGCCGGATACTTGTGGGTCATACTGTTTACCTTACCAGTGCTACCCGCCCATGTGACCAAGGTCAACAGTAGGAACGAAGAAAGACCCCTATATCAAACCATAGCAACAGTGTGGGATGGGCAAAAAAGCCAGGACCCGAAGCCAATATGGGTCCCAACCAAAAATTCCCACCCGGCCCCGAAGCGACCATAATCACACTGTTAACTAGGGAGGGGGTGGAGGGGGAAAAAACTTCTCCGCTCCGTCGCTGAGGCAAAATGGCAGCTCGGCTGCCTCGTGGCCACCCCTTTTATAAGGGAGCTGGCCACGCCCCTAACTACCCGGATTCTCTGTCCTGTGGGGGGGGGGCCGCAAAGGGCGCGGCGGCCATTTTGGCGCCGCGCTTGCATTGCAGGCGCACCCCCCCAATAACGGACACAGACAACATTGAAAGTGGATAACAGCAAAGGGCCACATTTATTGATTCAATGCCCTAGTCCGAATTATAAATTTGTATTGGTAAAAACGACCAATCATAATTCCTAAGGCAAGCAGGCCGAAGTAACACTGGTAAGGTACCACCCCAAAATTGCCAACGGCAATTGGTTACAATGTATCGATTTGTATCAATTTGTTTGTTAACAACAAACAAATTGTTGACCGTAGTCAATAACTAACTCATGACCCCACCCTCTGACGCGTATCCGTGAAATCACAGGGGTGATGCATGCTGGTTAGCAATCATCATCACCCCATCGCCTGGTTCGTCGTTGACCGGACAACGTTTAACTACTTTATTCCTGTCTAGTGTTGTCCAGTCAATTGCGAACCTGCCGGATACTTGTGGGTCATACTGTTTACCTTACCAGTGCTACCCGCCACACGGAGGGGCTTCACAGAAGACCTGACGCCCCCCCCAGACCGTCAGCTCGGTCAACAGGCCTGCTCGCCAGTCACCCAACAGGAGGTCCATACCTCCTCGCGACAGATGGACCCCATCCCCTGCATACAAGTCACAATTTTGTAGACTAATATCGGGGTGATGACTAACCCGTCCCCAAGCCCTGGTGGTGAGAAACCGCGCCACTGCCTTATTGACCGCGCGCCTAGCTCGGTCAAGGGCCAGGAGGTTAACGCCCCCTCTGTAAGAGTGGCGCGGAACAATGTCCGACCAAACCAGGGCTGTGGCAGGCCAGACATAATGCAAGTAGGCGAGGTCCTCGCAAATCGCATGCTTGAGCGATAAGCCGGTGACCTGGCCCAAATCATTGCCCCCCAGGTGGATGATTAGAATGTCAGGCGGGTCAGCCCCCAGGCCAGAAAAAAGGAAAGGCCGCAGCTCCCGCCATAACATCCCAGGCTTACCGTGCCATGAGAGACTGGCGTGGTCACCCAGTCCCAGTCGGGGTCCCCACTCTGTCGCCGCAGCGTAACGCGCTGCCCTGAGCACATAGCTGTGGCCCACCAGCCATACTGTCACCGGTGTAATACGACACCCAGGGTCTGTAAGAAAATTGAGAAAAAGGAAGGTAAGGTGACTGGATTGGTACTCATGGCGGGAGTGGGCGCACATAAAACTGAAAACATTGTGAGCCCCACCTCCCCATGCTACGTATGTCAGCCCCAGAGTACCCAAAAGCAGCTGCTGTAGAGGCTGCGCCAATACGGAACGAATGTGTGCCATAACGGGCACCTGGTAGGCCCACCCTGGTGAGGGCTCTGGCTGTCACCTTCCAAAACTGAAATTTAGTAAGGGGAGACCCATCTTGGTGACAGAAAAACGGGCCGTGGTGCATGCCACGCAGTGCCAGGAATTCCTGTAGGGCACCAACCGGACAGATGTCTGCCAAAGAACACCGTAGCAGTCTTACTCCACTGCCTACGCCATGCTGATCTGTTTTAGAGGAGCGAATCCTCAACTGGGCCCAGTCTTTGGCAACATATACATCTCCGAGTTCCAGTGCCCTACCACTTGCATCCGCCTTAGACAGCATCACGAGTTCGCTGATGCGGAGCGCTCCAAAAAATGCCACCGTTGTGGCTGCATGAAAAAGGGCTGCCTCATAATGATCAAAACAGAGGCCTGGCCAGCCCCGGGCCAACTGGGTAAGAACCCCTGGGGAAATAGGGTGCCGGTCGTCCGGGCAACGCCCGCGCTCGCGCACCCACCCCTCCAAAACGTGTCTCACACGGAAGTCAGAGGTGGTATCCACATGACCCCCTACTTTGGCCATAAAAGCCAACGCCGAGAGCTTGGATGCTATGGTGCGAGGTGCAAGGCCCTGTGCATGCAGGTGAACCATGAACCGCAGAACATGGTCCACCGGGATAGGCCAGGTCTCTGGCAAGTGAAATTGAGTGGCAAAAGCCCTATACGAATTGAATGCTTGTTGATACGCCTTACGCGTGCGTGGCGCTAGTGACAGGCCAATCGCCCGGTTCACCTCTCCTTGCCAATAGTCCACATCTCGTCCGGGAGTGGCGAGGGAAATTCCTCCGCATCCAGGGCCAAGGCGCGGAACCGGGAGATCTGCAGGCGGGACAAAGCGTCAGCAATATCGTTATTAACCCCTGGGACATGCCTGGCCCTGAACAAGACGTTGAGGCGCAGGCAGCGCAGCACAAAATGGCGCACTAGATCCATGACTCTGGGCGATTTAGAAGTCTGTGCATTGACAATGTGTACAACAGCAGCATTGTCGCACCAGAAATGCACCACCGAATTAGCCCACTGTTCGCCCCATAGCATCAAAGCCCCGAGAATGGGAAAAAATTCCAGGTATGTGAGATCCCGCAGGCGATCTGTGCCTGCCCATGCCGGTGGCCACCCACCATAGGCCCACTTCCCATTGAAGTACATCCCATAACCCAGGGATCCTGAGGCATCAGACTGGATCTGGAAATTGGGGGATGCCAGGAGGTCAGACCTCCAAAATGAGACCCCGTTGAACTCCCTCAGGAATTGCAACCAGACTAACATGTCTGCCCTGATACCCCGGTTAAGCCTGACTCTGTGGTGGGGCCTGGATAGCCCTGCCATGGCGTCGCATAAGCGCCGGGCGAAAGCCCTGCCCGGTGCGACCACCCTGCAGGCAAAATTGAGGTGCCCATGTAGCACCTGCAGTTCCCTCAGGGATGCCTTACGCTTGGCCAGCAATTCCGAGATAAGGGTCACTATCCTGGACACCTTATCACCCGGTAACCTAGAAGCCTGTACTACTGTATCAATCTCAACCCCCAGGAATACTAGTTCGGTCGACGGGCCCTCGGTCTTTTCGGGCGCTAAAGGGACACCGAGTTCCTGCATTAGCGTCTGAAATGTATTAAGGAGACGTGCACACGTGTCCCAGCCCCGTTCACCCCCGAATAAAAAGTCATCCAGGTAATGGGCTACAGACCGGGACCCTGACCTGCGGACGAAAGCCCACTCTAGGAAGGTACTAAAACGCTCGAAAGCCGAGCATGATATGGAGCAGCCAAAAGGCATGGCCTTATCAAAATAATACTCCCCTTTAAATTTAAAACCCAGCAATTCAAAGTCGCCCGGGTGCACCGGCAAGAGGCGAAAAGCTGACTTAATGTCGCACTTGGCCAGCAAGGCACCCGGGCCACACGAGCGCACCATGCGCAGCGCATGGTCGAACGATGTATACCTGACCGAACAAAGGTCATCAGGTATCGCATCGTTGACCGATCGGCCGGCTGGGTAGGACAAATGATGAATAAGGCGAAACTCACCTAGGGACTTTTTGGGAACCAAACCCAATGGCGAAACCTTAAGGTTGGGAAAAGGGGGTGCGGGAAAAGGTCCGGCGACCCTGCCCGCGTCTAATTCCTTTTTAATGCTGGCCTCGGCTACCTCCTCCCTTCCTCTGAGGGATAAAAGGTTGGGAGCATCCTGAGGGGATCTATCACCCATAAAAGGGATACGAAATCCTTGCTTAAAACCTTGGATGAGATACTCTCTGTCCTCTCCCCTTGGGTACGATGCGAGCCAGCGCTCCAGCATGTCCACCTTAATTGGGGAGGGGGCCTTTCGGAGAACTAGTTCCATCCGTGGCAGGCTTGCCAGCCCACTGTCCACCCCTCCCTCTGCCTCGCGCCCCCCCAGGCTTGGGACAAGCAGAGGCTGCATGGGGACCAGAACATGTGGGACACTCATGCTTATACCTGCAGTTCTTCCGACTGCAGGAACCATTGGACGAGAAAGTCCAGCACAGCAGGCGGGCTGGAACCCCCTGCCCCGCCAGTTGGCGGGTACCCTGCGCTGGAGCTGCTCGCTGGACCGCATGTCCACAATGGTATCTATCCCCCGGGGCAGGACGTGTGGGTGTCATATACAAGAGCCACAGTCTCTGGCACGGCTCATCCCATCTCATCTCGGGGTGTAGGGGAATCCTCATACGGAATTCCTCATCATATGCTAGCCATGAGGGGCCCGGGAAATCTACCATCGCCCTATATATGTTGTCCAAATATTGGACCATGGGAATAGCTAGATCCGGCCGCGCCCTCAAATATACCGCCATGTATATCAAATAAGCGGGGAGCCAGTTAGCCCAGGTACGCGGCGGCTTACGGCGGCGTGCCTGCTCCTTGTCCTTCTCATCCTGACCCTCCCTTTCTTCCTTGGTGGGCTCTCTGTTCAGGAGTGAGAAGATATCTACGTACTCCCCTCGCCATATCTTTTCTCTGGTAGCCTGTGCCAAGTGATCACCCAGTGGCAAGGAATACCCTGCCGTCGGCAAAGCCGAAAAGGGGATAGCTGGCCTACCAAAAGGGGCCTGAGTTAACCCTGCCACCCCAAGTACGTTCCCAGCAGTGTAAGAACCGAGGCCCACCCCAGCGGGCATGGTGGCAGTAGTTGTCGCCGGGTGGGTCGCCAGCGGCGTAGCCCCTGCACCACCCGCGCGAGGCCAAGGCCACTGAAAGGTCCCCCCTATATTGGGAATGTGTGTGGATGTACTCGTTTGCACCATATACTCACATGCTGCACCCCCGCGGGCCGCCCCCACCGGGGGTTCTGGCCCACTGGGGGCGTCGGAGCTCACGACCGATGTAGAGCTCATCACCGGGGCTTGACCCGCACCAGGTTGCTGGCTGGGGAGCTGCGAGGCAGTGGCCGGAGCCGCGCCACCCGCCTGCAGCAGCTCAACCCTCCCCGCCGGCCGTTGTCCTGCTGCCGATAGCGCCTCAAAAGGTACCCCGAAAGGGGCACCCGCCTGACTGGCCCGGGCCAAAGACTCCTCCAAGGCCGCAATACGGGCCAGTAAGGTGTCTACATTAACCATGGGTAAAGAGCCGGCCGGCCCACCTGACCCTTGCATGGGGACAGTTCCCTGCACCCCATGGCCCATATATGGCCATTGGCCAGGGCCGAAGCCCGGTAGGGCTGGTGAGGAAACCTGCCAAGGCAGGGCACCGGGCCACCCCCCAAGGCTAGAGGGCCCCGGGAGAGGCTGTGGCCCAAAAGTAATCGGCCCAACGGATTGGGCAGGAGGAGGAGCGGTGTCCACCGCTCGCGGGCCGGAGCGCCCTCCGCGCCCGCACTCTGATCGGGCCAAGGGGCGATAGACCCCAAGCCACCAGCCCCGGCCGGGGATGGCAAAGGTGGCTGTTGAGGAGGCGGCACCACGGTCCTCCGACCTGGGTTGCGCCTCCTAACAGCCCGGGCTGAATTCGCAGCAGCCTTCTTTTTGGAAGGCATCTCGACCAAAAAAGGGAAGCTAGCTAGGCAAAATCGACCCAAAAGGCTTCCCGGTGATACCAACGAGCGACGGAGGCGCAGGGGAAAAAACTTCTCCGCTCCGTCGCTGAGGCAAAATGGCAGCTCGGCTGCCTCGTGGCCACCCCTTTTATAAGGGAGCTGGCCACGCCCCTAACTACCCGGATTCTCTGTCCTGTGGGGGGGGGCCGCAAAGGGCGCGGCGGCCATTTTGGCGCCGCGCTTGCATTCTTCTCATAAATTATCACCATCTTTTAACTATATTGAAAAGGGGCACACGGACAGCCAGTTCAGATTCTTCGCTTTAGAGTCTGTTTCATCAAGAGGCATTGAAAACCTGGCGTATAACATGAAGTTGTGCAAATGCCCTCCTGGCCAAGATTGAGCAAGAGCCATGAATCCAGGAGGACCCCCAGATTACACACAGGGTCTATTTGGGGTAAAATAGCCCCATCCAGAATCAAAGATAGTAGCTCCCAAGATAATGCAGGACCCCTAACCCACAGCCTTGCCAGGACTCAGTTGTAGCCCATTGTCTCCCATCCAAACTCTAACAGCCTCCAGACACCTGGATAGGACTTAAACTGCATCGCTTGGATCACCACAGGCCAAGATGTATAGCTGAGTATCATCTGCATATTGATGATACCTCATCCCATGGGAACAGACGATCTCACCCAGAGGCTTCATGTAGATATTAAATAGAAGAGGTGAGAGCACCGAACCCTGAGGCACCCCATATTCAATGGGCCTAGGTCTGGACCTCTCTCTCTTCAACCACACCGACTGGGTCCGCCCTTCAGAAATGAGGAAAACCAGGACCACACAGTGCCCTGTATCCCCAATCCTTGGAGCCGTTCCAGAAGGATACCATGGTCGACAGTATTGAAGGCCACTGAGAGGTCAAGAAGAGCAAGGACAGAGGGATGACCTCCATCTCGCTCTCACCAGAGATCATCCAACAGCATGATCAATGCAGTCTTGGTACCATATCTGGACCTGAATCCCATCCATGCAAAAAGTGGGATGAAAAATAGATAAAACGTAAACTATTAAATACTTTCCTCTTAATACTTCCCACAGGAAAAAAATGAAGACATACTATATAACTATGACTGAAAGTGCTAGCAGAGAAAGGGAAAGCTTTGTGTTGTCACTTGAAATGGCAAACATTGTAATTTTTTTATCATCAAGTTCAAGCTTGAACATTCATTTTATTTTGGACAATATTTATCAGTCTGTCATGTCAAAAGTAATTCATTGCACTGTAGTTTGTTTTAACAACACTTTCCTGAATTTGCAACTCTGAATTGTGAAGGAAGAATTTAACTGACTTGGGGTGCATTCTGCTGTTTTATCTGGTGTTTTAAATGTTAACTACCTCTAGCTAGGCAGCTGCAAACTTAAATTTAATGGCCACATGCCTGCCTTTAAATCATCTTCTGAATGCATTTTAGAGAATAGACCATAACAATGGCTTGAAGCTTTATTATCCTCTGCAGCTACAAGTCATCACAATGCCTCCTCTAATCAGGTTACTCTGCATCTGCCTGTCACAAATAACCTAGTAACAAGTAAATGGATTGTCATAAATCTTTCAATTAGAATGCATAACTTTATTAGCACAATATTTTTGAACTGACTGCATTATTTTAAATAAGAGCTTTCATTTACTCCATCAGTTGGGGGTCAAATGTACACTGTGGAAAGAAACTATATAAACACAGCATTTGAATCTGGTGATCTCACCTATTTTTATTTAAGTTCTATAGTGCAAGCAACTCATCTTTCTTCCAAAACATTTTGGGCAATAATGTAAAAACTGGAAATATATCAAAATAATGTATATAATTTCAGCTCTGTGATTCTTTGTGTCATAGTCTGATAAATATTGGCTTTGAGATATTATTATAATTGTGTTTCTCTTCAGAAGCTCAGCATAATTGTCACACATCTCTGGTCATTTTTAATCCAACTTTTGAGGTCAAAATTATGTTATAATCAAACACATGTTACTATGAGGTAATGGCCCTTTCTGTTATTAAAAGGCTTCCTCTGAAAGGCATGGATTGTGCCAGGAAGAGGAGTATTCAACTTTTTCTTTCATCTTTCTTTTTGAACATATTTGTCATTGCAAACAGGTATTTCAACCCATGGGAGAGTTAGTAATATGAAAGGAATGGCCTGCAATTGAAGATAGTGAACACGGAAAGAATTAAGTAGTATTCACCCAAAGGTCATTTTAATTAACACAATGGTTTATTAACTTTAATTACAGTTGAACAGTTGATTCAAATTTTCAACAGTAAAAACACAACTGACTTCACAATTGAAACAGAAACATTTTATACCAATGGGTCAATGTTGACCTAGCTACCTGTCTTCCCATTCCTTTCCCACCATTTCACCCCTACTTCAATGGGATTATTAACCTTCAAAACTATATTTATAGGTGTATATCATACCTATACAGAAGAAGGTGATATCTTTTATCAGATCATTTTTAAAAAATCAAATGCTGCATGAGATTTTGTGATACAAAATCACTTCTTCCATCATGCTCCAATTTCTTGTGGACAGTACAAGAAAATTATAAATGAGTTCCAAAAATTCATGGCAGGCGTCTATGTCAGGCCAATTTCTTAGAAGTGAGTTAGAAAAACTGCAAGCTACACTGGAATAGTGGCTTTCAAGCAACACCTCAGATAGCTATTGGTTAAATATCATTCTATTTCTTAGTGCAGTGCTTTTTTAAAAGAAAAGCATACATTACTTTAATGCTTCTTTGTAATTTTTCTATGAAGGTTGGAACCAGTAACACAGTACACAACCAAACTGAACTTAAATCTTGCACAATAGGTTTGTTATATTTTTTTCCATAAAAAAGCAAAACACTTTTTTCCTTTTGTCTTTGTGAACTATCTGAGACAACACCCTGACTGTATTGGTACTAACTCCTTTAAAAAGTTTATTTACAACTACTAATAGCTCTTTAACAATACATTAAATAAAGTAACAGTGAATATTGTTGTAATATCCATAGGGTTTACTGATATTTTGCCCAAGGCCAGGAAGGGGCTGCTTTCTCTTCCATAGGTGGAGACACATATAATGCATGTATACAACTAAGCAATAATGAACCTAAGAAAAACTGCTATTTCTCAAACAGTATTTATCCTTCAAGTTATTACAATTACCATATATACTCAAGTATAAACCAATCTGAATATAAGCTGAGGTACATAATTTTGACCTGAAACCCCAGGAAAATTGATTGTCCCTAGTATAAGCCAAGGGTGGGAAATGCAGCAGCTGCTAGTGAGTTTCTATAATCAAAACACATGAAAATATGGTAAAATTAATTAAATTGTTGGCACATCTCAATTGGGCATGGATCTGGGCCCCTCATGATCACTGACCCAAGTATAAGCCGAGTCACTTTTGGGGAATAAAAAACTCAGCTTATACTCGAGTATATACAGTATGGAAGGATGTGTTAGTAAAAGTACTAATCCTATTATGAACTCTATTTCATTTACTTTTTTTAAAGTTGCATATTTTACTTAGCATAAAAAGTCACACTAGAGTAGGCCCACTAAATCAGTAGGGATTTGGTGGCAACTTCTACCTAAATTCAATTGATTCAAATGGGTTACTTTAGTTGTGATTAACTGCTGTAATGCTGCAACTATAGCAGGTCCATTTGAATCAGTGGAACTTACAGGTATGTAGAGAAGCAGACTCACTAAATCTCAATGATTCAATGGGACCACTCTAGTGATAGATAATACACAACACAAACGGGATTTCAGCATACAAATATCTATAAACTTTACAAATATGTGAATATTCTGCATAGTAAGTAAACATGTGTTTAGCAAATTGTAAAGATCTATCTCCCCCAACCTTCTGCCTATCAGATGTGCTGAACTGCAGCTCTGTTTTTATTTGGATTCTCCTCAACCCCCAAGCCCAATATTTATTGATAAAAAATTTACTTCTCCCAAAACCCCATAATGCAATGAACTGTGCACTGTAGTTTTATGGCTCTTCGCAGATCTTCTCAAATTGGGTTAAAGGATATTCTAGTCTCAATGTTAACACGAGTCCAGAAATGTCTATCAAGGCATAGCTTTACACTGCTTTACTTCTTTCAGTCTCCCCCCCCCCCTTAGCAGAAACCTAAGAAATAGTCTTAAACAGACTGTATGGGCTAAAGCTAATCAACCATATTTGATTTAATAATAAAGCTATAAAGCAGAAAAGTAGTTATGGAGGTTATACAAAATATCCCTCTTCCATATAATGGCCATCATTGTCAGAACTCTCTATCACATCTGAAATCAATATTCATACAGCATCTAAAATTTACCATTTCATCCTTCTTATAAGCAGCTCCACAGGGGCCATAAAATCAAGCTGTTATATTTCTTTAAAACTAGCCAGTTATAAATATAGGCCAATTTATTCATTAGCAAACTGCTGAAGAGTTTAGTTCCTTGATTCAGTGCTTAATCATTTGCTACTGATTTCCACACTGGGTTTTACAACAAGCTGTAGCACAAGTCTGAGTAAGTTACTTTTTTGCAGCCATTACAAAACTCTGAACAAGGTCACCCCCAGACCTGTAGGACTCATATATCAAATGTTAAGTAGAAATGATAGCAGTGTAGAAAAAAAACTGAAACCATAAAGAGAAATGTAGTTGGGGTCAAGGACAACTAACCTGACTATCAACAATAAATTTTCGATTTGTAATATTTACAGTCATTTAAGTGAAAGAACTAGAGATCCTGTTGAAGCACTAAACATGATGTTGTGAACTACAAGATACATTTCCAATAGCAGCTGTAACTAGACTAAAAGAGTTGGGAGAAAGTTCAGATGCAATGCCTCTGGCCAACAGTTTACAGTAAGTATAGAAAGCAGCAAATAGAAAGGTAACATATTTTTTGGACCATAAGACACACTTTTTCTCCCCCAAAAGTGGGGAGAAAATGAGGGTGTGTCTTATAGTCCAAATGCTGGTCTTCAGGCAGCTGTGGCTGTTCGGTGCAGGGGGAAAACCTATGAAAAACAAGTGACCACTAGAGGGCGAAAATCACAATTTCCCATTTAAATGGATTGGAAATAAATTTCTTGTATTCAAAAGTTTTCTGTTTGTATGTTCCCAATGCATTTAAGTGGGAAACCAAACCTGTGCTTAAAAAGAAAGGGTTTCACTTACCTTGATGCCTTTGTCTCTACTCCACGTGGACAAAATGGAGGGAGAATACATGCTTCCTGGTTGAAAGGAGAGCAAGAGGCTAGGCTAGAGTATCACTTCCTTCCTCAGTGCTATTGGCCTGGCCTGCCCATTTCACCTGCAGCGCCACCACTGGTTGCTGGTGCAAAATACAGTATTAATTTTTGTTTTTGTTTTCCTGCTCTGAAAACTGGGTGTGTCTTATGGTCAGGTGCATCTTATGGTCCAAAAAATACGGTAAACTGCTATACTTCCCAAGCGTAACCTTAATCAAGCCACCAAAAAAAAATCAAAAGAGAGCAACCTTCAAGACAAATGATAAAGATGTCAGCCACAATTCATCAAGAGTCACTGGATAAGACACAACCAGTCTGCAAAGAGAAAAGGATAACCATTTCAAAATGTCTTCTATTTATATTACTATTCAACAGCCTTTTACATGAAGAATTAAGAGCACAAAGCTGAAGAACCAAAGAATACTTGGGAATACTTAAACACATTTTCAAATTGATCTGAATTATATTTACTCACTGAAATGGAAGACTGAGACTATTAATATGGCATATTTGACATGGTAACAATTGATGCAAATCCTGGTATCTAATGATAATTCTTCCACACTTATATCAGTGACAGAGCAGAACTGTTGTCACCTCTAAATGTATATACAGTTTTCCTCTCTTCATTTTCATAACAAGAACAAAAGAATCATAGGGCACTTTTAGGCTAATTTACATGCATGTCAACTTTAAGACCTTTGTTTAAAAATTCTGATGAAATAATTGAAATGATTATAGGTTAGAGATCAAAAGGACAATTTTCTATGTAGAGAAATTTAAATTAAGGTATTATAAACACTTCTATGTAGATTCTTCTGTTTGTCATTTTCTTCCACTACAATCAGTTTTGAACTGTTCTGCAAAAATTAGCTCTATTCCCTGTCACTATGAACTTCTGTTACCTTTTCCAAAAGCTAGATACAATTTTCCTTCTTTCTCTAACATATTTTAAAAATATAGCCTTCTATTTAAGGATTTACCATAATTCTGACCTTTTCCATTGCACCATTTCTTGTCCTCAGCTTGTCTGTTGCCTATCCTCATTGTTTCATCTCTTCAATTCTGCTTTCTGACACTGCACTCCCTTATGTCATGAGGCTCTAAAGATTTACTCCTAAGCTATGGTGACTTAAAGAAGAATTTAAAGATAAGTTGGAGTGTAACACTTGGTTAAAGACAGGACCTAAAGATATTCCTATTACCGATAGTCAAAGCATGACCAACTGTTTTCAGATCATACAACGGATGGAAATGATGCAATATGATGGGGTTAAGGAAATGATCTCCAAGGCCAGATTGGGATAATGAAAGAGAGCTTTTCCACTCCCTTTTGTAGAGCTCTGGACATCAAACCTGCAGTGACCAAGGTAACAAAAGCCCTCAGTATTGCTCTCAGCAAGAAAGTGAGGAATCTTGCCTAATTGGCAAATTCCTCTTGGAGTTCTGTTAAAACAAATCAATGAGGTCACAGAATTTTATAAGTATTCTTCATATGTGTCATAGAGTGACAACTCAGAATACCTCCTTATCTTTTAGATTTCCTATACTGATACATTTTTCAACAGAGGAATTAGTTGTTTAAGTAACAAACAAACAAAAAAAATATTTATTGTGATCCAGATATTGTGCTACAGATGTCTGAAGAAGTTACTCACAATCCTCAAAACCTCACAGTGAATTAAAATATGTCAGTTTTAAAGAAACCACAATTATTATTTTTTGCTTTTGTTTTGGCTGACACTGCTGCATAAAGCTCAGATAGACAAAAATGAAAGTGATGACTCTGATCTCACACCCGACATTATAAAAAACAAACAAACATTGAATTCTCAAGGTTAACTTAGTGTTCCATTCTTCTGAGGTCATTAAAATGAGTATCCAGCTTCCTGGGGGCAAATTGTAGTTTACGTGATTGCTTTTTAAATCATCCAAATAGTGCTTTAATACCATGGGTGGTATATAAGCAGCTGCAATTGCATTATTACATTTTCTCCTGATTTCATAATTCATACCAAAAACTACATCTTCCTTTTCTGTCATATTCCCCCAATTTGTCAGCCAGGGGTAAAGGGCATGTTCCCACAAATCAGGAATGCATTTATTTTACTGTACCTAGGAATACATAACTACATAACCTGTTTCTTTACAAAGCCAACACTTACTGTCAGTTCTAGTTTTTTCAATTTTTGTTTTACAATGGTACCTTGCTTAAAGAGCACAATGCGTTCCACGGGATTGTTCTTTAAGCGAATTTGATCTTTAAGTGAAACACCATTATAAGTGACCAATTGTGAGTTCTGTTGGGGGGGATTGTGAACCCCGATTTAGTTGTTAAGCGAGTTTTTGGTTGGTTTTAGTTGTTAGGTGAGGCGACCATTCAGATAAAATTCTGCTCTTTAAGCAAGTTAGTCTCTAAGCAAGGTGCTCTTTATGTGAGGTTTTACTGTAACAATATTGGTTTATTTGTTTATTTATAATTTAAACTTGTATGCCACCTACTTGCCCAAGGGTGACTCCGGGCGGCTCACAGCAATCTTAAAACCATTTTTTAAAAAGCATTAAAAACATCCCTCCCAAAACCCTATCATCCACCCTTCAGTAATAGGGATGAAGTGTCTAAAGAAGCCAATGGGCGGGTGTTCGTACTGCTTGTTCTTGAATAGCAAATTTAAGTCCTTCTGTCTCTTTTTTTATAATGATCATGATGACAATGACAATAACAACAAGAATACAAATTTATAGCAATAACAATAGCAAGATATCTGCATCTGGGAGAAAACAGCAATGATGATACCGTTTCAAAAGATTGCATTCTGAGGGTGATTAGCATTGATAAGATCATGAGCAGTTGCAAAGAGTAGACCTACTAGGTACCAGCCACATTATCATCTGGTACCTCACTGACTCTTAAGTCCAGAGATAGGACCTGAGTAGTGCAGTGGAGTTCCATAACTCTGGTCCTAACATCTGGTTGACTGCGTAAAAATTGAATCTCCTCCTCCTGCTGCTGCTGCTGCTGCTGCAGCTGCTACTGTATAACAATATCAAAGTGTCATTACAGGGATAAAGTAGGCAGGGTGGAATTCAAAAAGGTGGAATGATACATTCCAGAAGATACTAGTCTACTCTGATTAAATGTAAGAGTGCTCTTATGTTATCCAAGATAAAGAATGGCAGATGAAGAAGCAAAATATAAAGTCTAGGTCCCTAAAGAATTCCAATCATGATCTAGCACTGCCACTTTTCCATACTATGTAGAAAATACTATATGCAGATCTCACTGATATTCTCTACAGTGTCCCCACTAATATTTCCTAGTTGAAAGAAATCATTATAGAATGTAGGAAACCTTTTCTTGATTAATCTTGTTTAGAGATGTGAAGGCTCAGGAAAAATGCAATTGTTTGCTACCATCTATACCCTTACTTTGCGGGCTTAACTTGCTTCCTTGTTCTATATGTGTCCTTCCCCCACCACAGGTATCAACCTGCAAGTACAACTTATGTGCATGTACCCTCCTCGGCCAGTGAACCTCAGCTCATTCTCAGCTTTTGCTACTAATTTTCTGCTACCAGGTTGAAGAAGAAATTAAAGGATTAGCTGTCCTTGACTCAGTTTCAGCCAAAAGGGATGATTTGGTCAATTAAGTGGAAGTAAGAGGAATTCAGGAGGAAAATGACTATTATAGTTGAGTTCCTGTTTTCAGAAGGAGGAGTGCAGTCACATATCACACTGGATTTAGGAAAACCATTTATGGGCAACACACGTTAACAATAATGCAGACAAACTTGAGCAAGTTTAAGAAGGGTCACAAGGATAATCAAGGGACTAGAAACCAAGCCCTATGAGGAAAGACTGAAAAGCTGGGTTTATTTAGCCTTAAGAAAAGGAGACAGGAGAGATACAATAGCAGTCTTCAAAAACTTGAAAGGTTGTCATATCAATTTCTTCAGGAAGTGGTGAATGCTCCAACACGAGGCATTGAAGAGAAAATCAAACAGTCATCTGTCATATATACATACTTTGATTTTGGATTCCTGCATTGAGCAGGAGGTTGTACTCAATTGCTTTATATGCCTCTTTCAGCTGCATTATTCTATGATTTCATGCATGCATAGTTCAGAGTAGGTCCCCCAGATTTCAAATGGATACATCTCTGTTTGGTCATGCATTGCACTAAATGGATGGTCTACTGCTTTAAAATGCTAAAATTCTGAAAAGACTGATTTTAGATACACAGCTTTCTTATTCTAAGTTCTGATCAACACAGGAAACACTTTTTCTAAATCTAATACTATCGTTTATACTCTCTAGTCACATGAAATTAAGCTTTAGTTGACTTAAACCTAAAGCTCTGTTTCAATCTCAATTCATATTACTTGAGATTCCTAAATTTTAAAACTGCAAATGCTAACACACTTCTAATTTCAGTGATATCTGTCCTATTAATTCTGATCAAAATGTTTCCAATATCTAACTATATGATCATACAGGTAGCTGAGCATGTTATTGTTCAAAGGAAATGTGTTATGAATTTTTGGATGATGGACTATGCCAAGGCTAAATGTCATAGATACTGAAACTGATAATCAATCAGTAATTTTCTATCTGTCAGAATAGCTCTGACCCACTGAACTAAATAAATACATTTAATCACCAACTGGTCAACTTATCAAAAACACCATGAGTAAATAGAAGATCTATGTCAGCAGAAGACAGACATTACTCTACCATAACTACACATAGAATACTCATACTGCACCTCAACTCAATGTATTTACTTTCATAAACCAACACAAATTAAATCTATATTTGAAAATTATGTATTATGTACAAGGTACAGACCAAACAGCATAGATTTAAAAAGGCATTTGTCTACCATTCTAGAGCATAGTTTACTCCCAATCCAGTAGAACTATAATAGTCTTAAAGTGGATTGCCAAAGAATCCTCCTGGAAAATGTGTGACTTTTCTGCCCTGAAAGATGCACAGTCTTTTTAAAAAGCAGAATGAGAAACTGAACATGTGAATAAAAATTAATGGGAGGTCTAGCCCCACCGATTTTTCAATAATTCACTGTTTGTTACTGATTTTTAATGAAATTACTGAGAAAGTGTTTATTTTCAAAAGTATCAAACTAAGAATATTACCATTCTGAGATATTAATGTGTCACTTTTATTGCTGTCCTGTGTTGGCAGCCATGACAGAAAGCTCTTGAACTTGTTTATTCGCACTTGTTTAATCCTGTTTCCACACCGTGCTTCACAGCCTGTGGGGCTAAAATGGATGAGGAGAGCTAAGGCCACAAAGGGTCGGGGTCACAATGTCACTGGATCTCATTAACTACATCACTCACCACTGCAGACACTTCAGAGGTCATCTCAGTGGAAGACTCTAGGAAAGGTGATGAAAGAATGGCTGACACATGTACTGATTCTTTTTTCTCCTGCTGTTGATACCACATATATTGAAATAAGGGCATCTCCTCGGCTTGCCCTTAAACTCTCCCAAGATGTTGGTTCATTTTGAGACAGACTGTCTTATATCAAAGATAGTTGACAGATGTCAAACTAGTATCTATTAACTGACAGAAAAGGGCACTCGAAAAGAAAATAAGCAAAATCAGGATATACAACTAATTTATAATACAGTACTGTACTGTACTTTGGATGAAATTAAATATCCTATTTTCTGCAGCAAACATTTTTCAAGCCAGGACACACACACACACACACACACACACACACACACACACACACACACACACACACACACACACACACACACACACACACACACACACACACACACACACACACACAGTACTGTATCTCATCTCCATTGCTCCTTAGAAGGTCAAATAGTAAAGATGAAGCTGAAGTACTTTGGACACCAAATGAGAAGAGAGGATTCACTTGAGAAAGCCTTGATGCTGGGAAAGGTGGAGGGCAAAAGAAAAAAGAGGACGGCCAAGGATGAGATGGCTAGATGGCATTGTGGAGACAGCGGGCACCGAGCTGAGTGGGCTGAGGAGGATGGTAGAGGACAGGGGTGCCTGGAGATCAATGGTACATAGGGTGGCAAAGGGTCAGAATCGACTGTGCGACTGAACAACAACACAACAACAACCCATGTTTTATCAAAGAACCATTATGATCTTAAGAAAATGATCTATGCAAAAGGTAGTTTGAAAGCATCTCTAAAGCATACCAACAATAATTACTAACATAAAAGTGATTTCATATAAAATTTCCATTGTGTCAAGTAGTAAGTACTGTAGATATGTGACCTGTTTCACAACTTCTGAAGATAAATTCATTTCAAGTCCTAAATATTTAGGCAAAATATTAATGCAGTATTTGCAGGCTGTCATCATGCTGAGTACAGGTTTGGATTTCTAATTTCACAATAGAAGTTAAACGCTGCTATGTAAATTTTTCTCTCTCTCTCTTTAAATGCACATACTGTACATACTCCTGTGATTAACTCCTTCCTCTGTTCTGAAAAAGTATAGGCAAAGGTCGCCCTTGCTCGAAAGCCAGTCATATCTGACTCAAGGGTTCAGTGCTCATCTCTGTTTACGTCTGCAGACACGTGGCAGGCATGCCTCAACACCGGAGTGCACAGAATGCTGTTTACCTTCCCACTGAAGTGGTCCCTATTTATCTACTTGCATGTACTTGCTTTCGAACTGCTAGGTTGGCAGGAGCTGGGACAAAGACTCCATCATGCAGTATTCGGGAATCGAACTCCGACCTTCCAGTTGCCGAGTTCAGTGTCTTAACCACTTGAGCCCATATGGATCAGCTATTTCACAAGAACTACTCTGGCAAGTGATCCAGATATATTTGCTACTTCAGTAGGTTCACATGTCCAACTATCCTCAATATGCACCATTACTATTTATTTCACAAAGAACAGTACACTATGTGAAAAAACATGCCTCACAAGGATCAACAGCAATATTATGTAAGAAAAGAGTGTTGGCTAAATTAGACAAGTTCATGGAGGACAAGGGTATCAATGGCTATAATTATGGGTACCTAAGGACAACCTCCGGTTTGGAGAGATAGGCAGGATATCTCTCAATGCCATTTCCAGGGAATCCTAAGCAGGTGAAGGCATCTGCTTGGGAATACCCTGAAGCAAATGGTGAGCCACTGTGTGAGATAGAATGCTGGACTGGATGGGCTCCTGTGGCCTCTTCCAGCAAGGCTGTTCTTATGTTCTTATGGCCATGAAAGTGGTCAAATCTGTGGCCAGCTGGGAGTGCCGAGAGCAGCTTTCCTTATCTCTTTTCCATCCCCAATAAAGCATTGGGGCTTTATTACAACTTAAGACTGATAGATGTAGAACATCTCTGCTAGGATGAGATAACTTTTGGGCAGGCTGTATCTGAGAAAAAGATTACCCCGTGACCCTTACATCTGAAATTCTGATTGGCTTGGGTAAGATCAGGAGCGGGTGAGGGGGATAACCATAGGCTGGGAACAGCATGGAGATTGATTAGGTTTTGACTTTCTTGCATGGATCACTGAGTGGTCAGGACAGCCATCTTACCCAAGCTGCAAAGAAGCTTCCCACAAGGGTTACCCTGTGGAGCGCAGGAGAGAGTAGGAGTAGTAGTTTAGGAGAAATAGTGACATGCTAGCTCGGCTAATAAGCAGCATAAGATGGTTAAGGTTCTACTCTTTTCCTCCCTTCAGAGTTGGGTACATTTTGCAAGTACTGAAAGGTTTGTTTCCAGCTTTCTTTTTGTTTTCAATTTGGCTATTTTACTTTCCACCCCGAGTCTTTTTCTTTTGGGTGAGGTTTTGCCTTGCATTCATGTCCTGTTTTGTTTTGTAAAATATTTTTTCCCTTGTGATAAGCCAATTTTAGTGCTGAAACATTTACTGAGTATTTTGGGGTTCTAAGTCCAGTTCCTGGTTCACAGATGTTCAGCTGCAGACAGAAAGCAGCAACCACTCAGGTCAGCTACCAAAAAGAGGTGCAGGTGCATTAAGACATAGCTCACTAGTCCTTTCCTTTTTGGTGGGTGTGCTGCAGGCAAGGAGCAGAAAGAAGGGGGCAGTGGAGAGCTTTCCCCCTGGCCTGAGTACAAGGGAAGCCCAAAGCAAGCTCAGTATACTGTAAGGGTCTTCGCCTCAGCCAAATCTCTGGGGCACATTGTTGACAGACAACCTTACTTACTCACTCACTTGCTATTAGAAGATGCCACCAACCCCTCATTCTTCATCTTACTGAACAGGTAAGAGCACTCCTGTCCTAGGAAGAATATTTCACCCCCTGGAAGCAGGAGTTCTATCAAACATAGAAGCTGAGTTATAATCACATTAAAAAAACATATGCAAAAGAATACAATACTAAAATAACAGAATTAACATTAAGTCAACAAATATGTGCATCCACCACCAATTGGACATTATTTATCTTCCCCTTATAGTCTAAATCAGTGTTCCTCAACCTTTGGTTTTTGGACTTCAATTCCCAGGAGCCTAAATCAGTCCATTGGTTGATCATTGCTTTGGGAAATTGACTTAGGCTTCTGGGAATTGAAGTCCAAAAACCAAAGGTTGAGAAACACTGGTCTAAATAAAACTTTTTCCTTATTTTTATCCCCTATTTCCAAAAAGTTAAATATTCTTGTCTTGGTTTTATCCCTTTAGTTTTTACAAACAAATGGTTAACAAACTCTCTCCATATCTCCATGAAATCATTTTTCTTTATCAATCCTTTCTTTAACTTTAATTCATATATCAACTTATTATTTATGGCTATATTCCATAATTCTTTATACCAATCCTCTATTTCAAAATCAGTATAGATTTTCCCATTTCTAGCCACTAACAACTTCATTGCTGTTACCATTACAATAATAATCTCTTTCTTATTACTATCTATCTTTATATTTCCAAAATCCATTAACAATGCTGTTCTAGGACACATTTCTAGTTTTATTGTTTGATTAATTTCTTCAAACAATTTTCCCCAAGTCTTTTTTGCTACCTTACAGTCCCACCATAAATGAAGATGTGTCCCTGGCTCTTCCTTATACCTCCAACAGTCCTTTTTATAATAATAATAATAATAATAATTTCATGTCAGAAACTATTCTGGGTTGAAAGGATTTTTGTGGAAGAAACTGCTCAGGGAAGACGCAAATGAGGCTCCTTTCATGTCACCAAGAGCCTGGACAAAGACAGGCGTTCAATCCGTCATGCATTACCCGGGTCTCAAAGTGCTAAGTTGGCAGTCTTCCAGCTAACAAGGCAAGCTTCTTAACCACTGAGCCACCACAACCCCTTTAGAATCATAATATTTAGAATCATAGTAGTTTCACCAAACTGGAGTCATATACCATCTCCATATAGTTTTATAACAAGAAGCTCCATATATAAGCTAGCTTCCTCTTTATAAACTAGGGAAGCCAATGGTACATTTGCAGAACAAATATAGCAACAGACATGCTGGATTTTATCTAAAAAGAAGTTAAGCTTCATCATACATTAAGGAAAAATATAATGTCTTATGGAAAACTAAACAAAGGAAGCCTTCTATGATTTATCTCTCCTTGCCACAACATAATTAAATAAAACACATGGGGCATCTTGTGTTACCAAACAGCAGTTAAGAAACAAAAGACCCTAACACATCTATCTGGAATATAAAGCCACATGGCTGTGAGTACAGTAAGGCCTGTTCCAGACAAAACAGTGCACTACTGTTCTAGATCTCAGGCCCAGCCTCTTGTAGTCTTATGGTCACATGAAAAAGAGGAAGAAGAATTTTCCAGCCATTTAAAGACCTCTCAGCAAGCCTAATGTGGTAATGTCAATGGGCTGCTATTGACAAGTTTTCACGTCTTTTTCTTCATATTAAAACATTTCCAACTCCTTCCTGACATGCTGCAAGCCTGTAACAGGAAGGACAATATTTTTTGGTGTGGCACAGAAGAATCCATTGTCAATAGCAAAAGAATGATGGAGATCAGAAGGATATGACTAACAGTGTACAGTGATACAACGTCCAAACTTGGTTCCACAAGTTTGGACTTTATACAGATTTGGACTTTGTATGAGGCATGCAAAATCCTAGCCGCGATGCCTCATACAACATCCAAATCCTTGCCGTGATGCCTCATACAACGTCGTTTCCATAGAGATACATTGTACTATAACAGCACAGACTTCAGGGCAAAGTCAAGGAAACAGACAGGAAACTGACAGAACTTTAATAAATCATTGTCTAAAGGCTAAATACATTACAAAAACATGTCAAACAACCCTGATTGTTTGACAAACCGTACAACAAACAAACCGTACAACAAGTTTTTAACTTTTGAAAACTTTATGAAGTGCAGGTTTCAAAGTTAACATGTCCCATCATGCAGCACAGTGTTAATGTGCAGTCATGCGGCCGATCTTCCTTTTTGTACAAGCTACTGTAAACAATTACTGGATGGAAGCAAGGACAAAATGGATGCCAACATGTCCCATCATGCAGCAGTGATAATCATCCAAACAGCACCAAACAATTGCCCATCCCACCAAACAGTGCCCCCCCCCAAAGACCGACATAAGAAAAATTATGGAGCATGCAATCTGTTTTTAAAAACCACAGCAGCAAACACCAAACAATCCAAAATCACGTTCAAAACCACTCCTAAACACTCTTCTCCTCATGCAAAACCCACAAGAGCAATGCACGCATGCATCCTGCCTTTTATACTGCCCAGGCACAATGCAACCTGGGAAAAACCACAATGCCTCCTACAAAGTCGCAGCAACTTTGTATGAGAAAACTTTTTTCAAGGAATTAGGCAATGTTGTATTAATCCAATGTTGTACGAAGCGGA
The DNA here is from genome assembly GCA_035047305.1 of Bradypodion pumilum. Taxonomy (NCBI): domain Eukaryota; kingdom Metazoa; phylum Chordata; class Lepidosauria; order Squamata; family Chamaeleonidae; genus Bradypodion; species Bradypodion pumilum. The sequence continues at coordinate 75,420,176 of JAWDJD010000003.1, forward strand.
CTTTGTATGAGGTATTACTGTACTACCATAGACAACCAGGGAATTCAAACTTGAGGACAGCACTGCACCCTATTCAAGTACTGGCCTAGCTGAAAAAAGGCTTATCTTTCAATGAGAAAAGAGATTTTTTTTTGTTTAAACAAAAAAGGCAGGAAACCTTATTTAAATTGTATACATTTCTGAAGAAAGGACTTAGATTCCAGAGATATCTCCTATTTTTCTGGGAGACTGTCTCCATTGTGACACTATATTGTTTTAATATCTTTATGTAAACTTCTGAAGATAATCCAGGGGAGGGGAAGACATACACCTGCCTTAAATTTAACTTAACTTTGTGAAGCACTCAAAAAGATTTTCACAACTATCAATGATTCTCTGGCAATGGCAAATTTTAAAAAAAACTCAAGGTCCAAGAGAGAAATTAAGGAAGATGAAAAGATGTGCAATCAACTGCACAGCCCCAGCATTAGTAAATGTGCAATGTGCTGATAGAAGTGCTTTGGGGATCACACTTTTGGCACTGCAACCACTGCACATCTACCATGGGTGCAAGCCCAAACTGCACATATGTAGATGGCCAAAAGAATTTTGTCAAATGAATAAAGAGAACTAAATCAGTACGGATTTGGTGAGTCCTTTTAAAAGTTCCATTGATTCATATGGGCAACAGGATATCAACTGCAAAATCTCTATTCTAGTATCTTGGGAAGAAGCACATCTACTTTGCCAGCATATATTAGGTAAAGGTCACCCTTGCTTGAAAGCCAGACGTATCTGATCTAGGGTTCAGTGCTCATCTCTGTTTATAGCCATTTCCATGGACATAAGGCAGGCATGACTAGACACCAGAGTGCATGCTGTTTAGCTTCTTACCAAAGAGGTACCCATTTATCTACTTGCAATTTCTTGCTGTCAAACTACTAGGTTGGCAGGAGCTGGGACAGAGATGGGAGCTCACTCCATCATGCAGTATTCAGGTCTCAAACTTCTGACCTGCTGACCTTTAAGTCATCAAGTTCAGCAACTTAACCACTAAGCAGCACAGTTCCTGTACCCCACACATTACTCTCTCTAAAACCCCTTGATCTTAGATGTTAAAAAATGTTTCTTACAAGAATTAGTGATAAATAAAATGAGAGATCAAAGGATTCCCCCACAGAGTCCGTATACCAAATACTGCAATCTGGTGTCCTCCAAGCTTGTTGTAGACACTTAGTGAACATTGTGTCACCAAACTAACACTCTTGTCTGTGTTTTCCCAAAGGGCTCTTTTGTTTGGTTTGATTTAATTTTTAAAGGCAGTATAAATTCAGCTTTAGCTGTAGCAACGTCGAAACTCTGTTGCTCAGAAATAAGCTCCATTCACCATAATGAGACTGAAATGCTCTGTTTGTTTAGTAGCAAGAAATTTGGGCAACTTCTCTGGAATTATTCAATATGCATGTGCACCTAGAGTTCACGATTGAAATCTGGTAAAAAGCAAATCATGCATCTTTGAAATGACATGGCAGATCAACGTGAAATAATGGAAAGCTTATAGCTGAAGGCATTTTCCTTTCAGGAAACAGTCGTGGGCATCTGAAAGATTATGACAGAATTTGCTATGTGCCACAAAAAATTGTGCCAAAAATGTTGATAGAAGGGTAAAGAACTTTTTTTAAGAACAATTACAGCTTTAAAAGTACTTGTCCATAATTATCCAATTTAGCACAAAGCAAGCCCAACCACTCTGTCACATATGGTTTTGATTCAAGAGCCATATAAAAAAATTGTAGTTTGAACTGTCCCCTCACATCGGTAATATACTGACTACTCACACAATTATCACACATAAATTTCTGTACACTTCTAATAGATCTTATTTCAATTAGATACATAAATGTGTTTACATCCACCCACTAGTATTCTCAATTCTTCAGAATAATTTGCACATGGAATTAGTTTCTCTCAGGAAGACTGGAAAGATCCTGCCAGAGGAATTAACGCCATTTTTACAACACAAACCTTAAAAAATTACTGGACTTGATTTACCAGCATAAATGTGACTGGAGCTTTAAAAAACCTAACAGTATAATTAGATATACTTTTTATCAAGTTACATTTCAACAGTACTCTCAAAGGATTGTTAGTTGGTCTATAATGTAATAGAGCACCTTTTACCATTACATTTTAATACACTAGAATACATTAAACAGGATTAGATGTATTGTGTGAAAAACAAGTAGTTTATTTTCTAAAGCGATGCTTGGTAAATTCAGTCAAGAGCTATAATCTCAATTTGATAGAGAAAACATCAAATTACTTTTTATTTTTAAAAGCAAACAGGACCATTATGTTTTGACAGTGGTCCATAGCTTGCTATTTCAGCAATCTGTGACCTATAAATAATGCAGGAGCATTTTCTTTTTTAAAACAAAGTCACTACACGCAGACACCCTGGAAAACATGAACAAGATTTAGCCTACAATCTCTCTTTTGGGTCTCTAAACAAATTAAGATTTAGAACATGCTCATTTTTATTTATTTTTCTCATTTTGGGGGGTATCGATATAAATTCCCTTTTCTTGGAAAAGCAAGTAACATTTAAGCAGTAGTCATTGGTGCTCTTTATTTCACTAAATACCTCCTCAAAAGTAAGGTCTAGCTAATATGAGCTTGTGCTTTGTTTCAAAATGAATTGAGGGAAAATGATCAGTTTCTTCATGACTTTTGACCTCTGAACTGCAACCTACTTGCTACTAAGGCATTCAACACTTCATTTAATATCTCCTTACAATAATGGCACAACACTGAAAAAGTAAAAAGAAAAAATAATCTGGGGATTGCATCAATTTTTCATGAATTTCCATTTAGGCCAGAGCCTCTTTTACAGTGGTCGATAGATCAAACTGCTGTCTCATATTTAACACCTGGGGCTACAGCTGCTGTCTTTGATGTTGCAACCAACTCCACAAATCTTAGTCTTAAACCAACGTTATGGTCTGCATACTGTCTTTTCTCTCTGTGTGTAAAGATAGTGAAATTCTTGATGTGCCTTACGATAATTTCCGCTAACCAGCAGATCAGAAGTGTAGGTATAAATATCAATGTCTGTGTGATTTTAAAAAATCCTGTCTCTTTTAAGCATGACACATGTTGCTCTTTGCCACTCAGGTTATGAGCAACTTTCTGTTTGAAAGGACACTATTCACTCAATTTATCTAGCAATTTACTGCTCGCAACCAGCATTACTGAATTGCTACATGTTCCACTATTTAGTCACAAAACACAAAATTGAAAAAAGAAGCACATGATAAATCTACTTTGCTTTAGGGAGTTTAAAATTGGTTGCTCATGTTCTTTGTTCCAGGGAGGGGTGAAAAGAAGCTTGGGATTTGACCTTAAGCCCAGGTCTAGATTCCTTTCCTCTTGATAGTCAAACTATGCTGAAACTGTGAGAGCGGGATTAAGAATGATGGATATTTTATGTTGTGATTGTAAAGTATTGGTTAATATCCAGGAAGAGGATGCGTGATTCATCCGAGACCTTAGTCGCCATTTGGGAAAGGGAAGCGATGCGAGTCCTGGATACAATCGCGCCACTGTGGCCTCTTCCTCCCCGCAGGCCACGCAGGGCTCCTTGGTAAACAGATGAGCTGAGGGAGCTGAAGCGGGCTCGGAGACAGCTAGAGTGCCATTGGGTGAAGTCCAGGAGTGAGTGCAACCAAACACGAGTTAGAGCCGCTATTAGAGGCTACCTCATGGCAATGTGGGTGGTGAAGTGTCAATACTTCACCATTCTCATTGCCTCTGCTGACAATCAGCCAGCGACCCTGTTCTGGGTTACCAGGTTTCTCCTGGGTAGAGGGGGGTCAGGGCCTGGTTGGCAGCTACCAATACCTAGGCAACCTCTGTTAGCATGTTCATTTGATATTGTGGATTGATAATTTAAATAGGAAAATCTGAATGCTGTTGAATACTGATGCCTTTGTCCAAAGGTATATACAGTACAGAGCCCCTTATTGCTATGCAAGCATGCCTTGTTAACCTCAAGAACGTCTGTAAGGGTGAAACAATCAAACTTCAAAATTTCTTCCATGAGAGAACAGTTCCACTTTAACAGATGATAGCAGAAAATGATAACTAACTAACAGTATTACAACTTGCAAGTGAAAGAAGTGAAAGCTATCTAAGGTTAATAATAATAATAATAATAATAATAATAATAATAATAATAATAATAATAATAATAATAATACTAATAATAATAATAATAATAATAATAATAATAATAATAATAATAATAATAATAATAATAATAAGAATAAGAATAATAATAATAATAATAATAATAATAATAAGAAGAAGAAGAAGAAGAAGAAGAAGAAGAATTTTGTGTCAGAAATTATTCTGGGTTGAAACGATTTTTGCTGGGGAAACTCTGCTTAGGGGATGCCCGAATGAGGCTCTTTTCATGTCTCCCTGATCTTTTCCCACCAAAGTGGTCCCTATTTATCTACTTGCAATTTTTTTTTTGCTGTTGACCTGCTAGATTGGCAGGAGTTGGGACAGAGACAGGTGCTAATTCCATCATGCAGTACTCGGGGCTTGAACTGCTGATTTGTCAACCTTCCAACTAACAAGCCGAGCTTTTTAACCACTGAGCCACAACAGCCAAAGTCCCACAGTGCAGGGATGCATGGCTTGGGGGAGGGGGATTACACAGACAGCATTCTAGTTACCTCCTGGATGTAAGCAACAATTAAATCTGCAGTTTATATTAGGCCATCTTCAGGCTGAAATAGAAAAAATCATATGCACATTTCAAAAATAAGTTACCGTATCTGTATTATATACTACTAGCATATTTGTGCCCAGCCAGCCGGGCAGTTTTAATGTGTGTGTTGGTGGTTAGGGGTGGTTTTGGGTGTGCGCAACCACCACCCACATAAAATACCACTCCAACCACCAACACACACATTAAAAATTCCTGGCAAGGCAGGAGTGTCATGTGTAGTGTGTGTGTGTGTGTGTGTAAGAGAGAGAGAGAGAGAGAAGCAGTATGTGTGAGAGAGAGACAGAGTGAGAGAGAGTGACAGATAATTAAACCACTAGAGGGGGTTAGTGAGTTAGATTAGATAGAGCGAGGGAGGAGACAGGAGACATAGGAGACAGGAGAGGAGGGCGGAGGCTACCTGCTGAGCTGAGGCTGCGTGCAGGTAAATTGGGACTGGGAGGGAAGGTTTGTCTGCGAATGGTTGTTTGGGGTGGTTTTTTTTGGGGGGGGTGAGAACCCCCCCAAAAAAAACCCACCCCAACCACCAACACAGAGATAATAATTGCCCAGCAATGCATGGGTGGTGTGTGTGTGTGTGTGTGTGTGTGTGTGTGTGTGTGTGTGTGTGTGTGTGTGTGTGTGTGCGTGTGTGCGTGTGCGTGTGCATGTTCGTGTTTGTTTGTTTGTTTGTTTGTTTGTTTGTTTGTTTGTGTTTGTGTGTGTGAGAGAGAGAGAGAGAGAAAATGACACCTCTGCCTTGACGGGCAATAGTGAGGTGGGTTAGGGGGTGGGGTGGGGCAAGGAGGTGTGGTGGGTGGGTGGGGTGGGTAGGTGCCTGGCCCTGCTTCCCTCCCCCACCCCCTAACCCCCACCTCACATACCCTTCTTTGTTGGTTGGGCCTTTTCCCCCCAGAGTGGCCTTCTTCGTTGGAAGGCACAGCGGTGTCTCCTTTGTCCCTGTGGGCAACAAGGCCACGTCTCCTGCAGGGACAAAATACAGGCCACTGTGCCTCCCTCCGCAGAAGGACGCAATGGGGGAAAAGACCCAGGCGGTAAAGAAGGGTACATGAGGTGGGGTTAGGGGGTGGGGGCAAGGTGGTGGGCAACATGGGTATTGCGCTCGTGCCTCTCCCCCCCTTCTTTCTCCCCCTACTTACCTTTTGCCGGTTGGGCTTTTTTTCCTGGTGTATTTTTTTTAAGTCGGTGTGCCGCGCTTTCCCGGCCTCCTCTGCGCTTGCGTCCCTCAGCCTGATTGGCTGAGGGGTTGCACAGCGCAGAGGACTCTGGGAGTCATAGTTTTGGGGGTTTTGGTCATGTTCGTGGGGCGGTTACCCAAATGGCAACTTTCGGAACCTTGCGACGATGGTTGGGCGGGGTTAAGGTAACTGCAGGCGGCTCGGTTTGGGATGGTTGGGCCGGGTGCGGGAGCCTTTGTTACATTCCAATGGTTAACATCTCTCTTTTTGGTAAAGATCAGAAAGCAGCTATGAAGCAAGATTGAAGTGATATACAGAGGGCTTCTCACAAATCTAAATACAGTAATTAGTTCTTCATGTCATGTCCTAACTTAGCAGTTATCAGTTATATGTGCAGGCATAAGCAAGTTAAGGTAAAGGTAAAGGTTTCCCTTGCTCGAAAGCCAGTCGTATCCGACTCTAGGGTGCAGTGCTCATCTCTGTTTCTAAGCCGAAGAGCCAGCGCTGTCTGCTTCTGCAGACATTTCCGTGGTCATGTGGCAGGCATGACTAGACACCGGAGCGCACGGAACGCTGTTACTTTCCCACCGAAGTGGTCCCTATTTATCTACTTGCAATTTCTTGCTTTCGAACTGCTAGGTTGGCAGGAGCTGGGACGAAGACGGGAGCTCATTTCCGTCCTGCAGTAAGTTACAAGCAAGTTACAAAGATAGTTTTTCAGCAGTTGGCTAAATCTTATGGCTTATTTATTTATTTGAGTTTATATCCCACCCTCTTGTCCTTTTTCATCTATATTATGCATTCCAGCCACATCTAGTTTTAGAAAATGAATTTGCAATATTATTCTGGGACAAGCAATTTATCAATAAAACACGTGATCTTAGTAAGCTGGACATTAGACTTCTGAAAAAGCAACAAAGAATAACACACCTTACAGAATGTGGCATTCCATCAAAAGTAATATCAAAAACACAGAAAGATTTTTTTTAAAGCAAGTCAAATTACCAAACATGAATGCAATTATTTTATTCATGCTTTTATTGTTGGATGTTTTGTACTTATTGTGAACTACCTAGAGTAGTGTCAAACACTAATTATGGTGGGGTAATAAGCAAACAAACATGGAAGCAAGATGAGATCCTTCTCCTCCTCATATTGATTTCAGCAAGCGGAGTCATTCCAAAATCTTTGGTTATAATGAGTCAATTCCAACCAAAGATGACCTTCCAAGGTTTTCTTGGGATAAAGGATTCAGAAGCAGTTTGCCATTCCCTTGGGAATGTGTCCTTCACCAGAGAAGGCTGGTTCTTCTCCTGGAAGGCACAAATGGGAATTAAACTTCCAACCTCCACCTCTGCAGCCAGGTAAGCAACTCACAGATATTGGTACCATAATCCAATATCACACTAGCATATTTTTGCTTGTGCAACCTGCCTCTTTCCTTTTGCAGATCTCAAAAACCATTATGAAGGAGATTTTGAGAGTAAACAGTGACTGGAAAAAGAGAGGAAACTGCCTTTCTCCTTTTTTTTCTGCTGACAGAAGCAGTTGCGTCAGACCAAGTTGGGAATGCAAGTCCCCTCCCCAGAGTCAGGCCTCACATGACAGCTTTCCTCTTGTAAAAAAAATAAATAACTGCAGCTATGGGTATCATAATCTAGATCAGGATTACAGTGTGAGAGTAGAATTTGTTACTCCCACCAGAAACCATCTGCTGCTGAAAATCTGTCTCAAAGGTGCTGTTTACTCCCAAAGATTTATGCACCCTTATTATTGCTGCATTTAATAGTCTTGGCTCCTGAAATTAGAACCTGCTGACCACTCCTGACGATCTTCAGAATAAGACAGAAATGAATCCTTTGGCTGTACTTTGCAAGTACAGTAATGCTAAACATTCACTAGAGCCAGTTTCAAAATTAACTTTCCTTGAAGGGAGCAAAAGAAAAGAAGTGTTATCCAGCATGGTTCATTATATGAGCCAAACATTATTTTCTGTAAAAAGCAACACATACACCCCTTCAAACGAGTCATTCGATGTCTAGCTCATGTCTGTATTCCCTATTTCTCTCCCCACTATCCTCAATATGAAATTGATTTATTTTCCTTTTTATTGCTATAGTATGTGTTCCCACTTGGGCTTTTTTTTTTTAGATTTTCTTAAATTACTAAGGTGTTTCACTTTTTATTGTTGTTGGCATTTAGGAAGGGCTGTCTAGAAGTTAGTTTCTGTTTCCTATAATCTCAAAATAACCAGTATTTTATTTCTTTTTCATTTACTTACTCTTTTATAGTTGGTTCAAAATGCTTAAAACCCACATGTCCATTTAATTTAAATTAAAATCAGGAATCCAGCAGATATTTCTTCCAGGCTCTTGGGCTATACTATTTTGCAACTATCAAAACCTCTGACAAACTCTTAGCAAAGCATGTGGGATGTTTTTAAAGAAAGTTTGAGCATTCTGAGGCTGTTCCTTATGGTCCCACTCATTTCCCAAACACTAGAAGACAAGGGACAGGCTAAATTACACTTAACCCATTCTCTCCATCTGAACTCACTTAGTGATTTGATTGCCCTTATGGTGAAGTAGCTAATAAAGTAACTTTACCATGCAGACAAATGATATACCTCTCCTTCTTCTTTACAGAGGTAGGGAAAGTGTAGGTTTCCCCCTTGCTGACCCATTATAGTGCTGGATCAGCAAGAAGGGAAAAGAGAAACAGATAGTTCCCCCTTTTTGCCAATTCAGCAGTACAACAGGTCAGCAAGGGGGAAAACAGTTTTGTATAAATTGAAAACATCTGGTATGCTGACAGGATTGTTAGCTTTGTCAACTAACCAGATGCTAACAGAGGAAGAAGACCGTGAAGCCTGCTGTCTCTGTTAAAATGGTGTCCCAAGGATCTGGAGACACTCGAATGCCAATACTAAAAAGTAGAAAAAGATCACTAAGAGGAAAATTGGTGTACTCCAGCATCAGTGAAATGTGGACAGTGCACACCCAGAACCACCCCCCCAGGAGCATAAAAGAGCACTCTAAGCACTTGTTTAGACAAGCTCTCAGTATCAAAGCCAGACATCATCATCTCTACCTTGTAATGACCCATAATAGTTATTTTCTGTTACTCCCTTCATGGGGATATATACACATACACTCTCACAGTGGTTACAACAGCTATGTTTTGATAGCAGCTACCATAACAAACTGTTTATGCTCATTCCAGTAGATGCCAGACTAGTATTCTGAATTTGTTCAGTGTATTTAATGAGCAACAGTACCTCAAAATTCATCAATTTTCATGTACTGAATACTGTAGTTAACTTTGTAAATTTTCAGATCACATAATGGGATAGGCTCTTGTGCAACTGCTGTCAAGGAATTATATGAGCAAGTATTTGCCAAAATATATTTGCTAGTTTGTAGATGAGTCATATAAAATGGAATTAAGTTCAAATGCCTCACCTACAAACTTGCAAGCAGAATGATCTCATCAAAGGTGGCTTCATTTTGGCAGTTTCACCACTGGCCTAGACATGGGAGGAGGGCGGGGAGAGGAAGAGAAGAAGAAGTGATTTGTAAGCAATATAAACTAATGACAATGTAGCCTCAGTAACAAGGAATCCTTTGTGCTTCTTTTGCACTGATAGAAGAATCCACTTTCAAGTAACTATTTTGAAGACACCTTCTCATTTAGTCTTTTTTTTAATGGAACAATGAAATTTGCACATTATGTTCTTTAGAAGAAAAACAGAAGCAGGGGCAAAAGAAAAATTTAGTGACAAAAGAAAGTTTTCGACATTAACTTCAAACTTGATACCCTTATGGTGCATATCTCAAAGCAGGGGTAGGCAACCTTTGGCCCGTGGGCTGGACCCAGCTGTGGTGCCAAATCATCCAGCCTGTGCTGCCGCCACCGCTGGAAGCAAATGCATTTACGACATCTGTAAATGCACCTGTGGCTGTCATAAAAGTGTTTACAACAGCCACAGATGCATTCAAGGCAGCCTTAAACAGTGGGTGGGGGCACCAGTTTGGCCCGCTCAACTGTCTGAGGGAGCGTGACCTGACCACAAATTTAAAATTTTGGCAACCCCTGTCTTAAAGCCTTGAACCTTCTTGGAGATTGTGGTATTTTTGAGCCACAATCAGGTGTACCCTGGGCAATGGCAATCTTGTGTTGCCAGCTAATCTTTCTCACACTAGGTCATGAAAAGCAACTGGCGAGTGAACTCACTAAAAGGTGTCTACTTTTTGGCAGTTTCACATCTGGCTTAGACACGAAGAAGAATTAATGGTGATATAGTAGGTCAACCAATTTGAACTGCAATTTATGAAAATACACAAGAAAATCTTGGAAAGTTTTCTAGTATTACTTTGATGATGACAATCATTAAAGGAATTTTTCCCCATCTTCTTCATAGTATTCATTGAGGTTATGGTGCTAACTGCTAGAATCCCACTGGTTTTTCATAGAGGATGCATTGACTTTGTGTGTCTTCAAACTTAATTCTGATTTATGGTGACCCTTCCCAGGATTTTCTAAATAAATAATATTTAAAAGTGGTTTACCATTCCTTCCTTCTAGGGTTGCCCTAAGACTGTGCAGCTTGTCCACTGTATCTAGGAATGGACTTTCACATGATGTTGTAACTACCCATAGCTCTATTTTGGTGCAAACAACCCATTCACACAGTAACAGAATGGGATAGTTAGAAGTGCTCTGAATACACACACAGAACCAAAACACAAAATTGTAGCCCTATCATTATGCCAAAAAGTAACAGGGCAGCTTTAAAATGATGCAGATAGAAGCACTTTAAGTAAAAAAACAAAACATAAATTTATTTCAATCAAATAGTGCCAAAAATGATCCAAATAGCAAGCTATGTGCTCATCTGGACAGCCTCTCACTGAGCTTATACAATGTAACTGGTAAGGAATTTCAGCTCATAGACAAGCAGCTGGGTAGCATCTTGTTTGCACAGGCAGGCATCTCGTCAATTGATCAAAATTAGTTGAAGCAAGTTATGCAAACATTTAAAAAATACAAACAGGATTCTGGCCTATATGTGCTTATTTAATAAGCTCCAAGAATTGTGCAGCAAACTATTTCACATTTTTGAAAGAAAAAACTCAGAGAAGAAAGTCTCCAACTCATAACAAAATGGAAGGTGAGAAGATCTAGAATCAGACTCAGTACAAGGAAACAATCATTAAGCACAACTGCCTTTGTTCTTTAAGCCAAAACTTATTAAATAAAAAAAAATTCTTACCAAATTGTGAGTACACATTTAAAGCAGAATCAATCTCAAGCTAAGTAACTCTCTTTCCAATAATGGCATTTAGTCCAATTCTTTTTAATAGCATATATAAATCTGTCTTCAGTTAACGTGTGACCTGTGTCTCTGTGGTACCTAAGGTAACACAGAGGATCTATCAGGCACTTCTGAGTTCACGAACCTTTCCTTGAAGCCAACCTAAGCATCATGTGATACAAAAAGAAAATACCAATTAAATTCGCACATTGTGATAGGGTAGCTCATTCTGGGCACCCTTTCATGTTTATACAACACCAGATCAAAAATAGCAAGACACAAACTGGGAATGAGAGAGAGAGAAACCCGGTGTCTTTTATTGCCTAATTAAGAGAGAGAGAGAGAGAGAAAGAGAGAGAAGAGGGAGGGGGGAGAGCCAGGGATATGAATCAAAAGTTTATTTATAAGAAGAAATGTATTGTATCTCTATTTTGAAATAGGATTGGCATTTTCCCTCCAGTAACATACTCCCATTGCATGTTTTGTATGAATTTTACAGTGGCCTGGATCCAAATGTACCTTATATAAATGGAAGGGATTTTGAGTCACTAGAGGTTCCCTAGTGTGATATTCTTCAATATCTAGGAGTGGACTTACACATGATGTGAAAGGTGCTTACAGTAGAAAGGAGAGGGAGGCAAACTCCCATTGGCAATTCTGATGCCAAGCCAGTACTGTATTAGTAATACAAGTATTGTACTCTGCAATCCTTCATTCATGCTGGACAGTATTCTAACTCTATTCCATCATCTTAATAAAGCACCTAACACAAATTTACTTCTGTTTCTGCTTAAAATGAAAAACAAAGAGTCCCTTAATTTAAAGAGCCTAGAAAACTTCCCTTTTGCCTAAGGCATTTAACTGAAAGCTTCAGACTATGAAATTTCAAAGCAATAAAAACAGTAAAACAATCTAGTGCCAGGTATGTGATACTATTTTCAGAAACTCTGTAGAGATTTTTGTATTGGATTTCATGTTGTCTGATCTTTCTTTAGGGAGAGAAAAAGCCCCTCCCCCAGGACTGTTTTTTATCTGACTTCCAGTCCATGCATGACCTATCACCAGCTGCAGTGGTTAAAAACTTAACATGGGAGATTGCACATAGTGTAACTAAAGGCTCACAGGAGCCACTGCAAAAGAAATCAATGATACTCAATATTTTAAAGTATTGTTTTAAAAACCACATGCTTTAGTATGATGACTCAATGTTTCAGTTTAGTATCCTATTTATGAACTTTTTCCATACAGGAGAACTAAGTAAAGACATGCTAGATCAAAAAGCAAATACATTTTAGACAATTGGCACATCTAAATTATTTCAAATCCTTAAGAACCATGTGATAAAATATTCAAAATAATCATGAAAATTTCCAGAGATTCCTTCTATTAAAAGACAGTTAAACAGTTATTAAAATGCTAATATAATACAGCAAAAGGACACAGGTATCATCATCAGTAACCAGAATAAGCTTCACATAAAAGTTAGCTTAAATATCATGTCACGTTCTTTCAAGATGCACTGGACTTTTTGTGAGCCTATCTAGATTTTCACACTGTGTAAGATATATAAAGAGTGGTTTTAATGGCACCATTCTCAAGTCTGGTGACATCCATGGCTGAGCAAGAATTCAAATGTTCATCTACCAGCCTTTCAGTGTATTCATTACACCACACCGGCACACTTTAGCTGAAGTACCTGAACCCAAAAATGGCTTTTTAAATAACATTTCACATTACATAATTAATATGGTCATTTTTTTCAGAATATCCAAAATTCACTAAAAATCTACACCACTGCGTTTCCTTCTTTCTTTATCCATAACTGGTAACTTTATTTAACTTTGTGCACATTTCTCATATATCAGAATAAAGCTCAAAGATAGACTTGCTGAAATTTGACAAAAGTACACACATATAGAATAATTTGTATTGTTCACAAATACAGTAACTCTATCTTTATTTCTCCTCTTGAAGAGGCTGTCCTTCAATGTATAATGGGGTTATCAAAGTCCCTGTGATCCTTCAACATCTGTTTCAAAAAGCTTTTCATGCCACTCTAAATTAATGCAATTTTTGGTATAAGCACTAATGCTTACTAACATTACAAACATCTTAAAAACTGTTTGTTAACATATGAGTAATAGTTGACTTAATAAAAATATGTCAAATGTTTCTTAGTTTTTATCTTTTAGTCCATGTTAAATCAATTTTTAACATAATCCAAGGTCATTGTACTGATTATATATGTATATCACTGGGTGTGATAGCCACACTTCTATTTAAGCATTCCCATATATTTTAAACAATAAAAAAACTTTCACTAAATGAAAAGTGTTTTTTATTCCTGTTAAGAGTCAAAATAACAGCAAGGTATTTCATTAAGTTTGGGCAGTGCAGCCATTACTTACATGCCACTTCCAGCGATGCATTGCGACTCACAGCTTCCCCCAGGTAGTTCCTTGCAACACACACATAACTCCCTTCATCTGGCTTACTCCTGCGTCCATGCACAATGCGTAGGAAAAATAAAGATCCGCTAGGGAGCAGCATGCGATGTGAACGGGGGTCATCTTTGTCCGTCTCCACACGCTCACCATCTTTATACCACTCAATTGTTGGAGTTGGCCTTCCTTCAGCCTTACAGTTCAAAGTTGTTGGCTCTCCTTTAGAAACAATTACATCTGATGGATGCTCCACAATACGAGGTGGAAAGTCTTCCTGGCGAAGACGAGATCCTAGTGAAAATGAGCAAGAAGAAAAAATAATCAGCAAGTTCTTTTAAAAACTCACTAGCAATTTTATCTAGCACAAACTATTAATGGGTGAGTCACACATGCTCTTCTAAGAATATTACTGGCTACAACTGTATTCACACTTCACTTAAAGTAAGTACTGTTAACAGAATGGGGGATAGATTTGAGCAAGCTTACACAGGATTGTATATTACTTTCTAAAACACCACATTTAATAAATCATATTGAGATGCCTGTATATTAATCATTGAAGACCAGGGTAACACACATCAAAAGATCTATATTTCTTTCATCTCAGGTGCTTCCAGAGGGCAGGAATGGTGCTTTCATTTTCATATTTTTTATTTACTAGTCCCTTTGTTCTTAAAAAGTTAAAAAAATCTTTGTATTTTCTCATTTGTGTTTTCAAGACGGTAGCAGGAGACAGTCCATGCAGCAGCAAAAAATTATACAAGAAAATAAAGGATAAAAGCAAACAAAAAAGAAAAAAAAGGGGGAAAAAGCTACCAAGGGGGCGGGGGGGGGGGAGAGCGAAATCCCTAAAGAAAACAAAGTAATTTTAAAAATCCTGAAGAGGCATACTGATGCAGGCAAGCTGCAGTTTTACAAATAATTCAGCCAAATGGCAGGAATCCACCACCACCCCCAAAAAAATTCAGGAGAAGAAAAAGGAAAGAAACGATCCTAATGGAATATTACAGGAGCTCAGCACCCAATAATTTTACAAAGAATGAATGAAGCAAAGAGCAGACCCAAATTTTACATATTCAAAATTTCCACTGATTATCTATTGACAGCCCTTGAAACACAGTGTACGTTGATGACGAAAACTGCCTTCAGTTAAGCAACCATCATAGATATTATTTGTTGTACACTGAGATGTGCAACTCAATGCACAACTGATAAAATATCTATGGTGATTCTTACCTTGAAACAATTTGCTTGTAAAAGTTATGAAATTTCAAGAAAATATATTCAGTTCATGGGAAAGAAGATGCAAATGTTCTGTTTGCTATTTCTCAAATGAAATATGTAAAGACTTAAACCAACTCCAACAAAGCCATGCACCTCAGCCTAAAAGACCTGTTTAAAATTTATCTTGTTGTTTCTTAAATTTTCATGCTGACTTTTAAAAAAGATACGTGAGGCAACTACTACATACAAATACTGTAAAATGTAACAACACAAGAGAACAGCACTAATATAGACTTTTAAAAATGAAAACAAGGCAGATAAAACATAAGTGAAAAGAAACAGCCAAAAGTGATCTTACGTTTATAAGAGTTTATGAGTCAAACTTCTATTTCAGTTAAAAGCATCTTTGCATGTCAGGAGAAGTTCCTTAGAGACAGGACTAACTGACATTTGTTTTGGCTGGAAATCCTGAGAGCAGTCATTAAAAAAAAAATCTCAGGTTCTCATCAATGTCTGATGATTGGATAGGAAGTATCGAAGAACAGTACCTCCAAGTCTCGATAGGAAGGCCCATGATGATACTACAGTATATGGCTAAAAGAGTAGGACCTGATACTTCCAAAGGAGGGCCTATCCAATCACTGCTCCAAATTGGAGTAAGAAGGATCATGGGGTATGTTGTTGCCAGTTTAGGATGAAGGCATGACTGACATTTAAATTTGTGACAAGATTTTGATTTTACTCTATCCCATTGCTCTATTTTCTACTATATGCAGTTTAGGGTTCGGGTGTTGTCAGTAGGCAACTGTGGGCCAGGCCACCAAAGTCTGGAGATATAATTATTATTGTCCAGAAGGGGCCACCGATAATTGATTATTTATCTCAATGCTTTCCACTGGGAGCTGTGATTATTAATTATGTTATATTACCCATACCTGTCAAGTATCCCAGATAGGCCGGGATTTCCCATATTTCTACACCGCTTCCTCTACTTTCCTGCCACCATCCCATAATTTGACTGGCAGGGAAAGTAGGTACTGCACATGCATGTATGCGCAGAAGGGTTCTGCACAGAAGGGTTCTGCGCAGGTCCCATATTTTCTGGAGCCACGCTTGATGGGTATGATATTAGCTTGTATACTGGATTTGTTTTTAATAAGCTCTTCTTGGGCACTGGTTTGGCTCTGCCAATTTGCTTTTTCACCATGCTGGATGGATACTGTTGTTTAAGAAATGCCCACTGAATTGTTGTTTAGCAAAAGCCCAATGTCTGTCCTCTGAGCAAATCTTATTGCAAGTGGACTATAGTTTTCTTAGGAAGTTGATTGTATCTGCAAAGTAACTGGTGGTGTTGGGGGCATATGGTTTGAGAACAATGTCAGCATATTTAGATACCCCATTGATGATGGTATTGTCAAGGTTATGTTTTGTTTATTCTGATATGCCCAAAACACAGACTAACATGGCTACTGCTCCAAAAAAATTCAAGGTTATTTTGTGTATTTTTTGTAGTGGGTACAAGTAGCTTGGTTGTAGATACTATGGTGTGTTTGTTAATTTGTTTGTTTTTTTGTCATGGATGTCTCCAGTCAATTATTTCACTAGTTTGTTTTTCCTGTGCACAGCTTAACAGAGACTACCACACCCATAATACCTTTAGCCCAGACTTTGATTTCTTGATTTAAGCCACCAGAAGCCAGGCTGTGGTAATTCCTATGGGGTTCTAGGGGCTATAGTTCATTAATTTAAAAAAATCCAAAGTCTAATTGACACTTCTTTCTACTTCTAATGAAACAGGCATTAATCCTTGAAAGTTCATATTGTTTACTTTTAAACTGTAATAATCTCTCTCTCTCTCTCTCTCTCCCCTAACATGCTGAGACAAACTAACATATCTCATTATTTGCAATATCTGCATGACACTCAGCTCTTTCCCCTTTTCATCAACTTCCATTGAATCAATGCCTAGATGTAGTAAAAGACTAGATGAGAACCTTTGGAAGGTCTAACTTTTTAGAATGTTATTCCTGCTTAGAATTTAATGCTTCTTTTCTGACTGTTGTTTTTTTATGCTCGCTGTTACATTTAACTTTCCATTGTTGTGGTATTCTAAGCATTGTTCTAGTCATATTCCAAAAACTTCTTTTGAAATGTAACTAAAAGGCTGTATAAAACATTGTGCACACTTGTTCAATTTCTCTTTCTCGCACACTCAAATCCACACACATAGATATTTAGTTCAAACAAACCCAAGAACTAAAAAATAGGTTATATATTAAAATCAAGCCTCTTTCATGCTGCCTTCCAAATCCAATAAAACATTGGAATTTACTAGAACCTACTATCTTGCCAGCTTTTTCCTCCCTGCTTAAAAAAAGAGAAAGAAACTTAAAGATATGGCTCTTCTATGTGGTATCCAACGCTAACAGATGGTTTGCCTTGGGAACAAAAATTCTATGTGTTTCCTTCCAATAACAGAACCACAGGAAAACAAACTAGAAAATTTTCAGTTGAAAATGAACACTAATGTACATCTCTCACAGTGCTGATGATATGTTGGACGAGAGAAAGATTTTTCTCTCTTTTATTACTAAAGCATCTCTAATTAAAATCCTTGGGTGACAAGAGTTGGACGAAATATGTTAACTGTTTTCCAATAACAAGTAGTACTTTGCCTTATCATCAATAAATTACTTGTTATAATATAGTATAAAATAAAAATCATGATTATCAATCACTACTTTATTGAGTATTTGAAACATTTAGGTGTGTTTTAGTATAGTTAAGTTATTGGTTAAGAAAAACAGACAATTTAGTAAGATCTTATGACTTGACAGAGTTCACACATCTGTACAGCTGACACATCACAACAACCCAGAAATATCATCACATCTCACTACATTATTTGGAGATTGGCTTAGAATCAAAACCCAGTTGACACTTAGTTTTCTTCATTTTAGGATAAAAATATTTAACATAACCCTAAAACCTACACTGAGATTTACAGTCATCCTTTAAACAATCCACTTTTTGAAGGACAGTTGTGGAACTAAATGCATAATTTTCAACACGGCTCCACATTTTACTCTGTTGTCTTCTTCTAAAGAGTCTAATACATTTCTTTCAAGCAGAAACATTTTGGCCTGTAATTGATTTAAGTATTATACATTACCATTCAGACTGCATGAAAGTAAACATAGGTGGCATAATTCATCTATTGTCACAATAATAACATGTTGTCAAAATATTTTGGGACCATCTAGGCAAAAAATAAAAAGACAGATATATGCCCTATATCCTATCAAGGGCACATGACTATCTGATTGTACTTATATGAAATCATTCCAGCAATCTGTATTTTTTTTAAAACTACTGCCACTCTCAAAAGGCTAGTTTCTGTACTCTTTCCTTTGCATATTGCTTTTCCTGAACTATGTCAGAAGCTATGCCTGTGATGGTGAACCTTGACACTCCAGGTGTTCTTCGACTTCAATTACCAGAAGCCCAAGTCAGCAATTCTGCTGATCAGGCTTCTGGGAATTGAAGTTCAAGAACAGTTGGAGTGCCAAGGTTCACCATCACTGTGCTATGTCATTGATCAGATTTGATATCAGATACAAAAAAGTTCTGTGTCCTAGTCTCCAATCCAATCTATTCATCTAATTCTTTTTTATTCTTGACAGAAGCATCACAATAAAAATAAACAAGAAAACATAAGATTTAAATCTAAAATATAGCATTTCCATCATTTAAGAGTCCAAATTAGATAGTTATTTCCCCAAAGCAGGCAACAATAATTGCATTTTGACATAAGGTCCTCAAATGTATACTGAACAGGGCACAAGGGGCAGGAGTACATATGTGTAGCTTTCTGCATCTATCTGCAATTGCAGAAGGCTGACATCAGTGAGTATCTCCATTTATTCAGTTTCCCTAGATCTTGCTTTGTCTCTGAGCAGTCTATTTAGCAATTTCCAGACCTCCCAACTTTCACCAAAACCAGATACCAGCTCCTCTAATGGTTCCATCTAATGTTGATTTTTCATAGCATTTCATATGTCCATTCTACTTGTAGATTTGTCCAAATCTTCCCTTGAATTAAGGAAGTTTTTCCTGGATTTTAATCTCTGAGAGGCTGAATGAAGGGTCATAGAAAAGATTTCATTCAGAAATTAAAGATTTAAGGCTCTCTCTATAGCATGCTGCCACTTTCTGCAGACAGCGTCGGGGTGGGGGCATGATATTAGCCAGATAAGGGGTCCCTAACCCCTGGGCCATTGAGCCATGGAGATGGGTAGTGCTGGGAGCCCCAATGGCAGCCTTCTGCCATACATGCTGATGCTATTATGGGACATGCTCAGGATTTCTGGTCATGACACAATCAGTGGGACATCTTGAGCCCAAACATGTGGTATACATTGGGACATACTCTGAATCTTGTTTTCATTGGGGGAAGACAGAAAATGGTATGAGTGCAGGCAAGGGTTTCCAACACAACTTTATCAATTTTCATCAGATTATGGTTTGCCTGTGGAACTTTTATGAACTGGAACCATTAGAATGAGCACCTGAGGCAACTGTGTCAACAACCCTTTACCTCTCATCATTCCTTCAACAGAGGATTCAACTGAATTAATGGCACAGTCTCATAAAGTTTTCAATAATTTCTGAGATTCCACAGATTCCAAGACGGGCCATTTAATCAATCTTCTATGCCTGTATATGTAGTGTTGAGGGAATATGGAAGCAGGAATGTTAAGTACTATATTGATATCTACTCAATCATCAGTACAGACTGCTGAACAAATAACATAGGAAGAGAACTGTGGAAGAAATTCCAAGTGGACAAGTATAAGAAGGCAGACAAAATGCAGCATATGTAGCCATTTAGGAGATTCAAATACATTGAGAATGTTTAAACAGATGTTGTCCATAAAATTTTATTTTGTGATCCATGTTTTTGCAACATGTGCCTCTAATTAAATGGAAACTAGAATATCCAAGATTACGGTGCATAGCATCAGCCAAGCATGTGGTGATAACAGATTAGAAACATAACTATGGCCAGAATGATATACAAGGAAACCAATGTGTGTTTCCTCACATAGCTCTTTTCTTAACATTGCTCATGCAAGTGAGAATCCAATAACCCTTTGTGTAAGTGCCAACCCTTTTGTCTGCAACAAGATGGTCTCCAATTTATATGATTGCAAGATAGAGATGGTTGGGGTAAAAACAAACTGTTGGGGGTATGGAGCCCTTATGTTTCACTTTCATAAATAGAATTCTGTCATGGGAATTTTTTTCACACAAGCATTCCAGGTGCCAGTGAAAGAACTAAGCAGCTATTTGATTAGTACAAATATCAGTCTTGTGTACCCCATAACATGATAGGTGGAATAGCATAGGGAAATATGTACTTACTTTTCTGGATTTGTTAATAGTAATAGCAATTACACTTATATACTGCCACATAGCGTTTAAGGCACTCTCCGCGTGCTTTACAGGTAATTAGCATTTTGCCTCCAACATGCTGGGTACTCATTTTACCGACCTCAGAAAGATGGAAGGTTGAGTCAACCATAATCCTTGCCAGAATAAAACTCACAATGTTTTGGCAGCAGTACAACAGTTTAACCACTGCATCACAAGGGTTCTTAATACCCAACATCCAGTTCCTCACTATTCTAGAGTCACAGCAACATTCATGTATACTATTAAAATAATGTAAATCTTTAGATCAGTGGTTCCCAATGTAGGGCCCAGGCCCCACAGGGAGACATCAACTTCCAGAACCCTAAGTCAGTACATTGGTTGATCAGTGCTTAGGGAATTGACTTAGGCTTTTGGGAATTGAAGTCCAAAAACCAAAGGTTGGGAAATATGGCTCTAGACCAGTAGTGGTAAACCTTGGCACTCCAGGTGTTCTTGGACTTCAGTTCCCAGAAGCCCAAGTCAATACACCCGCTGATCAGAGCTTATGGGAATTGAAATCTAAGAACACCTGGAGTGCCAAGGTTCACCACTGCGGCTCAAGACACAAGATATATTCAAAGTATAGATTTCTTTCTTTGTATCAGAATGTGGCATAATACAGTGCAACACGTTTGGATCAGAAGGATTAGCTGTTTCTATGCCAATGCCACAACTTGCATTGATTTTCACTGTTCAAGGAGGTTCCTTCTATGCCCCACTAAGTGTAGACTGGAATGCAGCCACTCCTTTCATTCAATAGTTTTCCTGAACTTTGGGGTGCTATTTTCAGCCTATTTTACAGACTGGCATACATCTTTCTTAACATTTCTACAAAAGCAGAAACATCAAAACAATAGTTCTGGCAAAATCTGTGCATTACAGTCTAATATGCGTAAAACACATTTTACAAAAGGTGATTATATATGCACATGGATATGTAAGACAGACAGATACACGCAGAAAGAGAGGTGATTGATGCAGGAATGGGATGAGAGGGGCTTATGAACTGACACATGCAAACTGACACAGACCAACAATATCCTTGCCTCTCCCCCACCCCCTTTTGAACAATATCCATATTATCTGAGATTACAGTACTGTATATTCATATTGTCGGCAAAATATGCATGTGAATGCAAGAGTTAAGCATGTATTTATATGTTACAAATATTTTCAGATACACAGTTGGTGTAACACTCAAAAGTCTTAAAATACTATAAGAAAATGTTTAAAGACAGGAATTTGAGACTCTATCACTCATGTTTCCTAAATCTTGCTAACTATGTAAGGTCTATTCAATACCCTCACAATCTGAGAAAGTGGACCTCTGATCACTATATTCTAGGAAGAAGGAGCAGAGAAGGGCTGTTAGATTCTTTCTTGGTGCCCACCCTGTTCCTTCATCCGTTCAATATAAATTCTGTTATTTCTCCTTATGAATCCTGTATTCTGCAATGCTCATTTCTGCAGTCATGATTAAGTGGAATGCCCTTAGGTCTGATGACAGAGCATACATACCAAGTCACTGTGCCAACTCTCAGCACTTGTTTAGACAGTATTTACTGATTTTTCCTCAATTCTCCAGCTTCATTGAGTTACAGTCAAGGTTGGCAGCCAGTAAGAATGTCACATGTAATAACTTCAATTTGAAAGCATAGTACAATGTTCCAAGTTACAGTTACAATTTCACCAAGCATATCTAAATACTATGATGGATAGGAGTTATCCCACTTCCAAAATATAGTAAGATTAGTATCTTGTTTGTGCTACTCAAAATAAAAGCAGATTTGACATTTCTTCTAGGTCAATATTTTCCTAATTTCCTTTTTGGTTTAATACTGTTCCCTGCTTCCATTAATGAACAACATAGTACTATCATGAGCAGAACCATAAAATGACAAAGCCTTTTTTAAAAGCTTTCATCCAGAGTGTGATTTATTTAATACATTTTATTCTACAGTGAGCAGCAATGCACAACACCATAAGGATAAGGGGCAATAAAATAGTGAAGTAGCTTTGGTGTTGGTTACCATTTTGATAGTAAATCTACAACTGAATGTTGAAAGTACAGTGCAGTACTAGTATTAAAGTTAAAGGAAAACTTTTAGGAAGCAGACAGGCCAATTGAAGGCATAAATACTATATTGCTACTTATTTTCTATACACAAAATGCTCGCTACTTGTCTCCACCTACACAAAAATGAATAAATAAATATTTAAAAATATTTAAACCTTTCACTACCCAGGGTGGGAGGTAGTTTTTCAGTGTTTTTAGGTATCTTAAGGGTCTACTGTATATAGTTTAAATGTTGGGGATTTTATGTACACAGTCGCACATCGATTGAGGTGGCTATGCAAATTGAATAAATAAATAACTGAAAGATGGAGTAGAAATAATGCTGATGACAACCATTTTCCTTTGTTCTACAGGAAATGAGTTTAAAATTATTGTTGCACTCACAAACTTTAGATATTTTAATGCTATTGCGAATTTTTATACATTCTATGCAGTGATTTTATACTATGCACACAAATGTACAAACACATAGACATATAAATTGTGCATACATACATACACAGAAAGAGAATATAGGATAATTTATTGCCTTGGAGAGTAAATGGTTGAAGTTGATTAACAGTTATATGGGGAAATGTGTCAGGAGAGGCAGTTGAGACAGTTGAGAAGTGTAAAAGAATATTTAACAAGTGTGATTTTGTTGCTACTTGTGCAAAAGCAAGTATGTATCTATCCCTCTTTCTATAAAGAACAGAAAGGGTTTATTTAAGAGTTTTAAAATGTAAAGAAAAAAGTAAATGCTTATGATATTTTACTGAAGAAAATGACAGTTTAAACATATATTTTATATTTACCTGTTCATTTAAACTTTTTACTTAGTGTTCCTTTTAAAATAAAACTCTCTGGTTTATTCTCACTGCTTATTTTTATAGACAGCAGTCCTGAGATATTTTATCTACATAAATTTCAGGGTATCACCAATTTGCTGGTCAAACTAGTGATATAAGGTTTAGGTAGTGTCATCAGCATAATCCAATTTTAGTTCTATTTTGCCAAAAAGATCCTTACTTTTAAAAGGACAGTATGAAGTCTTCCCTTTAGTGAGACATCATTAAATCAGTAGTGTAAAATGAAACACTGGCTGTCTGAGTTGGTGATGAGACTAATCCCTTGTCTCAAGTCTAGATGGCAATTTTGGGAGATGGTTATTAGGAAAATCAATGAAATGCAATGGTACCTCAGTTTACAAATTTAATGTGTTCTCCAGGATGTTTAGTATTGCAAAAAAGTTTAAAACCAAAATGTAGTTTCCAATAGGAATGCATTGAAACCCTTTTTTTATGTCCAGAATGGATTAATTGGTTTTCAATGCATTCCTATGGGAAACTGGGTTTATGAATGTTTTGCAATTAAATTCTTAAACCAAGGCATTATTTTCAATGGATTTTCATTCATAAACCAATAATAAACTGAGGTGTTCATAAACTGTGGGACTACTGTAATAAAGTTATATATAAAAATATGCCCTAAAATAGTGCATTTATCAATATGCAAGAATAAACTACGGGGGTGGACAGTGAAAGAATTAATTTCAAATTTATTAACAGCAGCAAGACTAATGATAGCAAAGAACTCAAAGTAAAATATTATTTTCAGTTGGTATAAAGAGATTTGAAATATAGCAATTAATGATAAATTAACATGCAATATTAATGCTGAAAAGGGATTGTTAATTAAGAATGTTTGTAATGATATTTGAGGAGTTATTAGAGAATTTGTATTAATAACAGGGAAGAATTATTCTTACAGGAAACAGTGCAGTTCTGGATGGAGAATGGGGTTCAATGGACAGAGGAAGTTTTAATGGTATCTTGAATCATCCTCATATGGAGGGGTACTATCTGTATGAATATTTTTAAGTTGTATATGCACTTTGTATGAATTTTGTATAAATAAATAAATAAATGGCATACTCAAACTTAGTGCAGAGTGATTTTCATTTTGAGAAGTTGTATACAGAGATGGAGAAGTGTTCTGCTCCACATTTATAGGACAATAAGGACAAACCTTTTAGAGACAGAGTGTCCAGAGGGGTGGGGCAAACTCTGTTGGGGGAGGAAGTGTTCCCATTGGGCTGCTGGGCAGTGGGTGGAGCGAACACTGTACTGGGGGGAGGAGAAAGTGCTCCCATTGGGCTGCTGGGCAGAGGGATGGGGCGAACTCTGTGCTGTGTAAGGGAAGAAGTGCACCCATTGGGCTGCTGGACAGAGGGGTGAAGTGAATTCTGTGCTGGGGTGATGGAATGCATGCCCACAGAGAGGGCTGTGAGTGCCCCCACTGGCATGTGTATCATAGGTTCCCCACAACTGCTATAGGATACTAGTATTTTTTGCCTGGCCTTGCCGGGCAGTTTTTTTGTGTGTGTTGGTGGTTGGGGTGGTTTTGGGGGGTACACACACACACAACACAGCCACACACACAACACAACACACAATAAACACACACACACACACGCAATACACACACAACACAACCACACACACAACACAACCACACACACACATGCCCGACCGGCAAAGGCCTCCACCACAACGGGCGGGTGGGTGGGAACTTCAGTTGCTGGCTGGGCTGCCTGCTTTTGGTGCCCCCCACCCGGCCGGCAAAGGCCTCAGCGCCAGCAGGGATGGAGGACAGGCCGCACCATGGAGGCATGGAACGTGAGTGGCCCAGCTCAGAAGGCCACGCTGGGGAGGCGCAGAGTGCGAACAGCCCAGCTGGCAACAGGTAAGTGGGGTGGGGGACAGGGACAGAGGGGAAATGGGCATGAGGATGGGTTCGTGTTCACCATTTCTTCTTTTTTTGAGATTTTATTGCATAACATATAACATGTAAAAACATAAACATTTATAACATTACATTACAATACAATAGAAAAGAACAAATGAACAGATATACATTGAATACATCACCCTTTCTTCTCCCAGACCAGGGCAGGTGGCATGGTCCTCGGGCCTGTTTCCCCCCACACACACACCCAGGCTTTCGCTGGTCGAGTGGGGGTCACCAGAAGCAGGTGGTCCAGACGGCAACCAATGTGCCCACCTGCCCGCTGTGGTCGAGGCCTTCGGCAGTCAGGCAGGCATGTCAGTTGCTGACTGGGCCACCTGCTTTTGGTGCCCTCCACATGACCGGCAGAGGCCTCAGCGCCGGCAGAGACAGAGGACAGGCCTAGCCCACCGGCACATGGAGTGAGCTGGGGATGGCTTCCCTCCCGGAGATGAAGTGTTCCCAGAGGGAAGTGGTTTGCGCATTGGCCAGCTGGTTTTCTTAATGTGTGTGCTGCTTGCTCTGCCTCCTCTGCGCTCAAGGAGGCACAGAGTTTTTTGTTCGTGCTCGTGGGGCGGTTGCCCCACTCTTGGCTGCCGGACCCTTGTGGTGATGCTCACAGGGTCTTAACGTAAGTGTGGGCGGCTCGGTACAGGATGGTTGGAATGGGTGTGGCCGTGCATGCTGGACACGCACAGCCCATGCACCTTTTTATAGTTATAGATGAGGCCGGACGGATAGAGATGCTTCATGTTTTTACAAAAAGTAGCTTATAATTAATCACCAAAAGAATGTTGAAATAACAATACATTTCAAAAATATCAGGTTAGTTTTTATTGACCAAGTTCTCACACTGGTCAGCAGGTTTACTGACTTGGGCTTCTGGTAATTGAAGTCCAATAACGCTTGGAGAGTCATATTTGCTGACCCCTGCTTTAGGTCATTGAGTGTATTTCTGTGTGAATCACAATGTGTAGGCACTAATATACAAGGTGTTTTCCTTACTGAAACAGGAACAGATTAGCATAGTCTACATATATTCCAATTACAGCTATTCTCAGTGGAAGGAAGGGAAAGAAATGTCCTAATAATTTAGCCTTTAAAGCTGGTGTACCCAACCTGCACCCCATGGGCTGCATACAGCCTGTAAACTCTTTCTGTGTGCCCTTCCATGTTGCTTGTTTCCTGATATCACCCTCAAGGCATTTTCTCTCAGATATTTACTATTTTTCTACTTCATGTGTCTTTCCTGTCTTTTTTATACCAACCCCCCCCCCCCACAACCAAAAAACAATAGCAACATTGTTTCTTCTGGTCTCCATGATTCCTTCTGTCAGCCCTTTCTTGGTCTTATTCTCCATACAGTACTAGCATTTTGGCTATTCCAGGTGCTATGCTAGCCAACAGAGCTCAGGTACCTGTAACAGCTTTGAATGTTTACTTTTGATCTAAATCAGTAGGGTAATAATATTGTGACATTTTTATTTAAGACTAGGCCCTTTTTAAGCATTGGGCACTCTAATGTGACCCCCATATCCCAGAAGGTTGGAGACTACCGCTCTAAAGAATGTTTCTTTTCTGCTGCTTTTCTTAATCAGTAGTAAACATTAAATATAACCAAGACAAAGTTGTGCCTTATATTTTAGAAATATAAAGTTGATGTAAGTCCTAGTCTACAGAATTAGGGCATACCAGTGCAAACATCAGTCATGATTTTCAGGTGCAGAAAATACTACTCGCTCAAGCAGTGTGTTCACGCACATGCACAAATCTTTCTTGTTTTTCCCCTTAGGAAAGATCCTGCCTCTCATCATTAATATGATTGCTACATTGTGGCCATAAAACAATGTATTACTTGAATAGAGTGTATATAGTAACATTAAAATCTTTAACGGGGGGGGGCTATTACTAGTAGCTGGGGATTGATTTGCTTTCAGGATCAAGACAGGAATTCAAATAACTATGCAGCTGGATTTACAAGGAGAAATTTATTGCAAACAAAGCCTAGCAAATTTCATCTCTGCCATAAGTAGTTGCATACTTGAAGAAAACTACATGGGTCTAATGTAAGTCAACAGTAGCTAGCTGAGCTAGAGAGATATTCTTGCTTCTTGGCACAATAACAAATATTCAAGCAGAGAGGGTCTGGGGGTGAGATTTTTTTCCCTCTGTAAGTAACTTAATGAATGAAGTACTAATTAACATTATGGCATTGATAAATGTAGAGAGAGATTAGGGATGTACTTGATAGTCAGCCCTTCCCAGATGGACTGTCAAAGCCACATTAATTCCTATCTTATTGGAGCATCTGCTTCTCCCATAATCCTCTGCCCCTTGGTATGAAGAACACAAACTGTTGTGACTCAATTCGATTTATATCAATCTAATTTCTTTTAATCCAATTTGTATTCCAATCTACTACCTTCTAATCACTTAAATCTTCAGCCTCCATCTGGTAAATTTTCTCTCAAAATTAACTGAGCAGATGCCTCTACAATTGTCTTCCACAGTCAAGCTAATCATTGCCTAGCAGTGGCCTACAGAATGTTCTCAAATAGGTACGTGATTTCCACTATTGCCCTTCTTGTTACAGACATGGTGATGCATGAAGGCCATTTTGTCCATCATTAGGGTATCAGTCTAATATTTCTACAGAAAACTTAAGAAACCTTTAGCTGAGCTGAAATTTAAAACTGCAAAAGCAATGGGAGCAGAGGATAGACTATACCTTATTGGTTGGAGGACTCATTAGGGTTTCACTCTTGATGCGTTTCTTGGAAAGCAAAAAAATGTGGCTATCTTGTGGCTTTCCAAAGATCAACACTTACAACTTAGATACTACAAAACAACAAACTCTGGATGTTTTACTATTACTAACCTGACAAAGAGATTTGTACGGATTTGCATTGCTCATATATATATATATATATATATATATATATATATATATATATATATATATATATATATATATATATATATATATATATATATATATATATATATATATATATATATATATATATATATATATATATATATATATATATATATATATATATATATATATATATATATATATATATAATATCCAATTAGATCAGTTTCTGATTGCCTCTGACAACATTTACTGCTGCAAAAATATAGGAAACAAAACAACAACCCAGTTTATAGCTGTGAGTGCTATTTGAATGAACTGTGCAGAAATAAATGCCAAAATTCATAACAAATGGGCAGTTTGAAGATTTTGAAGAACACTAGTATGTAAACATACGGTTACAAAACATGCTTCATTTAGATACCAAGGGGAATCAGGAATAAGCTGCCCATTGCTAATATACTTTTTAGAAATAAAGCTTTAACTGTGTATCCAATAAAGGCAGTAAACAGTAAAGTTTACTGATACACAGCACTGCATGCACAATTTTGAAAAATAAACACTAAAGTAAAAATATTTTGACTGGGCATATGGAAAACAATACATTGATGACAAGTGATGACAGATGCTTTTAACATGCATCTTTGTGGGTCACATGAAACCAAAACCAAAACAAAACTCTGTGATGATATGCCAAAGGAGAGTATCATTTTATATCATCATGGATAAAATTTTCATCTTTTGCTTTTGTATTCTCCCTCTCCTTTCCCATCAAGTCTTGTCAAACCTTTCTTGTGTTTTTCCCAGTCACTACTTTCTCTGTGCTTCAATGACAGGTGGTCTAAATTTTCCACTTAGAAAATCTGGTCACCCTGTGTTTATAACACCTCTCCACTTAGTGTCATCTGTGAATTTAATTAGCATGCAGTTTGTCTTCTCATACAGATTATTAATGAAGATGTTAAATAAAACAGAGCCTACACAAAATCCCTGTTCAAAGCCAATTGACACCCTTTTCTAAATCTATGCATTGCCACCTATTATTACTCTCTGTTCATAGCTTCCAACCAATTGATAGACCTGGTGATAATGCACAGATCCAAGCAATTTTGCCATTAATTATTCGAGTATAGTTACATGGTGAACTGCATGAGGTTGTGTGGAAACAGCATGTAGTTCACACAGGCCTCTTTTAAAATCACAACTGAGACCAGCTGCTTGCATTGTGCCATTTAATTCTGATCTATTTCAGTAGATCACATCATCCTTGATGCTTTGGTTCCACCTATTATTTGCTTTAGGTAAATCCAATTTAATTAATCACTCTTGTGAAAAGCAGAAAAATTTCCACGTCACCACCACCAAATAGTAGCAATGAGATAGACGACAATGAGTCTACTAGAATCAGAGGGGAAGGGGGGTTCTTAGATAAAATGAGATGGCTATACATTGTTTTTATTTAACAGTTGTCTAACAGCCGACATGGAGCATTAGGAATAGAGAGCAACACATAAGACAGAAGAAAAAAGTTATTATTGTCATTCATAAAAAATAACAATCTAATATTGGCTTTGCTTAACATTTATCTTCTCTCTATAATATCTAGAATATCAGTTTTCAAGAGAGTAGAATAAATGCAATTTCAATTGCAATATTTCCAATAAGTCACAAGTTACATATATTTCCCAAAACAACCATTTCTGTCCCATTCTATTACATGTTTAATCTTCTCAGCACTTAATATTTACTTCCCTGTTTGTTTCCAAGCAATCATATTATTTAAAAGCAATCACAATTACAGAAATATTCCAGGCTGTGGAACACCCTTCAAAGGGAGTCTTGACTGTCTCTCCTTATTCTTACGCCCACAGGCAATGGGTATTTTATTCATATTTATTTTGGGCTTTGTGGAGAATGGGGCTCTTAGTGAATTAATGCTTTTCTATTGGTGTGTGAAGCTATGTATTTGTACTATGTACAGTCTGAGTAAATGGTTTTGATCAAATCATTATTTTAGCATTTCAACCAAGGAATAATGCATTCATTCTCCCTAACACCTATATTTAATTGAGACATTCATTATTAAAATAATCATTTCTGACCATTATGGTGCTTTTTGAGGGAAAGACCTTTACCATATTATACTAGGGAAAGAATGTTTCAAGAGACAAACACTATTTTTCTTTTTGTTTACCTTAAGGGGTAACATGGAAGACACAGCAGAAATGCAAAAGACCATTCAGCATGTCCACAATGTCTCACAAATAATGTACACATGATTTACCATGAAAGAGAAATGATATACATTTCATAGTCAATATATAATCTCCAACATGACTAGGAAACAGGTATATCTCCACAGGGTTCTTTACATACTCCAGGATAATGTTTACAGTTCTGATCTCCAAAAATGCTGGGGATTTCACAGCAACACACCTTCTCTATTATTGATTTGGCTGACTATGACTCACCAGTGTGAATGGATATCAGGCATGTCTGTACGTATGTATGTAAGAAAGAAAGAAAGAAAAAAGGACAGATGCCATGTGAGGAATGTATATAACTTACCATACCACATTATATACTCTTACATATCCCTTAAAAGTACATAGCCTCATGCACCAACAGAACATCATTGACTCACTAAGAGCCCTGTTCTCCACAGCTGGTGAAATGCCCAAAGCAATTCCGACAAGGAAACTTTATATAAGGGCAGTCTGAACATAGATGATACCAATGTCAACATTCAAGAAGTTCTATCAGTGGTCAGCAAACTTGGCTGTCCAGATGTTCTTGGACTTCAGTTCCCACAAACCCTAATCAGCAGGTGTAGTGACTTGGGCTTCTGGTGACTGAAGTCCAAGAACACTTGGAGAGGCGAGTGTGCTGACCCCTAGTCTATGGGATAACCCAGTTTCTCAACCTTTGGTTTTTGGACTCCAATTCCCAGAAGCTTAAGTCAATTCCCCAAAGCACTGATCAACCAATGGACTTACTTAGGCTTCTGGGAATTGAAGTCCCCGATGTGAGGCATGTGCCCCATGTTGGGAACCACTGGGACAACCCTATGTGCTTACTATCATTCACAAAGAGACACCAAGATGGTTGAACCCAGAACCTGACTCCTTTTTTCATTAGTTATCCTCTTCTTACCTCCAAACAGAATAATGATCTGCCATGCAAAGATGTAGTAGTAGTAATAATAATTTTGTGTCAGAAATTACTTTGGGTCGAAAGGTTTTTTGCAGAAGAGACTCCACTCAGGGAACACTCAAGTGAGGCTCCTTTCATGTCCCCAAGAGCTGGGTCAGAGACAGGGCTCAATCTGTCATGCAGTACCTGGGTCTTCAAGTGCCCACTTGCCAGCCTTCCAGCTAACAAGGAGAGCTTCTTAACCACTGAGCCACCACAGTGCCTTGTAATAGCAAAGGGAATCTTCAATTATTCTGATACCTCTGGGGAGGAGAATTCTGCCAAATATTGCCCTTCGAGAAATTCTTGACTTGTGTTCTTGATAATTTTCTCCTACAGAAAACTGGAGGAAGAAACTAGAAGACAGTCTAGTAAAGGATACTTTACTCAATACTAAAGGATACTTTACTCAATTCTAACAAATAGAAATGACTTAGCAAAAGAAGTGGCAAGTAAGGGGAACTTTAGGTGAAAGTGACAATGTTATGCTTGAGTTCTGTAAGCAAAAGCTAAGTATAGCTACATGTACATGCTGTATTTTTTTAAAAAACCATAAAGAAATTGAACAGAAAAATAATAAATAATATTAAAATAAAATTTAAAAATAAACTAGGTAAAAGCCACTCATAGCCAACTCTAGAGTTCAGGGCTCATCTCTATTTATAGCCAAAGAGCAAGTGCTGTCTGCATCTGCAGATGTTTCCATGGACATGTGGTAGGCATGTCTAAACATAGGAGTGCAAGGAATGCTGTTTACCTTCCAACCAAAGTGGTAGCTATTTATCTACTTGCAATTTTTTGCTTTTGAACTGCTAGGTTGATAGGAGCTGGGGCAGAGATGGGAGGTCACTCCATCATACAGCACTCGAGTCTCAAACTACTGATCTGCCAACCTTCCAGTTGTCAAGTTAACCACTAAGCCACTGCAGTCCCTTGAAATAATAAATCACCTTTAAAGAAATAAGGTAGCAAAATAGAGCACTGAAGGAGATAGTATAAGATGAAAGCTACCTAAGTTTGGAATAATTCTCTAAGAATATTCTTTCTGATGCCACAGAGGCAGACAAAAAGGAATGGGAAAGTAACATGTGATGGTGCTCCTAAGGCATGCACAGAGTGGAGTGGGGACAAGGTTCTCACTGAAACCTACTCATGAAATTTCCTCACCAGGCTCTGCCATGGTGCATGGCCCATTTGGCTGATTCGTAAAGACCACTAAAGAATAGTAAGCAATATAAATGAAGTCTTACACAGGTTATTAATAAAGAGATAGGGTTCATCAGATGCATCTGAACAAGCCTGAATTTAAAAACGTAGATTATTAAAATCTGTATTTAGGCACCATCTTTCATTATTACCACCACACCACAACAGAACCATAATTTGCAGATTATAGATTGAACACTTTGAGTAATTTCTTAACTGATTATACTCCTAAATAACAGGAGATTAGATTGATATTACAGGTTGTACAACTAGAAGCACCTCCATATTGCTTTGTATTTATTTATTTATTTACTATTTTCATTTATATTTATTTCTTCTTTCTGAAGACATATAGAATGCTGCACACCACAAACCATCACAAATACTGTACTATTAACCACATAACTGCCCTCACCTATATGTTGAAACAGGGTAGTTCATTCTTGCATTCTTTTCAGTGTGAAAGAGAATATTTTACAAATTTGCACATCATTTTGTAATTCTGTGAACTGCTGTTATTTGCAGAAAATTATATCTCACCCAGCAGAAATGTGTTTTTCCAAAGTGAAGCTGATAGCTCTGATTTTCAAAAGCTTTTATTATAGCAAAAAGAGAGAAAAAGAGCAAGAAGCAAAATAGCCTTTATTACTGGATGTGGGATTTTCTCCATATCTAAAATGAAATGCAATTACTAGAGAACATAAAATGGATCTATGTTTTATGTTAGAGGTAGAGCCTCTTTGATATTTCATGTCACTTTCAAATCTCCATCTGGTAGCGTTTTCAGATTTAATGTTTCTTAGGTATTGTTTTAAATTATTTTTTCTGGATAAATATTTTAGTTTACATCATATTTATTTTCACAGTTCAGAACTGTACACTGGCTATTCACTCAAAAATAAAGTTCATGGTTGATAGTGTACATATCTCCATATATTTGCAAAGAAAGTGAAATCATTCTTTTCCAGGGCAAACTATTGAATATATATAAATTCAATAAAATCTTAGAAATGCTGAAACCTGCTAGAGTGTGTGGCAGCAAATGTTTGTTTGTTTTAAATCTCAGCACTCATCACAATTCTTGAACTATGTTCTAGAGATAAATCCAATCATGTCCAGAATGCATATAATGGCCTGTTAAGATTGAGTCCTACAGTCTACTTTCTGCTTATGTTAATCAATAAAGCCTGATTCCACTATGAGCAGACCATCTCATTTACCATGGGTAGAGTGGAATCTTCAAACCTCTGCCAGTTTTCTGTTTCTGTCTGTCCTACAAATGGAGAATAATGGGTCTGAAGAAGAGAAACTCTGCTATCTGTGGGACTGTAAGTCAGGATGCTGATTTTCTAGGGTCATGACAGGCTCATTACTCAGACCCATCAATTATCCCTCTGTAGGAGAACAACAAAACTGGGAACCTAAGAGGGTTAGCTAGAGACCTACCTCAACCCAGGTAAGTAAACACAGGTTATTAATTAAGAGATAGGGTTTATCAGATGCCCTAGTACAGGGCCTACTTTGATGCTTCAGGTATTCTTGGACTTCAGTTACCAGAAACCCAAGTAAGCACACCTGCTGATCAGGGCTTCTGGGAATTTAAGTCAAAGAACACCTGAGGCACCAAGGTTGGCCACCCCTGCTCTAGTATATATACTGTACTGCATTAATTCAATCTACTGCATGAATTCTTCTGGGACCTAAACCCATGTAAGAGTATATAAAATTATATACTTTATTTTGTCCATTAATATATATAAAAAAATCACATCTATAAAAAATTAAACTATTATTTAGCATATTTTTGTATTTAAGTATAATATTTTTAAAAATAAATATATGTTGTAATCATAATGGATTGGATCTATATTAAGGCATTTGCCCCACTCTTCCCCTAATGGATCGGATTGGTCCACTATTTTTTTTTTTTTGCATCCACTCATAATGTATGGTGGAGTAGGATAATCACTCCTAATAACTTGTCGTCTGATGTTTTGTTACTGGAAATAGGGTCTTATGAGGTCAGTGTACCGTCTGGACATGAAGATTGCAAGAAATGGCATTTCTTTCTTTCTTCCCAACCTCAAGGAAACTCTATCCCAGACCACTCTAAACCAAAACAGCCAGTGTAGACAGGCCCCAAGTTAGTTGAATTCCATTCAATTGAAATCAACAGACTTAAGAATTATCTAACCTGCCCACTAATTTCAGTAGAACTTAAAATTAATGTTGGCTGCAATACTATACACACTTAATTGGCAATAACTTATATTAAATTCACATTATGGATTATGCAAGAGATATTGAAAACACTATTTCTCTAATTATCACTATAAAAATCCATAATACAAAATAGCTCTCCAAATATAGTCAAAGTTGCAAGCTTTGCATTCTACAGTACCAACTATATTTTTTAAAAAAACCTTCAAAGGGAAATGTTACTTCTTTCAAGTTATCCAGTTCCATGTAAATGTGCTGTCTGCAAAATGCTGACAAGGAATAAAGCATGATATGCAACTTGTTTGTGGATACCCATCTTCTCAGTACACACACAGAGGGACAGCATCTGACCAAACAGTTATTTTTCTCTTTCTCAACAAAACCTCAGATATTACTTTTCAAGGCAAACAAACTTCATTCACCATACATGCTCAGATCTTCAAAAGCATGAAAATTTAAAGTAGGATCATAGTGCTAATACAGTTAAGATCCAAGACAATGATTCAAACTTAATTGTAGAGTGTATTCTTCACTTCTATTTTTCTATTTTGTTCCCAATAAGTATATCAGAACAATCTTGTGCATATCTATTCTGAAGTAAAATTCAACTGAAATTCAATTTACGGGGAGGCATGCATACATACAAGATCAGGTAATTTGAATTTAAGCAGCAAAAGATTCAAGCAGCACAGGTTTATGCTCCACAGCTAGGATACGACATCCTTTCTTGCCCATGTATTCTGGTTTCATAACCTCCTAGCACTTTACTGCCTACTAATCTCTGCCCATAGCATCTGCCAAAGGAGCTTCAATTGTGCATGTCACAGCCTCTGAATCTGTGATGGCACATAATAAGAGATATAGAATAATGTAGTATAATGAAACAAAAATATATAATTATACTTCGAAGGGGGTAAACAAATTGGTACCTAGGTCCAGATTCATTTGCAGATCATATCTGTGAATTAGGTATGTCTGCCTCATGCACTGTATATTTTAGAACTGAAATTCTTGTGGACAGATGAGATAACCTGAGCATTTGCAGATCTCCTAAATGGGGTTAACTCAAAAAAGAAAGCCATGGCTTTTGGTTTACAATAGCTTAGCAGGGATGTTGACAATATGACTTTTTGAAGATCACTAAACCAAACTGAACACTAATTCACTTTGAAATGCTGACTAAAAGGTGTTGAAAATTGACACACTGATCCCTTAATCTCCAACACAGTATTTGCAAAGGCATATCTAGAATGCATATAGGAGAAGTAAAAGTACAAGTATATAATGATTTAAGTAATGAGACTATTCAATGAAGAAGAAAGATGAAGCCTATAACGGAAATTTTGTTTAATTGCAATATAAGATATCAATGGGGTTTCCCTATCTTCTTAAAGATATTTCATGATGGGAAGGTGGTTAGAGCAGAGGACCCAAAGGGGGCAATGAGACAACTTGAATTACTAAAAATTATAGAGATGGGAGACCCGACCTGGGAAAAACTTGTAAAAAACTGTATGGGAAAGGTTCAGAAGGATCAAAGGGGAAAGAGGAGTATCAAGCAAGGGGGAGAGACCATTCAAGGGAGAAACCTTTACATTATGGAAGTGGTGGGGAAATAAGAAAAGAGAAGGATGCAGAAGTGTCTGGTGCAAAGAGAAAGCAAAAAGCCAAAAAGTAAAAAGAACATATAAATATAAATAAGGACAGGTAATAAAGTGGTGACAGTTTAGGAATATGACTAGAAGAGGGACCAATAGAATTAAAACACAGGAAAAATTAATAGAAGGAAATCTAGAATAGCAAAAGAAGGATATTAGAATAGAAGTGATAGGCCCTCCCTCCTCCTCTCATCCCTAAATGGGAGTGACCAGGCAGTATTTAACCTGGGGGGGAGGAGTTTAGAGTGTTGTGTGTTAGTGGGTGGAGGATTATTTTGGGTGTGTTTTACTTAATGTAGGTTTTTTAATTTGTTGTTGATGTTTCTCTATGGTATTTTTGTATTATGTGTTTATCTTTGTTGTAATTTTATTTTATTTTTATTTTATTTTTTAAAAAAGCATAGCATGCGTGTCTATTATTCTTTAAGACTATTGCCGTACTTTATCAAGCTTTCAGTGGAAGGAAAAAATTGGTTAGTTTCTTGGTATTATGAGTAGTAGTTTACCAGTTTCCCACTTTATCAGATCATATCGGATGAAGTATTAACAAAATTATGCCACACATACTCAGTACTCATTCTAAAAATAGAATCTTGCCAGTACTCATAGTCTCATACTAACACAGCTAGAAATAAGGGCCTGTGGTGGCTCAGTTGTTAAGGAGCTCGCCTTGTTAGCTGGAAGTCCGGCAAGCCGTCAGTTTGAGACCCAGGTACTGCATGATGGTTTGAGTGCCCATCTCTGTCCCAGCTCCAGCCAACCTAGCAGATTGAAAGCAAGAAATTGCAAGTAGATCAATAGGGACCACCTCGGTGGGAAAAGATCTTGGGGACATGAAAGGAGTCTCATTCAGGTGTCCCCTGAGTGAAATTTCTCCAGCAAAAATCCTTTCAACCAGGAATAATTTCTAACATGAAATTGCATATATCTAGAAATCAATAAATTAGTATAACTTTTTTAGACTTTGATGGGCCTTTTCAAGCTTAGCAGAATAATTTGTAAATTACAGATGTGAAAAGCTCTTTCTATGAAAATAAAAAATCCCTAGCACTTATGGAACTTCTTCTTCCAGTCTTCTTCTTTCGTTTCCAGGTCAGACTCTAAAACTGCCAAAATGAAACTTTCTTGGCTCTGTCATTAGCCAAACTTAAATCCTCATAGATACATGTTTCCTGTATTAACCTGCAGACCAGCAAATGAGCTGAATTCCGTACTATGTTGTTATCTGCCAACAGCCACCGCTTGAGCATATTGGTCTTGCATTCTCTTCTAGTATCTCTAACAAATAGCTTAGCTATTTAAAAAAAGCATTCAAGTAATCATCTCAGAAATCTGGAACAGGATTCCACTCAAGTGTGGATGAGTTAACATCTGTGATTTGGCATCTCTACAGAAATGATGTATGTGCAGTACTCTTCACATAAGAGGATGGAAAGAAGATACAACCATCTCCAGAAGATAATAGTGATTTCATATACATCATCCGCATTATTATAAGTTCAAGTAACCTCTCTTTATGAACTTGGCATTGCTGAATACTTCCAAGATTATGGCATAAATTTGCCTCATGTATAACAACAAACAGTCATGTAGTAAGATCAAGATCAAGTTTTATTTAGCTATCTGAAAATGTATGAAACCTAAAATATCATTTATGCAAGTAAGTACAGTAACTACATACATAATCATACTATTAAAATCACTCTATTTGTATCTCCTGCCAATATATATACAATTCACTGTGAAAATGCTTTGTTAATGCTCTTACAGCAATAACAAAATCCATAGCTGTTTGACAACTATTTCTGTGAACAATTCCTAGCAGTATGCTCTGTTAATCAAACACAGAATATGCCTTTTTCTTATAACTGTTGGCTGGAGCTGCAGTTCTGTACATAAAATGAGACCTGGTTGTGTGCAGA
Source organism: Bradypodion pumilum (assembly GCA_035047305.1). NCBI lineage: Eukaryota > Metazoa > Chordata > Lepidosauria > Squamata > Chamaeleonidae > Bradypodion > Bradypodion pumilum. Next base: position 75,458,504 of record JAWDJD010000003.1, read on the forward strand.
CATGTACAGGATTGTGTTATAATTGTTGCAGATTCCAGATATCACTATGTTAGTAATGCTATATTAGTTTTTTCCATCTACGCGATCCATGAATATCTTGGACAACACCACAATGAGGGAGTAAATTCAAAAAAGAAGTGCCAAAAGCAAAACAGACAAACTGTTTAGAAAATTTATTCTAGAATACCCACCCATGTTTTTTATTCTTGGCTTTTTTTAATGTTTAGCCATGACATCTTCATTAATAATTCCTCTGTGTAATGTTAATCCTTTTTAGCTACTTAGGGCTTAGCACAGCTTCCATTCCCAGTGCTTGCCAATATGTTCTACACATGATACAGTAGCTGCCAATACTAAATGTTTTTATTAAATCTGTTCACCTATGAATAATTAGATTGGAAGAAAGTTTAACTGTCAAATGTAGGAATTTACAAGCTGGACTATATATGTAATGTGATTCATAAAAGAACCTAGTTTGTAACGTAAATATTAACAGAAATTGGTAGCTCTATAACTTTTTTCCTAGCTGAAAATTACTAGCATCAAACTGTGTTCCCAACACATTACATTTCTTTATCCCAAGTATAGTATTTGTTGGTGTATTAAAATGCTAAATATAGCTTGGAGTTATAGAATGGATTGTCTATTCTCCTGCAGGAGAACTGGCTGCAGCTATGTGAAGAAGCCATGCCAAACAGCAGACATTTTGTCCCCACACCACTCTTTGATCAATACATAGCAGAATAAACAATATTTTTCTTCTTACATTGGTTATAGGACAAGAATTTATGATGAGAAGATTTAGAAAAGAGTTCTTATTTAAAATATGGTGGTACATCATACAACGATTTTAATCCATTCCATGGGGCTTGTTGTTGTACGAAACAATTGCTATACGATGCATGCATCGTATAGAGATTTTCCCTATGGGATGCATCATACAAAGATTTTTTTTGCTAAGTGGTTTTTCCCATTGAATAATTGTTGTACGATTTTTTCCATAGGGAAAATTGTTATGCGGGATGCCGTTTCCCCCAAAAACCTAATTGTTATGCGATTTCGTTGCTATATGGAGTTATTGTTGTATGAGGTTCCACTGTACTGATCCTCATACCCATACAAAATACTCTAGTGCAGGGGTTCACAACCTATAAATAATCCTGCCCCTTCCCCCACTGCTGGAATTGGCCATGGTCACATTTACAGCCATTATAAACATGTTTATGACAGCTGCGGTCACGTTTCAAATCAACGTTTATGGCGGGGGGAACCACCAATCCGACCCGTTCAGCTGTCTGAGGGGGCATGGTCTGTCCCACTGCTGAAAAACATTGAAAGCCCCTGCTCTAGTGTAACAGTACTTGCGGCTGCATTCCTAACATAGTTTTTCAATATACTTAATTCCCTAAGACAACAATGATGATTTACAGAACACTGTACTTTTCAAAATGATCTTATTTTTAGAAGTGTGATACAATTTGATAACTGGGTTCAGCTCTCCTAAGAAAACATTACCAATCTCATGAAACTAATTTCTAGATATGAAACTAGCCAACTTTGATATTATATTCAGAGATAACTCATACTCATACACTCTATGGAAGCCACAGTACAGTATTTTGCATACACTTTGTGCAAAAATCGACCCCCAAGAGCCTCACAAAATTAACAAAAGCACACCTTTTCAAAACAAATACTGTACTGTATTGTTGAGTGAAATAGTGCTTGTACTTCAACTACAATGTAGTTTATTTCCATATTACAAAACAAAAATGTACAACACTGCAGTGCATGGATATGTGGGTCTGAACCACAAGACTCCACAGGTACAAAGAAGAGCATGCAAAATAAAAAGCTTACAAATTACAAGTTATAATTCACCATTGTTTGTTCCAGATACTTAAAGAGACACATGAACAAATCATAATCTTGGCTATACTGGCAAATGTGCACAAAATGCAATGTTTAATTTTTTTTTTAAAACAAGTTTTTTTAAAAGTCATATTTTAACAAATGCACCTTGATGTATTCTGCTTTCTACATCTTAATTTGCCCTATGTTTTTTTCAAAAAGAACTAAAATACCAATATTACTGTCACTAAGAAATGATAAATGGCATAATTAATTTTAATACTGATGAACAACTGAAGATTTCATAATACAACATAAAAGTGTTATCTATAAACATCTGTGTATCACATCCACATACAAATATATTTTGCTAATAAAGCAAATTAAATTGAGAAGAAAAAAGTAGCTTCTTTTAAACCCTCTTTGGCACTACTGTATGTTTAATGTGGCCAGATTGGATCATTAATATAAACAAGACCAGATTGTTGTGATAGAGCTGCTAGTAACCTTAACCCTGAGTTGAAGAGAGAACCTTCCTCAGCAATAAGCAAGTCTCAGTGCCAATGCAATCCTAAGAGAATGCCAATTATGCCAAGTTTACAAAAACAGATATATGATTTTTGTGAAACAAGCTACTTTACACTAGGGATGAAGTGAAACCCATTCATCTCAATTTATTTGTGACCTGAGGTTTAATTTGAACTGTGGCCTTCAAGGTAGATGGTCTGTTCTTTAATACAAAGATCTTCCGATGTGCATTGTTTGTAATAAACACTAACCTCTCCTTCAGTATATAAAATCTCCATTGTCAAATAGTATGTAGATCCTTTGCACTAGGGTGCTAGATTTTATAGAAATATTTTATATTGTAAAATAAAGATTATAAATGTCATAAAAATAGGCTATTATTGCAATAGGAAATCCTGATCAATACTTTTCATTGAAAATCGATCAAACTATTTAAGGTAACATCATCTCCTTGCTTACAAATAGTTTAATAATAATTGATTTCATCAAATAAAAAAGAGACACACAGAAGCTTATCAAAGTTCAGGAGTTCATTAGGAGAAATGCAATATAAAAGGCTCAAGGACAGCTGAATTGAAGAGTAAGATTAATGCAGGATTATACAATTGCAAAGATGCTTTGCTGCAGGCTTAAAAATAGTTACAAGAAATCTGAGCACTTACAGCAGGAAAGGACAGAACTGATGCAAGCTTTCATGCAGTTTTCTTTGTCCTAAAAGGCATGGAAACCATAGCTTATTGCAATTTCTTCTCTATACAAATTTATTAACACAGAAGTTGAGCCAATCGCTTTCCAAGGCTCCCAAAGTGTATAGTCCTCTTCTTGAAGGTTCTTTCACTCACTCAGTATCTAACTTTGTGGTTGCAGAACATAAAAGAGTGTATGCAGAAAGTGTTTTAGTCCTTTCTGGCATAAACTGCATGAAATGTGACACTTTCCAGACTGAACTGCTGTCATTCCAGCTTGGGAAGGCTGCCAGCATACATGTCATTGACCTAGCTGTACAAAAACCTAGCTGGATCTTTCCCAAATTCAACCACCAGTGCCTGTACAGAGCACTGTATAGGCTGTGATCTGATCGAGACTTACTCAGAACTCAACCATGAATTTAAGGAGTCTTATTTTAAGATGAACACGCAAAGAATAAAGCTGCAAAAGCTTCTTTACTTAAAACATTAATACTTTCCCAAGTCTTTCCAGGCATATATAAAACTCTGCATCCTTGTTTGTTTGCTTGCTTGCTAGTTATACAGTCCATCTAGCAAAAACTGCTACTCTGGGTGGTTTACAGGAAAAAGACAAAATAAATCATATAAAAGCAACAAAGGGATAAAATTTCAAAATTAAACCCAAAATAAACAAGCAAACAGCAATAGACAATGGCAGTCCCAATATAAACAGCACACTTAGGATTTCCGTACATTCAACCAAGGAAGACCTCGTCAAATGCTTGACTGCAGTGGCTCAAGTGGTTAAGATGCTGACTGGGAGGCAGAAGGTTAGCAGATCAAAACCAGAGTACTGTCAGACGGAATTATCATCCGTCTCTGTCCCAGCTCCTGCAGTTTGAAAGCAAGAAATTGCAAGTAGATAAATAGGTACCACTTCAGTGGGAAGGTAAACAGTGTTCTGTGCTAGCTCTTTGGCTATAAACAAAGATGAGCACTGAACCCTAGAGTCCAATACAACTGGCTTTCGAGCAAGGGTGACCCTTTACCCCTTTATCCCTAAAGGTTGAAGGGGAACGAGTTGAATGTATATTTTATAGCAGGGAATTCCATAAGGAAGGTGACACTGTGGAGAAGGCCCAGTTCCTAGTTGAAGATCATAGGGCCTCCCCATGAATGGATATACATGCAGCAGCATTTAGGAAGAGACAGTCAATTGATAGCAACATCCCAAACCATTTAGGGCTTTATAAGTTAATAACAAATCCTTGAACCTATAATAGATGCAGATGGATAGCTAGTAAAAGCAAGCCAGAATTGGGGAGATATGATCAAACCTACCAGCGCTGGTAGCTGCAACTCATATCCAAAAATGCATTTTCTCCTGAAGCAGGGAAAATGCCATTGACATAAATTTTGTTTAAGGAGGATCCCAGCTTGCTACGAAGTGACCCACACACTATGATCACAGAGCCATATCCTATGGCACATATGAAATGAGACAAGCAGGATTTAACACTGGGACTTCAATGGACTGCCACAGCCTTGAGGATATGGACAAGGTGCATCTTCACAGCCAGTCCATCTGGCATGGCCTCTTCCACCTCCATGGCCATTGGGAATCAGAGTTACTCCTCCACTCATTTTGCCTTTGGGCCCAATATGATGGTTTTCAGTGGCATTTTCTCTGCTGAGGGGACCATCACCCCACCTAAAGGGGCTCATCCACCCATAGCAGGATGTCTAGCCAGACAGAACCTACCAAATACAGCCAGAACAAACCTAACAGATATGTAATTAATCCAGCTGACACATTCTGAGGCTTCTGGAGCTTCCATACCAGCTTCAAAGGTAGCCCCACCTAAAGAGCCTTAGACCTATTACATAGACCAGTATTGTTAGGGACCCGCTGACCAGTTAAAGGTGCAGCAGGGCAATTTGCTAATGATAGAAAAAGCTGGAATGGACCTGTTGCTCCACAGACAGTACCGGGTCTAAAAATATGCCCAAGCTGCACACCTAATCATTAAACAGAAGTACAAAGCCATCAAATTTTAGAGTACTTCCAGATAAGCAGGTAGATGGACCACCTAATTAAAAGATTTCTGTCTTGTCTATATTCAATTTCATTTTACCAATCCAACACCACAATCAGGCAATGTTCAAGATGCTGGACACCATCCATTGCAACTTTTTGCCAAACACAGTGCACACTGGTTTTCAACCACATTCAAAAGCAAACTGGGAACATTAAGCTCATCACTAATTCAATCATAAATCCTCCACTATAAAATCTATATGAACCTAGCAAATCTATAATATATGAATCTAGAACTTTGTTGTTTCTAGCAGTTGCAGGCCATCATCGTTGTTGTTGTTGTTCCATGATATTACAAAAAATATGAAATTGTGCAAAATTAATTGAATCCTGTTGATCAGTATTCCATATGATAGAAAATAAAGATAAAGGTCACTCTTGCTCGAAGGCTAGTTGTATCTGACTCTAGGGTTCAGTGCTCATCTCTGTTTCATAGCTGAAGAGCCAGTGATGTCTGCATTTGCAGACATTTCCATGGTCATTTGACAGGCATGACTAGACACATGAAACACATGAAACATTGTTTACCATCCCACCGAAGATGTCCCTATTTATCTACTTGCAATTTTTTGCTTTAAAATTAGGGTTGGCAGGAGCTGGGACAGAGATGGGCACTCACTCTGTCCTGCAGTATTTGGGTATTAAACTGCTGACCTGACGCCTTCCAGTCAGCATCTTAGCCACTTGATACAGGATATAAAAAAGAAGACAACCTTTAGAGAATGAATGAGAGTGATTTTTCTTGGCCTTTGGGGGATCTTGTCTGAATGAGACCTATCAATGAAGCTCACTAGAGTCAAGACAGAGTTACTGAGAGTAAGCAGGCCAGATCTGCAAACTGATGGCATGCCTGTTCTAGTTGGATATGACACCAAGTTTTGACTCTAGAAAATCTAGAGCAGGGGTGGCCAAAATATGACCCGTGGGTTGGACCGAGTCCACGGTGCCAAATCATCCAGCCTGCCCGCACCGCTACCGTAAGTGACAATAAAACATGCCCATGCATGTGCAAACACTACCAGAAGTGGAAGTAAAATGCACCTGTGCATGTGCAAACACTGCTGTAAATGCACCCACAGCTGTCATAAATGTGTTTACGACAGCAATGGATGCGTTTTACAGCAAGAGGAACCACATGAGTAGCCCATTCAACCACGTGACTGGCCCACAGTGCAAAAAGTATGGGAACTCGTGATCTAAAGTGTCAACTTCTATTTGTGACTAGAAGGAGTATACTAACTTGGACAGAAACACAGCCAGTCAGTGGAATTTATTGTTGATATTGCTGTCTTTTATGTTGTTGTTCAGTCACACAGTCGATTCCGACCCTTTGCGACCCGATGGACCATTGTCCTCCAGGCGCCTCTGTCCTCCACCACCCCCCTCAGCCTTCCCAGTTCTGTTCCCATTGTGTCTACAATACCATCTAGCCATCTCATCTTTGGCCTCCCCCTTTTTCTTTTGCCCTCCACCTTTCCCAGCATCAAGGCCTTCTCAAGTGAGTCCTCCCTTCTCATTTGTATTTTATAACATTTTAATTGGTTTTTTCGTGTGATTTTTATATTCATAGTAGGAAACTGTGACATCATAAATTGCTCTAGTCTAGAAAGTGACGGTTTCACTGGAAAAACAAGACACAAGTGTTATTTTTTAATGTCTAACGTCAATAGGGTTCAGTGCAAGAATTGGGCAGTGGTGGTAGATAATTAGCAAATCATGGGGGGGGGGCTGTCTTTGAGTCAAAAGGGAAAGGGTTTGACAGAAAGCAGTTGTGAGGGGAAAGGAAAATTGCTCAAAGAATACTAATGCCCTTTTCTCAATTTAATCCAACAATTGCAGTGTTACTATATGCAGCCAGAATTCAAGTGCAACTGGCAGAACCAGGTCTTTACAGTTACTCCTTCACCTTGGTACAAAGAGAAGGTATTAATTACTCTATTTTAAAGGCAGTTGACTAAAGCTATTCTTCCAGTCACACACTGTCACTAATGTGGCTGATGAATGAATCACAACTTTTGTTTGTTTGTTGGTTGGTTGGTTTCTCTGAGTGCACTGTCAACAGTACCTTCCCCCTCTTTCTCTGAAAGGACTTACAGAAGATGAAGAAAAGGAGGCCTATCAGTAAAAAGAAAAGTTTTGAGAGGAAGAAATGTGGACAAAGTAGGCATACGGGTGACACCTTGTGATTCATAGCTCATACTGTGCTATTCCACTCTTCAGCTCAGTGTATTCTTTGGTTTTCCTGCTGGATAAGGGACCAGACCATTGCACCTCTCCTAGCAACAAGTATTACTTATAGGGAAAGGCATGTTGTCTTCTAAAAGGGGAACAGAATAATTTGGGAATTTAACAAAGCTAGCCACGTTTTTTTGGCATTCAGTCCTATAAACTGATTAATTTATCAGAAAACATTAAGTAAACAAAAACCAAAACTTAGTGAACGTCACCAATAACAATGTTTTTAACCAAGTATCTGTGTTATAATTTTACATTTCTCATTCCAGTTAATATTGCTATAATCAAAGCTTTTCCCTTCAACATTTCTGGAGAGACAAGCAGCTGCCAGAGATTTTCAAAGGCAGAGTTTTGCAGAGTGTACACAGAGTGTTTTGAAAGTGAAACACTTGGATTTTGCTTCTAAGGGATAAAGATTTTTTTAAAAGCTCTCAGCTCTTATTAGGTGCCTGTCACACTGTAGTGCTTAGGACGAGAAAATGATTTTCATTTCACATACAAAACAAAAGTAGAATAATTCTGCAGTTCAGAGATTCACATGACTAGACACACATTGATTGATTTTTATTTGGGAAGATTATTTCTTACAAGATAGTTGGGGAAATTGCAAACAGAGTAATTATAAAAACACTGCAGCTTTGGTCAACATTAGTTATTCAATATTCCAAGACCAGTTTTTAATGGCTGATTCCTTCTGCAACCATCTTTATCAGATAGCTAACCTGTTTGTAATATACTAGCAACAGAAATAAATATGGAAACTTCTTGTCAACATAGGTATAAAATCTAATAACAATTGTTTGATACAATGTATATGGATGTGAAATCAAAAGCTTAAAATACCACAGATTTTTTAGACAGACAGACCATTAAATAGTCGTGGTGTTAAACTAAATATGATCTGCAATGCTGCTGCATTTGCCAAGACCATCTGTATCAGGATCCAGTGATCAGGGTGGTGTGGTGGTGGCGGCATCAAACTGCCAACTAATAAAAACTGTACAAGGAATAAATACCAAGAACAGATATTATCTTGTTCTGCAAAAGCCTTTAAGGATTTTTTTGAAAAAATTCTAAACCAATTTCATTTAAATTATCTATACTGAGATATCATGGACCTCGATTTTAAAAAAACCACAAAAGCCACCAATCTAGTAAAAGCTAAAACCAGTTGATATGAAGCATTCTCCTTTTTCATTTACTTGCTTGGTGAAGACATCATACTGGTTCTTGAAGTATGACCTCACAGAAAACTGCAATGAATAATAGCTTGAAGACAGATGATTATAGGGGAGATATACCAGAAAAATACAGCTCATAACCAATTCTTGACTTTTGACATTTTCCCAGCAGTAAGAAAGTAAGTTTAGTACTTTCCATAAAAAATTTCCTCTAGTCCTAAAGACACAGCCAAGCATATGCATCAAGGCATTTTTCTCTGAAACATTAATTCTTTTTCCCAAACCATTTCTTCCATAATCAATGGCAAATGATTAATAGTATTAAACTGTAAAATGTACTATACCCACAATTCTTTGCTGGCCATTTATTCTTTATCTTATTCCTCGGCTGCATGCTTGTGACAGGATTTTAGGGGAAGCCTACACAGTACATATGAGCACAGTTGCATACACAATTAATAAGAGGAGGGTTAACTTTTGTGCCTCCACTGAAACAGCAGGGTGATATAGCTGCTTCTTTCTCTACAGACATTCCTAGGCATTAAGCTCCTGTAAAACAAAACTTCCATTTTCCAGTCATGCAAAGGTAGGCTGGAGATATAAGCAACTCTAGGGAATTTGTGAATTTATGCCAATAACAAATTAAATTCTCCTTATGTAGCCAAAACAATTCCAACTCTATTGAATGAAGAATCGTCCTCAAGATTTATAAAACTATTTTAAAAAAACTTTAGTATAAAAAATAACTTAAAAGGAAATGAAAAGTGCTGAAGCAGACCAATAATGACAATATACTCTATCAGAGAGTAAACAAAACAAAACAACAAAAAAGACAAAAACGTTGTGGCACCTTAAAGACTAAACCACATATTTAAATGTGAGCTTTTGTGGATCAAGTCCACTTCATCAGAGATACTTATACTAGAGTATAAGCTGAGTTTTTTAGCCCCAAAAATGAGCCCCAAAAAGGTGACTCAGCTTATAGCCAGGTCAATGGCCACAAGGGTCCCAGAACCATGCTGGATTGAGATGTGCCAACAATTTAATTCATTTAACCATATTTTCAAGTAGTTTAATTATAGAAACTCACTAGCAGCTGCTGCATTTCCCACCCTCGGCTTATACTCAGGTCAATCTATTTTCCTGGGTTTTCAGGTCAAAATTAGGTACCTTGGCTTATATTTGGGTTGGCTTATACTCGAGTATATACGGTAAGAGTAAAACCTCATGGCATCCATTTATGCACAGGTACAGAGGCACACAATGGTTAGCCAGTCTAATAGAAAAGCAACATTGTAGCTCTTTACAACTGACAATAATGGAAATTCAAACTTGTTAGCAGGATGTGTGTAGCAAGAGAAAGAAGCGTCCTGAGTCCATTTTGAACAAGAACATACAGTTTTGCCATTACTCACGCCTGTGTTCTTAGTCACACATGATTGTCTCCCACAAACAGCCTGACCTAATCACTTGGTTACAACAAACATGGCCAGGACTCAATTATCTATTCTATAGGATACCTTCCAGCTCAGCAGTTCTACAATTATTATTACATTTGTACTATAAGTGCTAAAAAGGCAGTCTCTATTGTCCTTCCAGGCACTCTCACTGTCAGCCAGAAAATCTGAAGTTGGAAGATCTCCTCACAAACACACAGCATGCTCACATAACATTCTACTGAGCTACCGGATGTGGTAAAGCAATTGTTTTCAGAATGGAAAAATAAATATTTGAACTACACTGATAATCTAACATCTTCATTTAGGGTCCTTTTTAAATTGATATGAGTGAAATCACTGTTGACACAGGAACAAAAAACCCTCCTCAATAGACATGTAACACTCAGCTCTTATCCTTCTGTCCTTTCTATGCTACTCACAAAAAAATGAACTTCAGCCTACAGAGATCAAACAGAAAAACAGCCAAATTCTCTTTATTAGCAACATTTGAAAAAGAGAAATAATGAACCATAGTGTCTGAAGTTTCTTCAGTCAAGTGTTTTGTTTGTTCTGTTTTAAACACTGGATACAAAGGAAATTTACAAGTGATAGATAGCATGTATCCCACATCCTCAAAGACATAGCAACTAGTAAACTCTAATCTTAAAGAAGATTTAAAACTGGTTTCTTAAAAACCTTTTCAATTCTAGTGACTATCTCCTCTTCAAAACTGCAAGCAAGCAAAAACACTTTTCTCTTTTTCATCATGGCTGAGTGGTAAAAATAGAACTTATATCGCTAGAGACTGCTTCATTCAAATCATATTTACACTGTCACTGTAGTACAGGACAAATATTTGTTTTACTGCTGGTACAAGACCTTGAAAAGCACTTCTTTGGCTTCCTAACTTATATTCTTGTACCAAAGCAAATAGAAGTTCCTTATTTCCCAATCAACAATGTGATTTTCCTTACAAAGAAGCTGGATTGGCCTTGGAACAAGTTAGACAGGTCCTATCCTTAGCATAAACATATGGATCTTATTTTTCTTTTGATTCCACGACAAACATTCTGCTACCTTCCTCAGCAACAAATTGCCCCATTCACCCTTATTCCAGCTTTTTTTTTTCATAGAAGGAAAATGAAGAAGAATATGAGAAAATAATGATTTCTTATACGTCAACAGGAAAATCACCCTTTCAATCTCTTGGAAAACCCATTTAGCTTAGTGGGTTGTGTGCATTCATCAATACGAAGAGGGGAGAAAAAAGCAGGTTCAAGTTATTCCCTACAGATCATTGTTAAATTTACTGATAAACAGTGCAATGCACACTCAAGGATATATCAGTTGTAGTGAACACAACTCAATCTGTCAAAACAATCGATCTGTATGAGATCACAATAGCCAATGAAAGAGATAAGAAAAGGGAAGAGAGGAACAGAAGAATAAGCTATAACACTCATAGATGCTGTGCCCACACAATGCCAAGATCAGATTAATACTAAATAATTTACCATACACATTAACCAAAGTCCTGTGTTTATAACATTACTTAAGTGGGGGGTTTGGTGAGTCAACTTTTCCAGTAGTCCCACTGGTTGAAATGGGCTGATTGTGATTGAAACTTATTTTAACATAACAAGTCACAGTTGGAGTAGGTCCATCTAGTTCAATTTACTATGCTAAACAACAGTATGTTGGCTATAGGCTGAAAAGAAATTAAATATGACACAGCATCAGCCAACCTATTGTCAGTTTAGCCAGCCCACAAGCATTTTGACTTTTTGAATTGCACCATAAGTGAGTTTATAAAGGAAAAATATATTACGGGGCAAGTTTTGTCCAAGCAAATTGTTTAAAAAATTATAAATTGATGGAGCAGGTTTTGTCCAAGCAAACTGCCATTGAGCCCAATATGATGGGTTCCTCCACTGAGGGAACCATCGCCCCACCTAAAGGGGCTCATCTGCCCATAGCCATTGGCCCCTTTACGGAGTCAGGTTATTTACCAACACCCAACACTCGGTGTACAGGGGGTACATTATACATGCAAAAAAAGGTGGGGTTCGTGTATAATTTTTGTGTTATCCGATGCATGCATTGGCAGGGGAGCGGAGAGCATGTGGCATGAATGCAAGAATCCTTTTTAATGTTCAGAACTTGATTGTAGACTGACAACAAGAAGCAAAAGTGAGAGGTTGATGTTATAGTCACCCATATTTTGGCTGCAAAGAGCATGAACTAAATTCCCAGAAATCCATACATTCAATATGCAGATTGCAAACATTTGGTCACATTTTCTTTGAAACATCTAACTACTAGGTCCACTAGAACTGATTAAAAACTTTACCTGAGTTATTGCTTGCAACTGTACCTCAGTTATAGTTTCATATAACAGGAGCTCTGGAAACTCAACATAGCTCCCTAACAGCATAGACAGACTACAAGCATTACATCTGAAACACTCATAGAAGTTTCTCTATGGTTGAATCCATGCCAAGAAAATACAAAAACACAATTATGTTGAAGAAGAGCTACTGAAATGTGAAAAGCCCAAAGGTTTAGCTTGTGAGAGATGACCATTTTTATTTTGTTTGAAGGGAGAGAAACAGCTGGTTTTGGTTTCAACAGGGAAACTTTATTATTCAGTAATCCTTTCTTCATTGTTACTGTTATTTTATTTGGTGCATATAAGAAATAAGATGGACAAAATTATATTGTCAGTTTATACTGGTAGAAGGAAAATCACATTAATCTTGACAACAAATTGATGCTAGAAGCCTAGGAATATATCCAGCACCTCATTAATGAGAAGCAATTTGCCCTTGGAATTTTCACTTATGCAATCATAAATCCATAACAAAATTCTGGCCAATATATAGTTTGGTGAATGCAGCAAATTCAGTTCAATTCCCTAGTTACAATGATCTTTTTAGCTTTACAACTCTTTTTCTGCTGTTTCTACTGGGCGATTACTGCACATGCCTACTTCCATTCTGATTGGTGACAACAAGCCTCTGCATCAGTTTATTTATTTATTTATTATTTGGACAGGAAAGAAAAAAAAACCTACTACTCTTGTGACTGAATCTTTTTTTATTTAGGAGATAAAATAACTCAAGCTGTTTCAACAATTATGTGATCCATTGGGGGGGGGGGATTGACCCCTTCCCCCCTATGTAATCCGACCGTAATTTTAGCTTTGACCACCTCCCCCTTTAAAATTATGTAATCCAGAGCTTTTGTATCTAAACTCTAATTTTTAGATCTTTTCACTATTGGTGCCTAATGCACAACAGCTCCAAATGGATTACGTAATCTTTGAGCTGACCGCCGCCCCCCACCCCATGTAATTTTTCCGTAATTCAGATGGCAGACCCCCTCCCCCCTTTAAGGATCACGTAATTGTTGAATGGCCCCTTACATATACTGAAACATTTCATCCATCTCTATTTCCATCTCCTCTGTGGCCAATAACTCTCATTCCATTATGGCAGTCTCTGTGACAATATGCATCTATCTGTCATATTTATATGTTTGTGTGTGCGTGATCTAGGAGATAGGGTTTTTTAATTCATGTCAGAAGCACACAAAGGTGCTTTCTTGATTGAAAGGATTTTTGCTAGAGAATCTCCACTCAGGGGACACCCAAATGAGGCTCCTTTCATGTCCCCAATATTTTCCCCACCAAATATTTTCCCTATTTATCTACTTGCAATTTCTTGCTTTTGAACTGCTAGGTTGACAGGAGCTGGGACAAAGACAGGTGCTCATTCTGTCATGCAATACTTGGGGCTTGACCAGCCGGTTTGTCAACCTTCCAGCTAACAAGGTGAGCTTCTTAACCACAGAGCCACCACAACCCCTAGGGCTGTGATGGCAAACCTTGGCATTCCAGATGTTCCTGGACTTCAATTCCCAGAAGCCCCCATGAATCCACACGAAGGGGTTTATTGTGATTCATCTGGCCCACACCACCCTCATTGCTCCCAGAAGCGGAAGTAAAATGCGCCTGTATGGGTGCATTTTACTTCCGCTTCCAGGAACTACAAGGGTGGTGTGGGCTTCTGGGAATTGAAGTCCAGGAACATCTGGAGTGCCAAGGTTCACCATCCTGGCCCTAGGAGATAGTGAAAGAATGTGAATAGAGGCAAAAAGTTCACCTTCTGTGAAATAAATGTTCTGGAACAAAAAAGTGGCTTGAAGCTAGTGTATTTCAAGGTTCAGGAACTTGTAACCAGATTCTTAGGAATACTGTGTACGTGCATGCGTCCGTGCGTGTTTCATCTATCCACTCTAATGCCCATCCAACAATTGAGTTACTTTAGGTAGTTATCGACAAATAAATCAAAACAGGTGCAAAACCCAGTTAAAAATATAGAATAAAATTAAACAAACAAATGCAGGTTGCCCTCCATATCCATGCATACCTGTCAACTTTTGGATTTGAAAATAAGGGAAATTTTGGGCACACCCCTCTGTGGGTGTGGCCAAATCTGTGGGCATGGCCAAATATAGCCATGTGACTTGCTGGGCTCTAGTCATGCCTGCCACATGGCCATGAAAATGTCTGCAAACACAGACAGCACTGGCTCTTTGGCTGTAAATGGAGATGAGCACTGCACCCTAGAGTTGGATACAACTGGCAGATTTTACTTTCTTAGGAGCAAAGATCTGATGCTTGGGAAACAAGCTATGAGAAACCTGGGGAACATAGTTAAAAGTAGAGGCATCACCTTGCAAACAAAAAATTGCATAGTCAAAGCAATGGTATTCCCGGTGGTAATGTATGGGTGTGAGAGCTGGACCATTAGGAAAGCTGAGCGCAGGAAAATAGATGCCTTTGAAATGTAGTGTTAGAAATAGGTCGATCCTAGAAGAAATCAACCCTAACTGCTCATTAAAGGTCAAATAGTAAAAATGACGCTAAAGTACTTTGGACATCAAATGAGAAGAGAGGATTCACTTGAGAAAGCCTTGATGCTGGGAAAGGTGGAGGACAAAAGAAGGGGGTGGCCAAAAATAAGATGGCTAGATGGTATTGTAGATGCAATGGGCACAAAGCTGTGTAGGCCAAAGAACCCTTTCCCCATCTTCTTGGGGGACTTTTGTTTTGTTTTCTTTCTTGTTTATTCAGTGGCTTAAGTGACTAAGATGCTGACTGGGAGGCAGAAGGTCAGCAGTTCGATTCCCAAGTACTGCAGGACGGAATGAGCTCCCATCTTTGTCCCAGCTCCTGCCATCCTAGCAGTTTGAAAGCAAGAAATTGCAAGTAGATAAATAGGGACCACTTTGGTGGGAAGGTAACAGCGCTCTGTGCGCTCTGGTGTCTAGTCATGCCTGCCACGTGACCACGGAAATGTCTGCAGACGCAGACAACGCTGGCTCTTCGGCTTTGAAACAGAGATGAGCACTGAACCCTAGAGTCGGATACGAATGGCTTTCGAGCAAGGTTGATCTTTACTTTTACCTAATTGAAGTCCAAAATCCAAAGGTTGGGGACCGCAGGAGTAGTGGATAGAATGACTTTTGAGCAAGGACAACCCTTTACCTTTACCTAACTCAGATCCCCTTACACAACCATGCAAGCACACACACACCACACCCCTCCCAAGTTAACTCTAGAACAGAAATGGAACACACACACCGTCTCTCTCTCATATAGTGTAGGAATCTCTGACTGTGATGGCAAACCTTGGCACTCTAGAAACAACTGTCTTTCAAGCAAGGGAAACCTTTACCTTTAGCATATAGTGATCAAGCACTTCCCCCACCCACCCACCACCCACCCTCCCAAGTTAACTCTAGAACTCTAGAAACGGAATCCTCCAGCCAGGACAGAGGCAGGGGGCAGAAACAGCTCAATAAAGCATGAGAGTGAGAGAGAAGTCTCTGCCCCGAGACCAAGAGCTGATTTGCCCCTGCATATATGAAATATTGCTCACTTCTAGAGTAGACTCCTGTCCCTAGTCCCAGCATGAAACGAAGCCGCCATCTTGGCCATGTGACTGGCAGGAAAATGGAAGAGAAACTAACTACAGAACTACCACCCCCCTCCACACACCTTCTCTCTCTCCTTCCACATGCGAAAAGCCACACAGTTACCTCTGGTGGCCAGAAAAAAATACTGCAGTTTCACCTGTGAGGGTTCCGGTCAGGATATTTATTTTTAAAAAATAAGGGAAAATACTGGGAAATCAATTAAACGGGAGGGGGTGGGAAGAGGGGTAAAAATAAGGGGTTTTCCTGGGTAAAACGGGATGGTTGACAGGTATGTATCCATGAGGGATACATTCCAAGACATATCTGATATCTGAAAACACAGATAATAGTGAACCCTATATTTTAAATTGCAGACAGTGGCCTCTAGTGGTCAGCTCTAGTAATGAGGCATAGAAATACATATGTTTCAGGTTTTTTAATCAAATCTTTTTAGGCCTGCAGATAATTCAAACCATGGATACTGAACCTGTGGATATGGGGGGGGGACTGTATAATCATATATATTTCACCAAAATCTTCTGATAAATTGGTGTTTTACAGTTGTCATATTTGATCTGCCATTTTGTGAATGGACACATTCTGAATTAATGGATGTGCCCCTACAAGTTAGTCATTTTCTGTTGACATCCACAATCTTCTTCTCAACATTCCAACATGGCCTCAAAAGGTTGTATTTCCCTATATGATGGATTGAGATTTGCTACTGACTGTTGTCTGGACAGCCCTCCTTGAAGACTTCATACTGTATGTTACTTTGGTTTGCTAACACATGACTGTCACATTTACATTCTGCATTTTTTTTTGTTGTTGTTCAGTTGCACAGTCAAGTCTGACCCATTGCGGACCCATGGACCATTGTACGCTAGGTTCCTCTGTCTTCCAAAATATTGAAATAAGTAAATTGTGAGCTTATCTTTAATAACACCAATGGTATACTCTCCATTTCTGTCTGGGAAGTACAAAGTTGTCAAGGTCAAAAATAGTAGGTAAGCTTTGTTAACTTCATCATTTGACCAGAAAAACAGATCTGTTTCTTCTCAAACATATGTCTTGGCCTATAAACTACAACAACAGCAATGTACTAGGAGCAATCCTTCACATATATAGTCATGATTCAGAAAGCATTGACTGACATTATCATAACCCAAGTCCTCTCTCAAAGTGATCACATGTTTCTCTTTTGTAAAGCTTACATAGTTTAACTTAATCAAGGACATGTTCACAGCCTTGCCTTGTGGAAGACTGCTATTTTTTTAATGGGTTCAAGTTCTGTCCTCCATGGAAGAAAAACAGCATAACAAATATTGTGTTCTGTCCTTCCAGTAAGCTGGTCAATTGCATTTGTTTCCTCTATCTCTAAACAGTCTGGTACACTGATTACATTCTGAAACACCAGGTTCCTGTGATTCACGCTGTCACTTCCACTGAGCACTTTAATTGTACTCCTTCTAGCTACCTACAGTTTTACATGCCTGCTAATAAGTACATTCCACATGATGCTTTCAGGTTTTATGAGCATTTCCAGTGTGTCTTCTCTAAACCACAATGCTTCATAATTTTTTTTGAAACTTAGAAGTATGTTACACGACATATTCATTATACCACTGAGAACCAATGCTTACATATCATCCACTTCCAGCTTTTAGTAAGGCTCTCTTGTGCTTTTTCTGTTGCTAAGGGTGTGGTGAGAGGGAGGTATGGTTACTTATGCTGCCCATAAGTGCATGCAGTAATTGTAGGTAATACAATATCACTCTGTTTACAATAAAGGCCTCCCTTTGATATGGATATCTTAAATGGTTCAAGTATTCACTTTCTGCTGGAACTGAGTTTCCACTCACAGTCTGGCCATAATTATTAAACATCCCAGACCTGTGAATTAAACTACACTCTCCCTGTCCCCCACCCAATACTCTGTTTAAAGAGAATGTGCCAAACATTCAGAAAAGGACAACAGCCAAATATTTTTATACATTCTATACATTTCCATCACCACTGCTCAGATGAATGGCTTAGCATCAGTGTCTATCATGTAATGCACAATATGTGCACAACAGTGTACATAAAACACCACCATGCTTGTGAATGCACATATGAATTTGCAACTATGCTTTCTTCCTAGGCTGGTTCCGGCTTAATCTCATGCTTCCTTTCAATGTCTTTTCATTTCAAACATGGCATCCAACAGCATGGGATGGATTTTAAATGCTCTTGTGAAATGCATTGCAGCATAAACTCCATTTAGTGAAGAACTTGGGTTTACTTCAGGGGACCTGAGCAAGCAGAACAAAAGATGAAACCCCAATGCACGGGGGTGGGTGCCTTTAGAGCAGTGGTTCCCAACCTTCTTTTTCCCATGCCCCACCCAAAGTATCTCTAAAATCCTGATTCCCACCAAATATAATTCTTGTTATTCAAAAAGTGAACTCTTATTCACCTGGAAGAAGCCTAAAAGGCCATTAACTTGGTCTACACAAGTTTCCAAAGAATCCACTGTTAATAGCTCGAACTATCCTCCTTAAAAATAAAACTGCCACCGTGGGGCATGCACCCCACGTTGGGAGCCAGGGTTTTAGAGCAAAGGAGACACCTACAGGCACCTGTTTGAAATCCCCCCCCCAATTGTCTTCCCAACAGTGGAAGCTGAGCTACTCCGAGTGACAGAGAAATTTGCTGTGTGAGATGACATCGGATTGGGAGGCTTCCAGAGCCACGACCCACTTTCACAGCCAGCTCTCCTGCGTGGTTAATACTTTCCGCTTGACACCCCCACACCGCAAGCGGCAAATCCATGTCACGCCTTTGAAAGCGCATCTCACACTTGACGTCCGTGCCATGCCTTTCCCTGTGCGCACGGGTTGCCAATGGGGCACTTTAGCGAACTTCCTCGCGGCAAATTTCACACACACACACACACACACTTTGAATCTAAGACACCACCTTTTACCAGCGGATTCTCCACAAAAAAGTTCAACACCAGGCGAAACGCAGCCGCGATCGAGACCCGCGGGGGCCTCCTAGAGAAACGCCAGGGGTGGCCGATTTCCTTCGCCAGCCTTCCTACGCCTTCTATTCACAAATCTATCTATCTATCTATCTATCTATCTATCTATCTATCTATCTATCTATCTATCTATCTATCTATCTATCTATCTATCTATCTATCTATCTATCTATCTATCTATATATCTATCTATCTATCTATCTATCTATCTATATATCTATCTATCTATCTATCTATCTATCTATCTATTACATTTCTATAACCGCCCATCTGGGATGATCCCCCACTCTGGACAGTGTGCAACAGTGTCAGGACCAGAAATATACACACACTAACGACTGATAGTATCAAGGGTGGCTCAGTCCCAATATATAAACCGATTGCCCACCCTCCAGCGGGTCCCCCATTCAGGTGGCAGGGAGGAGATGTCCTTTTTTTGAAAAAGAACTGCATCCACACCTGTCCCTTGACTCCAATCTCACCCACCGTCTTGCTTTGCATTACATTTAAAGCGGGGGGGGGGGCTTGCCGAGCTAAAAAGGCAAGTCTCTCTCTCTCTCTCACTCACTCACACTCACACACTCACACACACACTTTCCCTTCTCGCCTCGGGTAGGTTTCAAGTTAGGAGGGAAAGACATCCCAAAGGCAACCACCCCCTCTTTGAACTTACCCTGGACTCGGAAAGGGACACATCCCAACAGCAGCAGCAGCAGCAGCGGCGGCGGCGGTGTCAACAACCCCATCTTGTCATATTCAAAGGCAATCCAATTCCAGAGGGAGCGATGTGGGGGGGGGGGGGAATAAGTTTCTCCCCCACACCCCAAAAGTTGAGATATTTTTTTTTCCCACTCCAAGGATGTGTGGCAAGAGGCGTCGATGCAGCGGATGGGAGGGGCGAGGGTTGAGAAGACGGGGGTGGTGGTGGTCGGGGGTGGTGGTGTGTGCTTCCACCGCCCTGGCTCCACTTACACCCGAAATGCCCACCACCAAGCCAGCGTCGGCAGGGAAGGAAGGGTCCTTCCCGCGCGCCTCCTCGGCGCCTCCACCGCCATCCAAAGGCGAGGGGTGGGTCTTTATTTTTATTTTATTTTATTTTTCCCTTCGGCAGCCCACGAGCTTAGGGAAAGGCGGCTCGGTTTCCTCGAAAGTGTGTTGTTTCCCTTTCCCCCACCTCCGTCAAAGTTCTCGCCGGGGAGGAGGAGGCTCTGCCTCGGAGGAGGCGGGAGGAAATGAAAAAAGCACAACGACCAGCTTCAGGCTGTACTCGTACTCGTCTATCCTCAGTCGTCGTCGTCGACGTCTTCTTCCCGCCCGCTCGCCACCAAATCACTTCAAGAGACGGCGGGCGGAGTGCCTTCTTCCCTCAACTTCCCTCACAGCTGCATCTTTGGCGCGCGCTGCCCTACCCCCACCCCCACCCCCACCCCCGCCTAAAAAAATGCAAAGGAGGCTCCCACACCACCACCACCCTCCGCCAGGCTGGAGGGGAATCAAACCCGCCGCCTGCGCCGCCCCCGCTCCGCAAGTCCCGCTGTGTGGAGAAGAAGGAAAGAGGGACCCCCGCTGTTGGCAACGGCGCGCAATTGCAAAAGGGGAGGACGACGCTTCTCCCGGCTGCGGGGGGGGCGGGGGGGGAGAGGAGACGCGAGGCGGGAAACGATGGAGGTGGAGGGAGAAGAGCCTCCCACCACCACCTCCTGTCCTTCCAGGTCGCCCGGGCGGCTTCGCTTCGCTTCCACACACTCCCCGGGGCTCGCCTTCTCTCCCCCGGCTGCGGCTGCTGGAAAAGACGCGGCGCTGGTGGGGTGGGGTGTGGAGTGGGGGATGAAACGCGGTTTCCTTGCCAGTCAGAAAAGGAAGCTAGCGCCGGGGTGTGCGTTAAGCGACTGTAGCATATACCACACCCACCCCGCGCCTTTTCCCTCAGGGACGGCGGTGGGAGGGGAAGGCAGGCGACAGGAGGGAACCGGAGGGTGGGGTGGGGTAATGGGGAGCGGAGTCTCTTCTGGGAAAAGGTGGTGGTGGTGGAATCCTCTAGACCAGGGGTGCTCAAACTATTGCCAGATCTGGCCCCCATGACAATTCATCTGGCCCACGCCACCCTCGTTCGCTCCCAGAAGCGTGGGTGTGGGTATGGGTATGTTTTACTTCTGCTTCAGACTGGGAGCGAGGAGGGAGGTGTGGGCCGGATGAATTGGCGTTGGGGGCCGGATCAGCCCCTGAGCCATAGTTTGGGTACCCATGAACTATGTGCCCGACCCACGGTCCGAAAAGCTTGGGCACCCCTGCTCTAGACTACAACTAGAGCAGTGCTTCTCAACCTTTGGTTTTTGGACTCCAATTCCCAGAAGCCTAAGCCAGTACTTAGGCTGATCAGTGTTTCGGGGAATTGACTTAGGCTTCTGGGAATTGAAGTCCAAAAACCAAAGGTTGAGAAGCACTGAACTAGAGCATCTTCTTTCGCTCAGCAAGCCACCTCCACCAATTCCCTCCTGGTCCCTTTTTCCATCTCCATTGTTGGTTCTAGGTAGCATTTAACATGACTCTTGCCCACTGCTTCTCATTGGAGTGGCAGGTGATTTTCTTCCAGGGGCCTAAGTGGCTTAGTGGTTATGATGCTGAGTTTGGTGGTTGTCAGGTCAGCAGTTTGAGACCCGAGTGCTTTGTGACAGAGTGAATGCCTGCCGTCTGTTCCAGTTCTTGTCAACCTAGCAGTTTAAAAGCAAAAATTGCAAGTAGATTAATAGGGCAGGAAAGGTAACAGTGTTCCATGTGCTACTGACCACAGAAATTTCTGTAGGTGCAGATAGCACTGGCTCTTTGGCTGTAAAAGGAGATGAGTGTCAGGCCCTAGTTTTAGATATGATTAGCTTTCAAACAAGAAAGATCTTTACTTTTAATTTCTTGCTGAGAGGCTTCACAGAGAAGCCTTCCCTAATTATTTCAGTCTTAACTGTCATCTCTTTTCTTCTTACTAGGAAGCGGGTGGATTTTTTTTTAAAAGTAGGCTATTTATTTATTCTTTCCACACTCTTCCCATTCCACTTTCATGTGATCAAGGCATAATTTCCGGTCTGGGTAAAAATCAATCCATGAAGTTGTTGTTGTTGTTTTAATATCAATCTCAGCCTACAGCTGTTGTTGTTCAGTCGCACAGCTGATTCTGACCCTTTGCGACCCTATGGACCATTGCCCTTCAGGCCCTCTGTCCTCCACCATCCTCCTCAGCCCGCCCAGCTCTGTGCCCATTGTGTCTACAATACCATCTAGCCATCTCATCTTTGGCCGCCCCCTTCTTCTTTTGCCCTCCACCTTTCCCAGCATCAAGGCCTTCTCAAGTGAATCCTCCCTTTTCATTTGATGTCCAAAGTACTTAAGCTTCATCTTTACTATTTGCCCTTCCAATGATCCACACCACATTGGGCTGTCAATGGAAGAAAACATTCGGAGCACAGATCTTCTGATTTATTTGAGATCATCCAAAACAGTGCTCAAATAATAGTGTCCACAATCTCAACCATAAAAATCACAGCAAATTAACTTGCTTAGCCATCATGTCATAAGAACATACTGTAGATCCAAGATCCTCATCACTTGGATCCAAGTGATGTTGAGGTGTCACAAAAACCAGCAATGTGCCACAAAATGAGCCATAAAAATCATAGATCCCATACTTTATCATAACATCTCTGCACACCTATAATAATGCAAGGCACAGATCTTTGTTATTAGGTACCATCAAGTCATCTTCAACTTATGGTGACCATATGAATGAGAGATTTCCAAAATGTCCTGCCTTCAAGAGCACTTCTCAACCTTGTAAACTCCAGCCTGTGATCTTCCTTATAGAATCAATCCATTTCATATTTGGTCTTCCTCTTTTCCTGCTGCCTTATCTCTTTCCTAGGATTTCTTTTCTGTTCCAAAGAATCTTGCTTTCTCGTGATATACCTGAAATATGACAGCTTCAGTTTCATCATTTTTGCCTCCAAAGATAGGGGCCTTGAATTTTTACAGGGGGTCATGTTAAAGTCAAGGTGAAATAACAATACACATTCAGGTTTTCAGACTTAGTCATAAAAATAGCATCCCTTACCACATAACTACATTGTAAAAACATCCTCATGGATTATTATGCTTTTTACATAGGATTGACTAACACCAACCAAAACCAAATTCTAGGTCACATCCAGGTCCATCATAAATAACACATAGATCATAGATGGAACATTTCACTACACCATCATGAGGCTCAAATCCTCATGGATCTTATGGATATTACTGAGTCCCCTCCAATCCTAATCATATAATGGAGCAGAAAGACTGATCCGATCCAGAGTTTTGTACCACAGTAGATTTGTGCAGCAAGGAATCTATGATTTTTATTGTTGAGTTCAGCAATGCAAATGCTTTCCATTGTGTGGCCAGGATATTAGAGGGATCCCCTGCATGAATCCAGGGGAGCCAGAAGAATCTGAGCCTTAAGATCCATGATATTTACTGTTTGGTCCATGGGCACAGATAGATACTATGTTGTGAAAGTAATGCTTCAGATTTGAATTTTTCCCATTGTATTATTGAGAAAAGATTTATTTTATTTTATTTTTCTACACATCCCATGAACACAGATGTGTTCTGTGGATTTATATGATTTGGAAAGGTTGCATTTTAAATTCTAAAGGAGCCATGTAGTTTTGTTCAGTGGTAGTAGAATGAAGCAATTCTTTTCTAGTTCAGTCCATAGTCTTGAATTACTGAAACTCATGAGCATTCTTGCTTTGTGCCACCCATGTTTGGCACTATGGCAGTATCAAATTACTGATTTTTAAGCTTGAATCTATGTTCATGAATGTTGAGCATGGTAATGGGGTAATCTATAAAAGTCCAAAGAATCAATGAAGATCCATGACTCATACATATGAGGAGCAAGGTGAACTACAGGATCCATTATTTCTATGCATATCAGACACAAAAATTAGAAAACAAGGGATAAAAACATTGTGGTACCTTGAAAACTAAATGCTATAATTTAATGTGAGTTTTTATGGATCAAGTAAAGTTTAGATACTGGTCCATGAAAGCTCTCATTTAAATATAGCAGTTAATTTTTAAGGTGCCACAACTTTTTTGCCTCCTTTCTTTTGGTTTTGTTTTTATCTGATAATGCTAGCACAGAATAACATGGTTATTTCTTGGAAGTCTCTAACTATGATCACTATAGTTCAGTTTTGAGACAAAAAGTAATCTATGATTTGATGGTGATTTGTGACACACTTAGAATCCATGAGGATCCATGCTTTTAAATTCAGATTTTGTCCCATGATGATGATAGGAAGTAAGATATCTATAATTTTTGTGGTTGTAGCTGTGGGCACAGAAATAATTTATTCTCTCATTGTAATTTCGGTGATCCCATGTACACATCATATAGCTCTATGAAGATATTTTAGATCTATATTTTCCCTACTATGGCAGTATCCAAAAGCATCAAATCCCTGACAGTAGCTGATGAAGCATTTGATAAAGTGGGCTGTAATACACATAGATTATTCATCACCAAACAAGCATTTTTTACCACTTGTGGGAGTGTAGCTTTTAAAAACATGGTAACTATAGAGATAGTTTATAAGGAGACATTTCAGGATCCAGTGACCATAGAGTGCCAACCACAGGGGTCCAGCCCGATTGCTGGTAAACACATCCCCCCCCCCACACACAAAAGGGCCATCAGATAGAAACGTAACCACAACTCTCTTTTAGGCCTGGTGGCCTTTTTGAAAAAAAGATCATAAAAGTGGGAGCAAAGGGACAAATGCTCTGCCCACCCCAGTTTAGTTTTGCCTTCAATTAGGCATAGTAACAATGAATAGGATTAGCTTGCACAATTGTATTTACTTAGCCTTTTCTTTGCATTGTGAAATTTTCAACGTTGCATTAATGTTAAAATAAGACCTGTCAACATATCCAGCTATGGTTTCTCCCCTTCCCATCTCTTGAATAGTGCTGAAATTTCCCTTATTATGCCAGGATGCATTGTAGGATTTTATAAGATGCCAGTGTGGCAAACTCTGATACAGCAAGACCAAAGAGACAGAGTTTCTTGTAATGTTTATGATTCAAAACAGTTCTTCTATACCACAGTGCACATTAATGCTGTGTGAAGAATATGAAACAAAAGGAAAAAAATTTAGAATGCAGAATTCAAATCAGAGCAGCCATCTGACAAACTGCATATTCTGAGCAGCTACTGTGTATAAAGATAGTTATGTATGGCAGCATTTGGGCAGCATGCCCAAATCTGAATCCTATAATCAATTGCTGCATGGATGGGTTAGTCATTTTCTGGCCCTTTAAAAAAAAAAACAGATACAGGGTTGCAATGCTATGCATATTTATCTAACAGTACATCTTTCTGCTGAGTAAACACATATAGCAGTGCACAGTGTGTGAATTAGTTTTAATAAATTTGACTCACAAATTAAGATTTTGTTTTACTTCTCTTTCATTTTTTATTTTCAGTGTTTGGAAATATGTATTGAAATGATTAAATGTTAACTTTTTAAAAAGTCACTGTTTTGTGAACAATTTGATTTTTTAAAAATCTGCCCAGTTCTTTAAATTAAGCTGCTGTTGTCATCTGCATCACAAACACTGTGTAAACCATATGTACCAAGGATTGGGAAACAGGCTGGCTCTCATAGTGTAAAATTGTACTTACAGCAATGAAGAAATGAGATAATATTTCTTTTTCAGTTAAACTGAGAGAAGTAAAATATTCTGAGTAGGAGATACTGGGGAATGGAATTATATAAGACAAAACATTATATCATGGAAAAGTAAATGAAGCTGTCACAGAATGAACAAGTGGAAAGAAATTTGCAAAATAAAAAATGTGTTTAGGTTGCTATATCTTCCTATTTCTGTGGTTTTAATTGTACAAATTGTGGGAGAGAGCATCTATGATAACAGGCAGAGTTACTATTAGGTATTTGATGTTAGCTGTAATGATTAGAGAGAAGTTTGCAGGAAAATACATACAAGTCTGAGAGCCAAGCTAGTGTTAGATGGTGAATCTTTAGTTCCCCCTACTGGAATATAATAAGCAATGGTTATTCTTGGTTCCTCACATATTTCACCTTTTGCTTTGTTAAAACCTTTGTTCTAAAGCAGAGCTAAAT
The DNA here is from genome assembly GCA_035047305.1 of Bradypodion pumilum. Taxonomy (NCBI): domain Eukaryota; kingdom Metazoa; phylum Chordata; class Lepidosauria; order Squamata; family Chamaeleonidae; genus Bradypodion; species Bradypodion pumilum. The sequence goes on from JAWDJD010000003.1 coordinate 75,484,692, forward strand.
ATTATCTGATCTTTCTTGCTTGTTTGCTCTTATTCATTCATTAATTCTTTCTTTCTTTCACAGATGCACACAATCTTATATATTTCAAGAGAAATAAGGTAAATAAAAGGGTACTGAGTATGGAACATAATAGTAAAAACCAGGTTGAGCTTATTCTTGACCCATTTTGAAACATTACTACTTTACATACTTACTGTATTTTAAAATATTATTATTAAACCAAACCCATTTTTTTAAAAAAAACATTACTATTGTGTGAAGTGGAAACATAACACATTTGCCCTCATAATTTAATAATACTAAAGATTAGTATGCTATCCATCCAATCTATAATATAATTATAATTAATTAATGTAAATAAATCTCTAGTAAATTACCTCTTAGTAAATCTAGATGTTTACAGTTATAGAATAATTAGTTTCAGGACTTTTTTATCCAAGGTGTTTTGTGTCTTGGCACATCAGTGCTTTTGAAAAATGTTGATTCTAACAAACAATCTTTATGGCCAAAACAGCTAAAGCTGAGTATGGTTAACATCCATATCAGCGAGAGAGAGATAGGACAATCAAATAACCAAAATCCAAAAGTGTTGTTATTCCTTTAGGACCCTTACTGAGATTTTTTAAAAAATCTTAATTATCTTCATATTCTATAGCAGTGATGGTGAACCTTGGCACTCCAGGTGTTCTTGAACTTCAATTCCCAGAAGCCCTGATCAGTAGGAGTGCTGACTTGGGCTTCTGGTAATTGAAGTTCAAGAACACCTGGAGTGCCAAGGTTCACCATCATGGTTCTATAGTCCTCATTGACTTGGCTTACAGTCTTTATACTGGTTTTCTAAAGAAACATAATTCCTGGAATAAATTGTTCAAATGAATACACTAGGAGTTAAATAATGGCTCAGGCCTAGTATACACTAATTTAACAGGTTCTAAAGAATTATTTCCCTTGAAAACTACAAAATATCTATCAGAAGCATCATTGCAGGTGTGTTTGTATTATAATTTTTAAACAACTCTTGTTTTTGTTCTCTAAACAAACTAGTTTCTGCTTGCATAACTGTATCACAGCTCCAAGCTATTTTCATGTAAATCTGGAAATATGCTTCTGCATTCACAATATGCCCTTCTGATGGGGGAAAACATTTTCAATACGTCTAAAATACTATTTCATATAGGAGTCTATAATTAAAGATTCTTTGTTCTTGTTCTTCTGAACTAGCTATACTGGAAAGCCATAAATCACCCATATGACAGCAATTCAGGTAACAGGATGTGAAATAATATTATTTTTACATTATAGATACTGTATTTGAAGTACTCAGTACAGGTGAACATTACATCTTATACAGTAAAGTCATTAATGTGATGAAATGGCATGCATGAACAGTACTATTGTACTTTATTTTGAAGCGCACAAAGGATATGATCTGTACATGCGATTGCCGGGATTCTGCATCTCATCAAGTTCACAGACATTATTTTTAAAGGTATTGCTAGAAGCTGAGCTTGGAGTTTCTGATTGACAGACTAAGCACAGTGAGTGGGGTAGGATTAGAGGTAACATTCCCCTGTCATCCCACTGGAGTCCAAATCAGCCAGACCCCCTCACTCCTGCACTTTATAGTGCAAAAGACTGGTCCATTTCTTTGTACAGTGGTGAAAGTCACATAAGGTTTCTGTTTTCTTTAGAGTGAATGGCTGGAAAGCCCTTATAAGCATGTTATCTTTGAACACATTTCTCAGAGGCCAACGTGGAGGGAGTTGGTGAGAGAAAGATTGCAATTTCCTAGTCATTTATTTTCTAATTTTTTTCCACTGTAGTCTATACAGTCATTTCTGATTACATTCATCCTTATGTAAATCACATTGCTCCAAACTGTACTTACTTCATAGTATGAATAATTTAGATCAATGGGATCCCCTGGTAATAACCTCCTGGCTGAAATGCTCTCAGCTGCTAATGATTTGTGGGTGAAAGACATTTTGTATATGCTCAGAGACATCTCTTTAATTTACCCTTTCTTAAGTGCCAAGAGCAAGTTATTTCATATTATACTGTATATTTGATTTAAGGAGCTCAAGGTAGGAGACACATTTTCTACACCTACTTTATCCTTACAGACACCTGAGAGATAAGTTAGGCTGAAAGACAGTGATTAGCCACAGATCACCCTACTAAGCATTGGGGCAGCCAAGCCCTGAAGTAAATTATATTCAATAATTCTGAGTAAATAAGTTCATGAGTATAAACAGAAATACTGGGTAACTGTATTGGGTTATATAACCCCTTCCTTTTTAAAGGTTCTCAAGTGACTGAGAATTAGATTAAATACTTGGAATTCACTAAGTATTTATAAAACATGAAAATTTAACTACCCAGTAGAAGAAACTAAATGGTTGAATATTAAGTTCTGTGGAGTCAGTGAAGTAAGTTGTGTAGGATCTAACCAAGTGCAAGAGACAGTGGGCATATTATGTTTTATGTATAGAGGAACAACACACAATGCTATTATGGAGCTAGAATCATAATAATGAAAGTATCCAGTGCAGATGTTGCAGAATTAATTGTGTATTTAAAGAATATAATAAAAATCTTACAAACATCAGTAGTAAACAAATATATGTTCAAATAGCTGATAAAGATGGTGCTAGTACTCTATAGAAAAAAAATCTATGAACTCAAAGCTGCTATAGAAGAGGGGGAAAGTTATACTTAGAGTTCATAATTGGGAATTTCTGTGCCATGATAAAGACCTGTCAAGATTTTGATGGAGTTGGAAAGTATTGGCTGCAGAGACGAAATGAATCTAGATACAAAGATACAGCCACCAAAACCACAATCAAATTACAATGCCCACAAAAATAACAGTAATGCAATATTGTATGGAACCAAGTAGCTTGTATTGTAGTTAATATCAGACCAAGTTGATAAAAATTAATAATGTAAATAATAAATTTAATTTTTAAATTTTTAAATCAGGGTTTTTACTGTTAATATGCAGCTTCATTTACATCTTCCAACACCTACATTATGAGTTTTATGCTTCAGGGATCTCATTATCAAATAGGAATTACAAAATCTATAGAGTCTAATTTTATTTTATGAGACCTTTAAAAATGTTTTGTAAATGGATTCCAATCATTCTTAGGGTTGAAGTTTCAGATTTATGCAGTTTTATAGGCTTCTGCATGAATCTGTTTTCCCAAGTATGCAGTCCAGTAGATAATGTCAAGAAAATATGTGGGTCCCAGACTGGGTTTGTATCTAATGAAAGCGTGGCGCCAAAATGGCCGCCGCGCTCTTTGCGGGCCCCCCCACCCGGACTCAGGCATCCGGGTAGTTCGGGGGCGTGGCCACACCTCTATAAAAGGGGTGGCCACGAGGCAGCCGAGCTGCCATTTTGCGAAAGCGACGGAGAGGAGAAGTTTTTCTCCGTCGCTCTTCGTCTTTGCTGGGGAAGCCATTTTGGGCTGCAGAAATCTTAGCGCGATCTTCGCCTCTTAATCTTCGGCTTCCCAGCCACCAGTTCCGATCCCTGGAAAGGGATCTGCCTTGCTTATGCCTCCTAAGAAGAAGACTATGGCGACTTCGGCTCGCCCGACTAGGAGGCTGCAGTCGGGTCGGAGGACCACGACTGCGCTCCCTCAACAGGACCCCTTAACGGAGGCACCCACCGGGACCGGTGGGATGGGGCAGCTTAGGCCATGGCCCACGGCTCTCCAGCCTCAGACCGGCCCTACAGGGGCTCCGGCCCCCGGCCCGCAGTTGCCAGCCATGGGCTTTGAGCAGGGGGGAGGGCCTGGCGTGGTTGGGGCTTCAGCCCCCGGCCCGCAGTTGCCGGCCATGGGCTTTGAGCAGGGGGGAGGGCCTGGTGCGGTTGCACAGCAGGGCTTACCCCCGGCCCCTCATGGGCCGGAGTTTTGGGCATGGCCCTATTTAGGGCCGGGCTCTCAAATCATGGGCCCGGGACCATTGCCCAGTGGGCTGTCTGGCTCACCTGGCCCCCTTTATGCAGGGGGATCTGCGACAGTGGATGCATTACTGGCCCGCGTGGCGGCGCTAGAGGCATCCCTAGGGATCACCAATAACCCCATTGGGGGGGCTTTATTGCCATCTGGGGCCCCCTTTTGCCAGCCGGTGACCGCGACAGCCGCCACCCTTCAGCAGGCGGCCAGTCGGGTTGAGTTGCTTGAGGCGCGCAGGCCTGTGCCCGCCGTGGCCTCGCAGCTCCCCGTACAGCAGGCACTACAGACAGGTAGTGGTCGGATGTGTCCTCAGAGCTCGATTTCGGTCGCGAGCTCCGACGCCCACCGTGGGCCGGAACCCCCAGTGGGGGCGGCCCACGGGGGTGCACCCAGTGAGTATCAGGTTCAAGCTAATGTGCCCACATCACACTCCACTTCCGGGGCTGGGTTCCCAGTGGCCATGGCCTCGTAATGTCCCAGTGGCCATGGCCATGGCGGGTGGACATCAGTTCCTGGCTTACCCGGGTGCAGCTTGGTCTCATACTGGCGTGACATTGGGTGGGGGGGTTTCCTCCCCTGGGGCTGCACCGGGTGTCGCAGGGACAGTCCAGCCTCCTCTCCTGATACCCCGTGTCAATACTGTGCCGGTGTCGGCATTCCCGACAGCAGGCTATTCTTTGCCCCTCGGGGATCATTTGGCCCAGGCCACAAGGGAAAAGATTTGGCGGGGGGAGTACCTCGATATTTTCTCCCTATTGAACAGGGAACCCACCAAGGAAGAGAAAGAGGGGCAGGATGAGAAGGATAAAGAGCTGTCTCGCCGTCGCAAGCCACCACGAACATGGGCTAACTGGTTACCCGCATATCTCATCTATATGGCGGTGTATCTCAGGGCTCGGCCTGACCTGGCCATTCCTATGGTCCAATATTTGGACAATATTTACAGGGCAATGGTGGATTTTCCTGGTCCATCGTGGTTGGCTTACGATGAGGAATTTAGAATGAGAGTGCCCTTACACCCAGAGATGAGGTAGGATGAGCCCTGTCAGAAACTGTGGCTTTTGTATATGACCCCCACACGCCCGGCGCCTGGGGAGAGGTACCATTGTGGACATGCGGTCCAGCGAGCTGCTCCAACTCAGGCCCCCCGCCAGCTGGCGGGGCAGGGGGTTCCAGCCCGCCTGCTGTGTTGGAGCTTCTCGGCCAATGGTGCATGCAATGGAAAACTGTGCCGATACAAACATGAGTGTCCCTCTTGCGCTGGCCCCCACGCCGCCGCTGCGTGTCCGTGAGCCGGTGGGTCACGAGGCAGAGGTAGAGGTGGACAAGGAGCGGGCAGACCTGCCGCTGATGGAGCTGGTCACTCAAAAGGCCCCCTCCCCGGTTAACGTGGCTATGTTGGAGCGGTGGCTCTCAACCTACCCGAGGAGGGAGGATGCTAGGTACCTCCTCGAGGGTTTCCAGCGGGGCTTCCGCATCCCATTTAGAGGGGAGCGGTGCCCCCAAGATGCCCCTAATTTACTTTCCCTGAAGGGCAGGGAGGAGGTGGCCTTCCTAAGTATTGCTAAGGAGGTTAATGCAGGTAGGGTTGCTGGCCCCTTTCCCATGCCACCCTTTCCCAATCTGAAGGTTTCCCCTTGAGGGTTGGTGCCCAAAAAGACCCCTGGGGAGTTTCGTTTAATTCACCATCTGTCATACCCGGCGGGCCATTCGGTCAATGATGCCATTCCTGATGACCTTTGTTCGGTCAGGTATACATCATTTGACCAGGCCTTGCGCATGGTGCGCTCTTGTGGCCCAGGTGCACTTTTGGCAAAATGTGACATTAAGTCGGCATTCCGTTTGTTGCCTGTGCACCCGGGTGACTTTGAGTTATTGTGTTTTAAATTCCAAGGGAAATTTTATGTTGATAAAGCCATGCCTTTTGGCTGCTCTATTTCCTGTTCAGCATTTGATCGTTTTAGCACTTTCCTTCAGTGGGCCTTTGTTCGCAGGGCTGGGTCCCGGTCTGTAGCCCACTACCTCGATGATTTCTTGTTCGGGGGTGAATGGGGCTGGGACACATGCACGCGTCTCCTCAACACATTTCAGACGCTAATGCAGGAACTTGGTGTCCCTTTAGCGCCCGAAAAGACCGAGGGCCCATCAACTAAGCTCACATTTCTGGGTATTGAAATTGACACGGTCTCGCAGGCATCCAGGTTACCCATGGATAAGGTTACCCGGATCACTGCATTGATTTTGGCCTTACTGGCCAAACGCAAGGTGTCACTTCGTGAGCTCCAGGTTCTCCATGGCCACCTTAACTTCGCCTGCAGGGTGGTCGCGCCTGGCAGAGCTTTTGCTCGACGCTTGTGCGACGCCATGACTGGCCTATCCAGGCGCTATCATAGGGTCCGACTGAACAAGGGCATGAGGGCTGACATGTTGGTTTGGCTTAAGTTCCTGAGGGACTTCAACGGGGTGTCATTTTGGAGATCTGACCTTTTGGTTTCCCCTAGGTTCCAGGTTCAGTCGGATGCCTTGGGGTCCCTGGGCTATGGGATTTACTTTGAGGGGAGATGGGCCTACGGCTGATGGCCTCCAGCTTGGAGGGGCACGGATAGTTTACGCGATCTTACATTCCTTGAGTTCTTCCCGATACTGGGAGCTTTGATGCTATGGGGCGAGGAGTGGGCCAATTCAGTGGTTCATTTATGGTGTGACAATGCTGCGTTAGTGCACATTGTCAATTCCCAGACATCTAAATCACACAGGGTCATGGAGTTAGTTCGCCAGTTTGTGTTGCGCAGCCTACGCCTCAATGTGCTCTTCAGGGCCAGACATGTGCCAGGTATTAATAACGATATTGCTGATGCTTTATCCCGCCTGCAGATCCCCCGGTTCCGCGCCTTGGCTCCGGACACAGAGGAATTCCCCTCGCCGCTCCCGGACGAGATTTGGACGTTTGGCAAGGAGAGGTGAACCGGGCGATCGGCATGTCGCTGGCGCCCCGCACGCGTAAGGCGTATCACCATGCATTCAGTCAATTTAAGACTTTTTGTGCGCAACTCCGGTTGCCCGAGATGTGGCCCATTCCAGTTACACACGTTCTCCAATTTATGGTATACCTACACAGTCAGGGCCTAGCTCCCCGCACCATGGCATCCAGGCTGTCAGCACTGGCATTCATGGCCAAAGTGAGGGGCTCTGCTGACAGCACGAATGATTTCCGTATACGCCATGTTTTGGAGGGGTGGACACGGGAACGTGGATGCCGCCCGGACAATTGCCACCCTATTTCTCCAGGGGTTCTTACCCACCTTGCACAAGGCTGGCATGACCTGTGTTTTGACAGGTATGAGGCAGCTCTGTTTCACGCGGCTACCACGGTGGCCTTTTTTGGAGCGCTCCGCATCAGTGAGCTGGTGCTACTGTCTAAGGCAGATGCGGCGCGTAGGGCACTGGAACTCGAAGATGTCTATGTTTCCAATGAGTGGGCTCAGTTGAGGATACGGTCCTCAAAGGTTGATCAGCATGGTGTAGGCAGTGGTGTAAGACTGCTACGATGTTCCATTGCAGACATCTGTCCGGTTGGTGCCCTACAAGAGTTCCTTGCAATGCGTGGTACGCACCCTGGCCCGTTTTTCTGCCACCAGGATGGGTCTCCCCTTACCAAATTTCAATTTTGGAAGGTGACCGGTAAGGCACTGTCCAGTGTTGGCCTCCCCGGGGCTCGTTACGGCACCCATTCTTTTAGAATAGAAGCTGCTTCTACTGCGGCTGCATTTGGGTACTCTTAGGCTGATATATGCCATATGGGGAGGTGGGGATCGAAGTGTTTTGAATTATATGTTCGCCCTCTTCAAGTATGAGTACCAGTTAAGTCACTGTCCTGTCTCTTTTTATTTTACAGACCCTGTGTGTCGCCGCACACCGGTGGCAGTATGGCTGGTGGGCCACAGCTATGTGCACTGGGCAGCGCAGTACGCTGCGGCGACAGAGTGGGGACCACAGCTTGGACTACGTGCATCCGCATGTATCAGGTAGTATGGTAAGCGTGGAATGTTATGGCGGGAACTGTTGCCATTCCTTTTCTCCTTCAGGGATGCTGAACCGCCTGATGTCCTGGTGCTGCACTTCGGGGGCAATGACTTGGGCCAGGTCACTGGCCTTTCTTTAAAACATACGATCTGCAGTGACCTATCTTATTTGCATTATGTGTGGCCTGCCACAACCCTGCTATGGTCGGACATCATACCGCGTCACGCTTACAAGGGGGGTATCAACCTCCAGGCCCTTGACCGCGCTCGTCGCTCGGTGAACAGGGCAGTGGCCCGGTTCTTTGCTGACAAGGGTTTGGGGCGGGTCATCCGACACCCCACCATTAGTCTCCAAAATTATGATCTTTACACAGGGGATGGGGTCCATCTGTCGCCCAGAGGTATGAACCTCTTTTTGGAAGATTTGCAAGCAGGCCTGTTGACCGAGCTGACGGTCTGGGGTGGGTGGGGGGGTGAGTCTTTATTAAGCCTCCCCGTGTGGCGGGTAGCACTGGTAAGGTAAATATTTATGACCCACAGGTATCCGGCAGGTTCGCAATTGACTGGCCAACACTAGATAGGTACAAGTTGGTTAACGTTGTCCAGTCAACGACAAACCAGGCAATGGGGTGATGGCAGGAGCTCTTCAGCATGCATCACCCTGTGATTTTACGGATACACGTCAGAGGGTGGGGTCAGTAGATAGTTTATTGACTATGGTCAACAATTTGTTTGTTGTAAACAAACAAATTGATACAAATGGATACATTGTAGCCAATTGCCATTGGCAATTTTGGGAGGAACCTTACCAGTGTTACTGCGGCCTGCTTGCCTTAAGAATTATAATTGGCTGAGTACCAATTGAAATTTATAATTCGGACTAGGGCATGAATCAATAAATGTGGCCCAATGCCGTTATCCACTTATACCGGTGTCTGAGTCCTTTTTTGGGGGGTGCACCTGCAAAGAGGTACATACTTGTTTATGGAAATATGAAATCAGAGACCTGATCAGTCCTATTTTCCAACTTTTACTGAAGTTGTTCCTGGAGGGCTACCCTCCATGATACAATGTTGGAAATTCTTGGAAGCCCTATTAGATTTCAATAGTTTCTCTTGAGAAATTTTGATTCCATTAGAGCCAGAAATGTAAAATATGGAATGCAGTATAGGCCTTAAAATAAATACACACACACACACACACGAGTTTATGGGCTCATTAATATTTTTTGCAAAAGTATTAAAAACTAAAAATTAATGAACAACTGCATAAATTAATTTAGGCTTCCTAAATTGTGGAGCTGTACAGGCTAGAGTTGTTGCTTTCTTGAAACCTGGCAAAGACCCAGATGACCCAAAAAGCTACCGACCAGTGTCACTCCTTTGCCACCTTCATAAGGCACTGTGGAATGGATGATTCACAATTATATTTCCGAATTTATTGATGGAAAGATCATTAAGGAGCAAGGGGGCCTCAGGTTAGGCAGGTCAATGAAGCTAATTACAGGAGTGGCTTTCATTGACCTAACTGCAGCATATGATACAGTTAATCAAAAGATTATTCTCCATAAAATAAACAATCTTACCAAAGATAACAAGCTTATTAGGGTCATTGACAACTTTCTCCAGAACCAGAGATTCTATGTGATGATGAATGGAAAGAACAGCAGATGGAGGTTACAGAAGAATGGGCTACCCCAAGGAAGTGTATTATCTCCAAAACTGTACAAATGATCAGCCAGTTTATGACAATACAAAATTGTTCATTTATGTAGATGGCACAGCAATGCCTGTTCAAGGATCAAGCTTTGATGAGGTAGCTGGAAAACATACTGGAGCACTTAAAAAATTAGGACAGCATTACAACATCAACCATTTTAAAGTTGGATGTTATGTGGCAAGGGAACCGATTACAGCATTGTTCAGCATCAAAATGTCTGAATACCAAAGCCAAAGTTAGTACAAGGAACAGCATAATCAAGAAATGCACAAACTATAAATAGGGAACTCAACCATCCATGCTGTGTATTTCATCTTTGGTCCTGAGCGTATCTGCAGCAAAGTATGCTGCTCCACTATGAAGCGCATCCCCACATAAATAACAAGTTGACATTGTCATGATTCCATGACTAGATGTTTTTTTAAATGTTATTAATCATACTGTTATGTAGCTTATCATGTTAAGATGATATGTAGTTAATTTCGTTTAATTCTGAGCTAGTATGCTAAGCCTAAGTGATTCAGTTTTGTGAGCAACTCTCCATCATTTTCTAGAAGATGATGGAAAGCTGCCTTGTGGCCAGATCTCAAGGTCGTCCCAAGGGAAATAACCTTGAAGATGGTCTCTCTCATGGACTTAGATGGAATGTGCCATCTGGATCTTTGATCTACACACAGAAGTGTCAGTTTGACAAGTCAATTAGGGCTTGTTATCTACCTTTTTCTCATCAGAAAGTGTATAAAAACACAGCTTATTTCAATCTAAGGGAGATCTCTCTCTCTCTAGAAAGATAAGCACACTTCCATGCACAGATAGCCTTCCTAAACCATCGGTGAAGCTATTGAGCCCATATCTGATGGGGTCGGAAAGCGCCACAGATAGTTTAGATTAGGTTAAGATACTACTATGCTATTTTCTTTACTTTCTTTGCTTTCTGTTTAATTGTATTATGTGCATTTATTGGAACTTTATTTTATTGTAATAAAACTCTTTAAATTGACTTCCAAGTCAATCTTAGTTCTTCTTGCATCTTAAGCCAAATCAGAGCAAGATAGAGAGAGGAAGCTTTAGAATACAAAGGGCCTTCATTAAAGGGAAGATAGCAACTTTCTCTTGTTAAGCTTGTGGTTTTTTTTCCAGCTGTCCGGAGGAGTTCCAGCCTGGCTTGCCTCTTTCCAGCAAGAAGCAGTGAACGTTCTCTGAAGAAGAAGGTAACCGGTTCCCCTCACACACACCATCTTTCCAAGGCCAGAAAGTTCTCTCCTGCATAGAGATAAGGGTGTCATTCTGTGAGGAATTAGCATTTACAAAATCACATAAGCATCCCATTTCATTTTGAGGACCATGTAGGGAGAAGTGAGGGCAAGTGGGCGGGATATAAATCCGAATAAATAAATTTACTGTCCCAGAGTTCTGTGCAGCTAAAATAAGACCTGCAACATTAATTTGTCTTATCACCATTTCCCCTGGAACCTGTGAGCCAGATTAGCTGGACCAGTCTTTCTCTGCCGCACTAATTCAGGCCGGAAAGAGCACACCCTTAGGCTGTGCTGACAAGGGCCAGTTCATGCTCGCGCTGCGGCTGGCAGTCTCACAAAGTCTGAGCATCCTGCGGTCAGCTACAGACATCACTGTTAATGAAGCCATGCATATACTGACAAGATGCCTCAAACCTACACCAGTTGAGTAAATATCCCCTCTTATTGGTATCATTCCACCTAAGATAAGGAGATAAGTAGCAGCTGATGCTGAGATAACTAAGAATGACCCTTGACATCCTCTGAATAGATATGAACATCAAGTTTGTTGGTTAAGATCCAAGAAGAGCTTTATGGCAAGAACAAACAATTTTGAGGGTACACAAGAGTAAAATCAAATTAGAAGATGGAGGAAGGAACTGACTGGACAAGAAACAACATTAAGGAGGATATAGCTTAGGAACTCAACCTCCCTTACATCACTTGGAAGATGCTAAATAGGCTGAGAGTTGGAGTTCCTAAATGCAAGACCAACATATTCAAGTGGGGGGAGGGGCTGCTGGTGGACAACAACACGCTGTGTGAATGTGGAGAGATGTAGACTCTGACTCACAGGTCTGCCAATTATTGCCAGAAACATGCATCGATGAGGACTTATGTTTGACCAACAAGAAATCCAAGAAAATGGCTTCATTTTGGCTGTCCATGGTTTGATCGGGACACAAAAGAAGCATAATTATTTATTACAAGATACATTTTCATGAAGTTTTGATGATTTTGTTGTCACAAACATGGCATTGATTCAATAAATATTTGTGCAACTGTGTAATTGTCCACCTGAAAGAGAGGTGACAGACAACCACTGCTTTCAAATTTGTACTCCATAATCATCTTTAAAGAAGCACTTGTTGATTCCAATGGCACATAACAAAATTGTTTATTGCTGTCACATCCAAAAGTACAATAGCCATGATAATCATGTCCTACCTCTGGCAAGAGAGGGATGGAGACATGGCAATAACATATTGACTAAGTGTTGCTCCATGAAAATGCTGATTTATGAAGCTATCAGCTCCCAGGTATTTGTCCCCTCAGCATGGTTGCAGTTCTAACAGTATTATAGATACATTTCTAGCTATTGCAATACACTCATCATACCATAGTTCTTTTTCCCAATATGATGCTGTCAGCACTATTGTCATCAGTTATATGTATCAATGGATTATTAACAATATTATTTTAGGATTTCTGTATTATTATTTTCTGAGAATCACCTTGTCTCACTTTGACAACTGAATTACATTTTGCATTGTCTCTAGAAATGCTTTCAAATTAAAATCGATGTGTTGGTCATACAATTTTTCACTGCCAATCTAATTCAGTTTTCTGTCTAAATTTTTATGTGGTTTTATGATTTATCTTTTTTTAAAATAAAAAAACCCTTCTCAATACTAAAAACAATTGAAGGAGAAAAATACCGTTCCATGGTTTGAACTAATCATTCATTTTTGATACAAGACCTACTAACTCTTTTGTATGGAGGAGATAACATCAGAAATGAACTTGTTACATGCATGTATGCTTGTCATATGTTTTAACGTACAATGTATACATAGTCTCCTGAAGAGAGCAAAGGAATAAAATCATTATTTCTTTAGTGCATTGGGTTTAAATGCAAAACTGTCGATAAAGTGAAAACAGACACTCTCCTGTCTCTTCACCCTCTTTCTCTCTCTCTCTCTCTGTGTGTGTGTGTGTTGGAATTGTGAAGATGTGTGTGTGTTGAAGCAAAGTGAATGAAAAATAAATAGCCCAGCATTATAGTATGAGCTAAATGGATACATCCAGAGTAGATACTAGGCCAGATGGTGAAGCAAGAAATTTACTACCATAGGAGGATATTGCTACTGGAATGTAAGCATGAAATGGTTTATAACCCTTATCTCATTCACCTTCATATGCAAAGTAGGAATGTGTTCAGAAGAGAATATTCTGAAGGTTATCCAGTAAGTTTAAATTAGCATACAACTGAGCTCAACCAATGTTATGTTCACATCTAACAGTCTGTTTACTATTAACTCCTGCTATTTTTAGGTCTCACCCCCAGTTTAGATTTTTATATGCTTCTTTTCAGGTGTGAAAGTATACATGTATAAACCCCTTTTCAAGGACTGGCAAGGGATTGGTCTTCCAAAAGAAGAACAAGGCCCAATCTTCAATAACACAGAAAAATTAACATTTACACTTGAACTGAGACAGACATGTTTACATAAAACCCAACTACAGAATATAAGTGGGAAAATACACTTCAGTTAATAACTAGTGCATAACTTCCATAGATATACACATGTAAAAAGGCAAACATATATGTAGGCAACATGTTGGTATTTTCTGTCAAGTTATTTCCAACTTACAATGACCCTAATAGGGATTTTAAGGTATATGAGATGTCCAAGGAGTGGTTTACCACTGACACCTCACACCTTTGAGTTTCTGAGGTGAAATAGAGATTGTACCAAGATTTCCTAAGTCTACATCACACAGGCTCTCACAGCCAGCAAGAATGCAGCCTTGCTAATTATATTCCAGGACAACACAGACACACATATCTTGTGGATCAGCCTATAATGTCATGCAACCAGAACACCTGACTTAAGGAAAAGAAAAAGAAAAAAAAATATTTGTAATGAGCCAGGTGGAGCGGGAGCAATCCAGAAAATTAAATCAACATTAAGATGATCAAGAAAACTACCCAGAGTGCTGAAGGGAGATGTGAATTCCAGATATTTAAAAGTAAATGTATAAATTATGCTTGTTTAATTTCACAAATGAAAAAAATACCTCTTTGTTAATTGCTGTTAAAAAAACCTAGAGGTAATCAGGATGTGTAGAACAATTTTGCTATAGAAAAGGAGACTATTTATGCATTACAATCATGTAAATCATGTCATACTTCTTGATGAGAACACCAATAGGTTACAATGATTTAATCTATGTTATTACTCTTCTCGAACAGGAAAAGAGATGCAATAAAAACAGCAGAACACACTGAAATAATTTTAATGTCATTCTTGATCGTAACAAATAAAAAAGGAAATCATCCCTTTACTATATTTTCACCTAAAAAGAGGCTTCATGACAATAATATACTTGATCAATCTGAGATCTCTCTATCATCATTCCTGTCTTCCATTCTACTTGAAAAGTTCTGCAACTGAAATATCTGCTATATTTTATTTAATTCCATACATAAAAGTTTTTACTTGGGTCTGTTACTAAGGCACCCTTCTGCACATTGATCACACCGGTATATAGATAACTGACATTCCCAGTTAAATTCCTGGAAATATTCTTCTGATTTTAAATTTAAAGGGGTGAAATAGCATTGATACTCTTCTATAATATATTTTATAACAATAGTATTAATAATATTATAATACACTACACTACACTTGATCTTAGCCAGAAGGCTAAAAATGTTAAGAACAAGAATGAAATCTGTGCATTGTTGTAAAATTAGTCAAATATATCCTCATTGCTTTTCTTTCTATAAATCTGATATTTGGCTTTAAAAATTGCTGAATATAGTGAAACAGATTAATTTAGCACTTAGAATTTTTTTTATTGGAGGTTGAATGTAAGGGGGATGGCTCTCACAGGTCCCCTCAGAGTCAACTTAATTTCAAAGTGGTTCACCAAGTGCCCTTCATAACTGTATATTTTGGATCCCTGACAACAAAAATCCACAATGCTGTAATTCTCAAAACTTTTTCATGTTAAAGGGAGGAGGGAACCAGAGGGAACCCAAACATCTAGCTGGATGTTGTAGCCCTGATTTCTACAGATTAGTATAGTTCATACCTGTCAACCTGGCTGGGATTTCACGGTTTTCGGTGCCAATTTGCGCCATTTCCTGCCCCGCGCTGCCGAAACCCCAGAATTTGGCAGCGGGGGAAAGGAGGTACTGCGCAGCCCTTCTGTGCAGGTCACCTTCTACGCATGTGTAGAAGGCTACGCTGCTTGCGTAGAAGGCTATGCCGCTTGCGTAGAAGGCTACACATGCGTAGATGGGGGCTACACAAGCGTAAAACCCTTCTACGCATGCGTAGAAGGTGACCTGCACAGAACCGTTCTGTGCAGGTCCCGGATTGGCCGGAGCCGCAATTGACAGGTATGGCATAGTTCCAAAATTGAGATTTTAGACCAAAGTGGTCACTGGTAGGTATGCAAGTATCAGATTGCATAGTGGTATGTAGTGGTGTGTTGTTGCCACAATACAGGAGTGAGTTGGTTAACTAGTTGCTTTACCATCCATATGGGGAAACTGAAGATGTTTTATAGGTAACTAGCAAGGGTTGACCGGCGTTGCTGGGCTTTTCCCCCCGTGTGTTTTAATAAAAAATGAACCAATTTTATTTTTGCAATAGTTTTACATTGTGTTGGAAGGTTAAATTGTGACTCTTGTGGCCTTTTATTTGGAGCTGTTGTGTGTTTTTGAATTGTTTTTACTATTGTGGCCAGCAGGTGGTGCTGGTAGGGGTTATTGTATTTTGACTTTTTTTTCTCTCCTGGCCTCTGGGTGGAGCTTCTTCTGGTAAGTAGTCTTTATTCATTTCTTTTCCAGTCCTGGTGGAGGTAGCACATCTTTTGGTAAGTTTGCTTGTTTTCTTTCTTTTTGTGTGTGTGTGTGTGTGTGTGTGTGTGGGCGGGGAGGGAGGGGGGGTTGGAATTTGTATTTTTTGTCTGTTTGTTTTGTTTTTGATTGTGTCTTTGTTTACTTCGTATTGTTTTTGGTGTTTTTGTTTTTGTGTATTTTTGGATGTGTTTTATTTATTTGGTGGTGGGGAAGGGACGTGGTCATTGGGTGTTAGGAAGGGTGGGCTAGGTGGTGGGGAGAGGGGCATGGTCGTTGGGGGTTAGGAAGGGTGGGTTAGGTGGTGGGGAGGGGGGCATGATCATTGGGGGTTAGGAAGGGTGGGCTAGGTGGTGGGGAGGGGGGCGTGGTCGTTGGGGGTTAGGAAGGGTGGGCTAGGTGGTAGGGAGGGGGCTTTATTGTGTTATGGTGCTTTGTTTGTGTGGAGTCGTGAAAGTAGATCGGGGTTTCCCCTTTAATATCAGTGGGTGGGGGTTTGCGACCCCCCTCTCCACTGGCTCCCCTGGGGTTGGGAGGTTTGTGGGGACAAAAGGGGTATATTGCCCCAACACTTCTGGACCCAGGAGACCAGGCAGAGTGGATCGATTCCCTCCCCCCCTCCTTAAAACAACTCCGTTTTTAAAGAGAAGAAAAGACGGAGTTGTTTTAAGGAGGTGTGGGGGGGAATCGATCCACTCTGCCTGGTCTCCTGGGTCCAGAAGTGTTGGGGCAACATACCCCTTTTGTCCCCACAAACCTCCCAACCCTAGGGTAGCCAGCGGAGAGGGGGATCGCAACCCCCACCCACTGATATTAAAGGGGAAACTCCAGTCGGGAGCTTCAGGCGCTGTTGGTGAGGGAAAGAAAGCCGGCTGGTGTGTGCTTGGCTGTGAGTTGTTTTTCTTTTTCATTTTTCGGGCGCCGGTTTCCTCAGCGCGCAGGACGCTGGGGCTTGTAGTTATGGGTTGCTGCTTTGTGTTTGTGCTGCGGTTTTTTAAAATGCTTTTCTTTCGATTGGCTGCGGCGCGTTTCCAAACGCTGCGCCGTGCGAGAGCCTCTCAGCCTGATTGGCTCTGGCGCGGCGCGGCGCAAGGAATGTTGGGAAGTGAAGTTGTTTCCCTTTCTTCGCGTTTGTGGGGCTGTTGCCCCACTGCCGGTTTTCTCAATCCTTCGTTGACCTGCGTACCCAGATCAGCCGTGTGCACGAAGGGTGAGTACAGGCAAGTAGGGCATAGCAACCTATAGCCAGTTCCAACGGTTAACCCTTGGATTTATAGGTTAAGATTGATTGAGTAGATATTGAAGTGACAATATCTGAATCCATTTCATTTGTCAGCCAAATTTTAAAAAGCTGAGTTTATCAATCCTAGCAAAAACAGGACTAGTCAGTAGACTAAAATTAACATGTTAAAAATAAGCCCCTGTTTGAGTGAGATCAAAGTTTTTCCAGTAGTAATAGAATAACGTTCAAAGTGGCACATTAGATAAATAGGCATAGATAGTATATTATTATATAGATAAATAATTTTCTGACATAGAAGACAGTTCTAAATATAGCACTAGTTGATAATTGTACTGTATATTTCAGAGGGTACACGTTTAAGTTGAGAAACAGTGTGAGGAAGCAGAAATAATTTTCTGAAAACTCATAGAAGGGAAAATTAGCTTAGATCATGTGTTCCAGATGTGCTGTAAACTCATCTTCAGGCCGAAATCTCAGTAGCTGGAATGCTGGATGGTGACACTCCACCATGACAGGTTCTGTTGTGTGTTAGCATTGTTATCCTGCTCACTACTATCTCTTTCTTGCCCAACTGGAAAGCTAATGAAGTACCCTGTAGCCAGTGTCTGAAGATTGTAATGAGGAGATGGATGAGGTAGTGAACAAACTGAGCCAGCAGGGAAAGGAACCATTAAGGGCCTCAGCTACACTCATATATCAGTCCAGTTTTGAAGTCATGTTCAAGAATGCTGTGAATGTGTTCCAGCCCAAACAATTTCATGTGTTTTTCTTCCTGTACCTGAACTATAATAATATGCAAGCATTTCAAAAAGAGGTATCAAATAAACTGACATAGGTGTAATGTTTCCTATAAAATAATGCATTGTATCACTTCTCTGACTTTATGTCATTTGGTATTTCAAGAAATATTTTATCTTGACCCATCTCCCAAGAAAAGTATAATAGTAAATCACTTTTTTAAAAAATAGTAAAGGTAAAGGTTTCACTTGCTCGAAAGCCAGTCGTATCCGACTCTAGTGTGCAGTGCTCATCTCTGTTTCTAAGATGAAGAGCCAGCGCTGTCTGCTTCTGCAGACGTTTCCGTGGTCATGTGGCAGGCATGACTAGACACAGGAGCACATGGAACGCTGTTACCTTCCCACTGAAGTGGTCCCTATTTATCTACTTGCAATGTCTTGCTTTCGAATTGCTAGGTTGGCAGGAGCTGGGACGAAGACGGGAGCTCATTTCCGTCCTGCAGTACTCGGGAATCGAACTGCTGACCTTCCGCTTCGCAGTCAGTGTCTTAGCCACTTGAGAATGATAGAATAGAATGATCTTTTTAAGAATGTTTTGTTATACAAAGCAGATGTCATGTAGTTGATTTATAACAAACAGTCACATGGAAAAATGTATCCAGTGTAATAACAAGCAGTTACAGTGAAAAGCCAAATGAGTATTGACAGTACTAGGGATGTTCCAAAGTTCAAAGTAAATGTTAATAACAATGAACTTAATATTTCATAATGATGTCATTAAAACTATTTCATAATGAAGTCATTAGGAGACTTTGCACATAATACCATTGGATTGACCTCTCCGTTTTCGACTTTGACATTATTTTCCTTGGCAATTACATTTGCTTTTTGCATTTCTTCTGATACACCATGCTGAAATGTAACTGAAACACCATTTGCAATTATGTCGCCTGATGGACATGGAAAACAAGTCTCAATATAATCTATTTCTAGGCAGCATATATCCAACTAGGCCCATGTGCATCTGCTCTACTTTAACTGTGTCAGTACATAAGGCTTTGAGCCAATCCACTTGGGAAATCATTTTTCAACCAGCTACTTCACTAGATTGATTCTTTGTAGGGACCTGGGTTGTAGTAAAATGTAGATTAGCATCAAAGTATGCAAGCGCAGCGCCAAAACGGCCGCCGTGCTCTTTGCGGGCCCCCCCCACCTGGACGCAGACATCCGGACTAGTTAGAGGGTGTGGCCACCTCTCTATAAAAGGGGTGGCCACAAGGCAGCCGCGCTGCCATTTTGCGAGAAGCGACGGAGCGGAGAAGTTCACTCCGACGCTTCTTTCCCTCGGCTTCGCCTTTCTTCTTTTATCGGAGGCTATCCTTTAGAATTTGCGAGGATATCGCTCCGACGCTGCTTCTAATTTGATCAGAGGATATTCCTCCTCCGATCAGCGCCTGCTTGGGTGGCTATGGCACCCAAGCGTAAGGCCCAAGCAGCCCCTAGGCCGCGACCTAGGGGGAGGGCTTGGTCCACCCACTTGACCTCCTTGGGGCAGCCACTGGGCCAGAGGGCTCGGGTGGCCGCCCCACAGGGGGGTGGCAGGATCATCATACCCACTGCCACCAATGAGGGTGACCAGGCCTCTGCCTACCCACCCACTCGGAGGACTCGGGTGGGGGCTGCACAGGCCTGCTCCCCTGGGGTTTCTACCCCTGTTCCACCTTTGCCCGTCTTGGGGCACAGTGGCCCACCCGGGCGCGGTGCGGGATTGCGCCCCACTGTTCTACCGGCCCCTCATGGGCTGGATTATTGGGCATGGCCCTATTCTGGCCAGGGATTGCCACATGCATTGATCCCTCAACCCGCTCAGCAATTACCCAATGGGCCGTCCAGCCCATCCGGCCCACCTTATCCTGGTGGGTCAGACGCTGTGGATGCTCTCCTTGCCCACATATCGGCACTCGAGGCATCAATGGGCATTGCTCCACCACCTTCAGATGGTGGGCTTGCCAGCTCTGCAGTTCCGGCCCACATGCCGGCCACGGCCGTGCAGCGGGCCGCCAACAGGGTTGAGCTGCTGGAGGCTATCAGGCCAGCGCAAGCCGGCGCCTCGCAGCTCCCCATCAGGCCATTACAACAAGGCTTTCCACCTGGGACTGGTCCTGCTTGGCAGGGGCGCATTGGGACACAGAGCTCGATGGCCATCGTGAGCTCCGATGCCCACCACGGGCCGGAACCCCCAGTGGGGCTGGCCCATGGGGGTGCACCGAGTGAGTATCCTGGTCAAGTTAGTACACTGGTGACACTAGCTAATGCTGGGGGGGTACAGTGGCCATGGCCGCAGCAAGTTACTGCGGGAGGGCAGTTTAATCCACACTGTCCTGTTACTTCCTGGGTGCCCAATTATCCCCCGGTTATTGCAGGGGTGGCCGGCCCCTATGAGTACGCCTAACTTCTCGGGGGTCCTACAGGGCCCAGTACGGGTACCCCAATTCAATCCGTGCCAACGGCGGCCCTGCCGACGGCCAGTTATGCGCTACCCCTGGGTGACCATTTATCCCAGGCTACTAGGGAGAAGATATGGTGTGGCGAATACGTTGACATTTTCACCCTCCTGAACCGTGAGCCCACTAAGGAGGAGAGGGAGGGACAGGATGACAGGGACAAAGAGTTGTCCCGTCGTCGTAAGCCACCTCACACTTGGGCCAATTGGTTACTGGCCTATCTAATTTATGTGGCAGTATACCTAAGGGCCCGTCCTGATTTGGCCATCCCAATGGTCCAGTACCTGGTTGATTTCCCTGGCCCGTCATGGTTGGCCTATGAAGAATTTAGGATGAGGGCGGCCCTTCACCCTGAGATGAGGTGGGACGAGCCCTGCCAGCAGTTGTGGCTGCTGTATATGACCCCCACGCAGCTAGCGCCTGGTGACCAGTACCACTGTGGCCATGCCGTACAGCGGGCTGCTACTACACAGACTCCCTGCCAGCTGGCGGGGAAGGGGGTTCCAGCCTGCCTGCTGTGTTGGAGTTTCTCCGCCAACAGAGTGTGCAACAAGCGCTAGTGTAGATATAGGCACGAGTGCCCTTCCTGTTCCGGCCCCCATGCCGCCTCCGTGTGCCCGCGGGCCGGTGGGTCACGAGGCAGAGGAAGGGGTTTTCAGGGGGCGGCCAGAGCTCCCTCTGACGGTGCTACCCATTCAAAAGGCCCCCTCCCCAATTAATGTCCCGGTGCTCGAACGATGGCTGCGTGCTTATCCTAGACGGGATGATGCGATATACCTGCTTGAGGGCTTTCAGTTTGGCTTCCACATACCCTTTAAAGGTGTTCGTGGGCCTCAGGACGCCCCGAACCTACTGTCTCTCAGGGGTAATGAGAACATTGCTGCGGAGCAGATAGCCAAGGAGGTTAAGGCACAGAAGGTGGCGGGGCCATTTGACGACCCCCCATATTCTAACTTGAAGGTATCCCCTCTAGGTTTAGTCCCTAAGAAGTCCCCGGGTGAATTCTGTCTAATTCACCACCTTTCTTACCCTGCGGGTTCATTGGTCAACAACGCTATACCCGACGACCTTTGCTCTATCAGGTATATGTCCTTTGACCAGGCCTTACAGATGGTACGCTCGTGTGGTCCCGGGGCGATATTGGCAAAGTGTGATATCAAATCGGCATTCTGATTGTTGCCAGTGCACCCGGATGACTTTGAGCTGTTAGGTTTTTGTTTTCGGGGCAAGTTTTATGTCAACAAGGCCATGCCTTTTGGCTGTTCAATTTCCTGTTCTGCCTTCAAACGATTTAGTACTTTCCTCCACTGGGCTTTTGTTTGTAGGTCGGGGTCCCGGTCTGTAGCCCACTACCTCAACGATTTTTTGGTCGGGGGTGGACATGACACTGGCACGTGTGCATGCCTGCTTACCACGTTTCAGGTGCTTATGCGGGAACTGGGCATCCCCCTAGCACCTGAAAAGACAGAGGGCCCAGCCACCACCCTTACCTTTTTAGGTATTTAAATCGACACTGTCGCTCAGACATCCAGGTTGCCTATGGAAAAGGTGACTCGGATCTCTGATGCGATTTTAGCAATGCTTGCCAAGCGTAAGGTGTCTCTCCAGGAGTTGCAGGTGCTCCACGGCCACCTCAACTTCGCCTGTAGGGTAGTGACACCAGGTAGAGCCTTTGCCAGGCGTCTGTGCCATGCTATGGTGGGCCTTTCTAAACGACACCACAGGGTACGGCTAACTAGGGGTTTACGAGCAGACCTTTTGGTTTGGCTCACATTCCTACAGGACTTTAATGGTGTCTCCTTTTGGAGATCTGAGCTTATGGTCAGCCCTCATTTCCAAGTACAGTCGGATGCCTCCGGCTCCCTGGGTTATGGGATTTATTTTGAAGGATAGTGGGCCTATGGTCAATGGCCTCAGACATGGCAGGGCACGGATCGTTTACGCGATCTTACGTTCCTGTAGTTTTTTCCAATTTTGGGGGCCCTTATGCTCTGGGGAGACAGGTGGGCTAATTCGGTCGTTCACTTTTGGTGTGACAACGCTGCAGTGGTGCACATTGTCAATGCCCAAACGTCTAAATCCCCCAGAGTCATGGCCTTAGTTCGCCAATTTGTTCTTCGGTCCTTGTGCCTTAATGTGCTCTTCAGGGCCAGACATGTGCCAGGCATTAATAACGATATTACTGATGCTTTATCCCGCCTGCAGATCTCCCGGTTCCGTGCCTTGGCTCCGGACGCAGAGGAACTTCCCTCTCCACTCCCGGCTGAGATTTGGACATTTGGCGAGGAGAGGTGAACCGGGCGATCGGCATGTCTTTGGCACCTCGCACGAGTAAGGCGTATATACATGCACTCCTCCAATTTAGGACCTTTTGCGGGCAAAGGCAGTTGCCCAAAACGTGGCCGATACCGGTCAACCAGATTTTACAGTATATGGTGCACCTTCATGATCAGGGGTTGGCCCCATGCACTATCGCCACCAGGCTATCTGCCTTGGCATTTATGGCCAAGGCACGGGGCTTTACTGATTGCGTGAATGACTTCCGCATACGCCACGTATTGGAAGGGTGGACACGTGAGCGTGGCCGCCGCCCGGACACACATCAACCTGTTTCACCAGGTGTTCTGACCCACCTTGCACGAGGTTGGCATAGACTGTGTTACGATAGGTATGAGGAGGCTCTTTTTCATGCAGCTACCACCGTAGCTTTCTTTGGAGCTCTCCGAATCAGTGAGCTGGTCCCATTGTCAAAGGGGGACTTGTCTCGTAGGGCACTGGAACTCGACGATGTCTCTATCAACCAGGAGTGGGCTCAGTTGAGGATTCGTTCCTCAAAGGCCGATCAGCAGTGGTGTTAGACTGCTATGATGTACATTTGCTGACATCTGTCCGGTTGGTGCCCTACATGCATTTTTGGCAGTGCGTGGCACGTGCCCTGGCCCATTTTTCTGCCACCAGGATGGGTCTCCCCTTACCAAATTCCAGTTTTGGAGGGTGACCGGTATGGCACTTCACAGTGTCAGCCTCCCTGGGGCTCGTTATGGCACCCATTCATTCAGGCTAGGCGCTGCTTCAACTGCGGCTGCGTTCGGGTACTCTGAGGCTGATATATGTTGGATGGGCAGGTGGGGGTCCACACGTTTTTCCTTATATGTACATCCCCTCACTCTATGAGTACCAGTTATGTCCTTAATTCTTTCTCCTTCTTTTACAGACCCTGTGTGTCTACGCACACCGGTGGCAGTGTGGCTGGTGGGCCACAGTTATGTGCACTGGGCGGTGCAGTATGCTGCAGCGACGGAGTGGGGACCCCATCTCGGGCTGCGTGCATCCGCACGCAATGCTGTGGTATGGTATGCGCGGCATGAGATGGTGGGAAATGTTGCCATTCCTGATGTCCATCAGGGATGCTGTAAAATCTGGTCGACCGGTATCGGCCACGTTTTGGGCAACTGCCTTTGTCCGCAAAAGGTCCTAAATTGGAGGAGTGCATGTATATACGCCTTACTCGTGCGAGGTGCCAAAGACATGCCATTCGCCCGGTTCACCTGATGTCCTGATTCTGCACCTTGGCGGCAATGATCTAGCACAGATTACTGGCCTTTCTATAAAAATGACGGTGTGCAGTGACCTGGCGTTTTTACATCATCTATGGCCGTACACACGGTTGCTATGGTTGGACATCGTGCCAAGACAGTGTTATAGGGGAGGCATGGACCTCCGTGGTCTGGACCGTGCCCAGCAGTCAGTGAACAGGGCTGTTGCCCAGTTTCTTGTTGAGAATGGCTTGGAGACAGCCATTCGACACCCGGGGATAGGCTTGCAGGATTTTGACCTGTATGCAGGAGATGGGGTCCACCTGTCTGCTAGAGGTATGAACCTCTTTCTGGAGGATGTGCAAGCGGGCCTGGCGACCAAGCTGACGGTCTGGGGGGGGGGCAGTGAGTCATCATGGACGCCTCCCCGTGTGGCGGATAGCACTGGTAAAGTAAAGTTTTATGACCCATAGGTATCCGGCAGGTTCGCAATTGACTGGCCAACACGTAGATAGGTACAGGGGAAACAGGATTGGCCGGTCAAGGGCGAACCATGAAAGAGGTGATGTCAGGAGCTTCACAGCCTGCACCACCTTGATATTTGAACGGATACACATCATAGGGTGGGGTCAGTAGATAGTATATTGACTCTGGTCAACAATTTGTTTGTGTCAACAAACAAATTGATACAAATTGATACATGTAGCCAATTTCCATTGGCATTTTGGGTGGAACCTTACCAGTGCTACTGCGGCCTGCTTGCCTTAAAGAATTACAATTGGATGATACACCAATTGAAAGTGATAATTCGGACTAGGGCATTATTCAATAAAAGTGGCCCAATGCCTTTAATCCAATACCGGTGTCTGAGTCTTTATTGGGTGGATACGCCTGCAAAGCTTACAAATCCTGCAAATAGCTAAAACAGGCATTTCAAAGAGAAAACAAATTTGGGGCAAAGTCTTGTCTTTATAACTTGCCAGGATTTCTCCCTCTTTTTGCTGTCCAAATCTTATAGTTATAAATGTTACAGCTTCTGGTTTGAAATTGGTCTCATATACTGACTGAAGGATAGCTTTGTAATATCAGTGTAATGTCACTAGAATTTTTTTACACTAATTAAAATTTAAAGTTTCTATTCTTTACTTTATAAATACATTCCTGTCCTTTTAAATTCTCTAACTGCTGTTTAGTGTTAGTTTATTTTTTACTTAAATGCAACTGGCAAAGTCTTTTCATGTCTGTGTATTATCAAGAAGACACATCCCTCTTCTTCTTTAGCAGAACATTGTTAGCAGTAGTGACATTTAAAAGAGGAAAATAAAGGCAATTAATAGCTTTAGTCACATTTCTAGAGGACATAGTTACCATGTGTTCTGACAAATATATCACAATGCTTGAAGAGTATTTTCCTATGTATTCTACAGGTAATATGTCTAGAATAATAGTGAGGTAATTGGCAAGATTGGCAAGATCTTTCTATTTAAAACAAGTTATGTGACACCTAAAAACTGATAATCCATTAGTTTCATCAGATACAAACTGGATTTAATGTGACATCTAACAGGCCAAAAAAAGGTTTTTAATGTTCCACAAGGTTATTTGTTGATTTTGCTTCAGGAGACTATCATGGATACTTATTAGGAAACTCCTGGGCTTACATTTTTGAATTAGTATCCAAAGTGCTTCTTATTATTATAGGTTATCATTACAGTCATATGAAGAATATTAAGAAGGGAAAGAATGAGTATGGCAAACATAGAACCTTATTTTTCTATTCTAAGTATTTGGGTGAACAAGGAGTCTATGACAGACTGAACCCTGTAAGTTCAATGAACTGATTATTCCAGGAACAGTATCAGAAATTGTTCTGAAGAGATGCATAAAAATACATATTTGTGGTTCGAAGAAAATGTGATAAAAATATTCATGAATTGTGGGGGGGGGGGAGTAGGGTGTAATATGTAATTGTAATATACAACTGTCTTCTCAATTGTATTTGTTTCACATCACAGACTTTGTGAATTTTTTTTCTCATACGATGATAGATTGATCTCTCCCTCATCATAAAATGTAGATGGATGTTCTCATGATGCTTTCTCCACAATGCCAATATATGATGAAAATTTCAGAGTGGAGGCTGCAAAACCAGCTACTTGTTATATGTGTTTTTAAATGCTTTCTGCAAACATTGACTCACATCAACATATTTTACAATATCTGCCATCTGTTTGTTCTAGATTAACTCTATAATGTGATTTGAAATGTCTCCATAATTTTATTTATATATAAATGTCTAGGCTACAATACATACTTAAAAAATTTCAAAACAGTTTACACAAGGTTACTGAATTGACATTCAGTCTACATACATGATTGTCCAAAGGAGCAACCTTTAAGGAAACCTCTGTCCATGCATTGTATTCTCACTTCCATGTCAGAATCAAACATTTTCAGTAACAAAAACCATGCATACTTGAATGGAGGAGAGTTTCATTAATGAAATATACAAAGTACATTTTCAAAGCAGGGGTCTTAACCTCTAGCTACCCTTGATTAAGGGAGAACTGCTGAGGTAAAGCACTATGGAATACTTTGAACATAACAGATAAATAGGGCTGTCCAGCTAAAGAAACAAAAATGATAGTGTGAGCTAAATCAGTTGGTTTCAGATGTCCTTCTCCACCACATACAGTCATAGACCAAAATAAATATATGCTACTAATAATTGTATTTGCATGACACATAATTTTATATGCATGTCTTATAAGTAAGCAAGGTTGTCAGGATATTTGATGGTAATCCATTAAGTAATTTGTCATTCAAAGAAATTTCTAGAATGAAATTTATATATAAATTTACACACACACACACACACACACACACACACACACACACACACACACACTGCATGGCAAAAACTTTAGCTTTTGTGAAACTCTTAGGCCAATATCCTGCTCAAAATGTATACATGTGAAATTCCAACTATGTAACTTGCTATGACAAATTAACAGGATATTGGTAATATGCCTAATTACATGCCTCATCAGATTCTTGACAGCATCAGCAACTGGAGGTCTGTGTGCATGGAAATACTGATTGGATCGTGGAATAAACAAGAACTAATCTAAAAATAGGAGGAGGTTTTGAGTCAGTCTTGATCCAGCTCACGTAGGACTCTTCTACGCTAGGTAAGAAGCCTAACTACCCTGCTGGAACAAAGAGGACCATGACTGGAAATATCCTATAAAGGACAGTGAATAATCTGTATATAGTTCAGAAAAAATGTTATCTGTACCAACTGCTCTTCTGTGTGGAGATGGCCAGTTCCATGGCCCTTTGTAATGTCTCCTTCCATGGGTCTTTGTAATGTCCCCTTGATCATGCAGGGCCTGTGCACCCAACAGAACTATTTAAGTGATCAGTGTGCATAATCATAAAACTCTGTGAAACCAATGACATTGTGTAATTTGAATTCATCAAAATAATTTCTCTTTGGTGTCTTAACTTCTCATAGCAAATGTGAATGTATATGTGTGTGTTGTTAAAAGTCACAAAACAGCAACTGTGCTGTGTATCACCGTTTGTATGTGTGTTGTACCATATGTGTTATACATAAAAATGCAAATATATACAATAAAAAGCAAGACTAACAGAATCTTCCTGACATAATACATTTTTATAATCCCATAAGGCTTGCTTTTAACAGTGTTTTATAAATGTGCATGGACTCACTAGTGTGGTGAAAAGAAAAGAGGCGCAAATGGACTTAAGGAACTGAAAACTGCTATAAAGTACATACAAATGGGGTTCCTGGACTAATTTTAGAAATTCTTCCAGTTAAATCAGAAATTCAGAAGGAGTGGAATACAAGATATAATAAACTTAAAGGACATTAAAGGAATACGAATGATCTTTCTACCTTGGTCTGCATGCAGTATTTTTAAAACCTTTACTTTCAAAGACCAGCTCTGACTTACTGTACATTGTTTTGAAGTTGGTTTGTAAAAAGGTGAAAAGATTCACATGTGGTACTAATGTTCAATTGGGGAGCTTCAAAATGGAAAGCACAAATCTCCTTGATTTTATGACAGATATTTCTAGGTTAAGCATCAGTATTCTTTTAAATGGCAGGCATCTGGACATCTCTTTTCACACACAATGGCTCTATGAATACAAAGCTGTTGGCTGTAAATTGATAAGATTCAGTATTTGATTTGAATAATAGACAACATCACATACAGAAGAGACATGACAGCAGGCTGATATCTTACCAATTTAAGAGAACTGTGATTCCCTTACTTTGTCTTTCTCCTGAACAATCTCACACACTGATATTTGTAAACCTGCTATGGGTCATTATAAGTGCTCTTTAAGAAACAGCAAAAGGATCCACAATTGGATTGAGATTCCTGTCCACTGTACAAATTTATGTCTCCAAAAATTATTTATTTATTTACAGTATTTTTATACCACTTTCTTCACCCAAGGATGACCCAAAGCAGTTCACAAATCAGATAAAAACATCAACTAAAACATCCGATAAAGCCCCTATCTAAACCAGATTAAAACCACATAAAACTATCTAATAAAACCACCCTTGCCCTCCCTCCGCCCACAATTAAATGGACTGTCAAACCAACTTAACCCCCACACAGACTAAACAAACCAGCGGATTATCTGGACCCTTTCCAGTCAGGCTTCAGGCCGGGTCACGGTACGGAGATTGCATTGGTTGCACTGTTTGATGATCTCTGGCGAGAGCGAGATGGAGGGTATCCCTCCATTCTCGCTTTTCTTGACCTCTCAGCAGCTTTCGATACTGTCGACCACAGTATCCTTCTGGACTGGCTACAGGGGTTAGGGATCCAGGGCACTGTGTTGTCCTGGTTCTCCTCCTTCCTGAGTGGCCGGACCCAGTCGGTGTGTGTGTGGGGTATGGTGTCTAGTTGGAGGCAGCTCACATGTGGGGTGCCTCAGGGCTCAGTCATCTTGCCCCTAGTCTTTAACATCTACATGAAACCGCTGGGTGAGATCATCCGATCCCACGGGGTGAGATATCATCAGTATGCTGATGATACTCAGTTGTATATCTCTGCCCGTGGTGATCCCAGTGATGCAGTCAAAGTCCTGACCAGTTGCCTAGAGGCGGTTAGGGTCTGGAAGGGGTACAACGGACTACAGCTGAATTCCAGCAAGACTGAGTGGCTGTGGATGAGGGGACCCAGTACTCATAAGGAGTTATCACTGCTGGTTTGGGATGGGGCACCGTTGCCCCAATCCGACCCAGTGCGCAACCTGGGGGTCCTCCTGGACTTGCGGCTTCTGCTCCAGGAGGAGGTTATGGCCGTGGCCAGGAGGGCCTTTCGGCATGTGTGTGTTATTAATCAATTACGCCCACTCCTGGACCTGGAGACCCTGCTCATGGTCACCCATGCCCTGGTCACCTCCCATTTGGACTATTGTAATGCACTCTAAATGGGGCTGCCCTTGATGACCATCCAGAGACTGCAGTTGGTCCAGAATGCAGCAGCCCACGCGGTGGTGGGGCGTAGTCATTTTGCCTGTGCCTCGCCACTGCTGCGGGAGCTGCACTGGCTGCCTATATGTCTCTGGGTGCAATTCAAGGTGCTGGTTGTCACCTTTAAAGCCCTTCATGGTAACGGACCAGGATACCTCAGGGACCATATCATCCTTAGGACATCGGCCCATCCCACAAGAGCAGGTGCTTCAAGTGCCATCTGTTGGGGAGGCTCGCCTCTCCAGCTCAAGGAAAAGGGCCTTCTCGATCATAGCCCCCACACTATGGAACCTCCTCCCAGTAGAACTACACCTCCAGACCCAGTTGTTACCATTTAGGAAAGAATTGAAGACGTGGTTGGCAAAATGTGTCTGGGGGCCGGGATTGTCAACAAGCTCCCCTTTTTGGCTGATCTGAGGTTTTCCCCCTCCTGTAATTTATTTTTTTGTTTTTAAAAGGTTTTTAAGATTTTATATTTGTTTTTAGATAATTGATGTCACAGCAGGGGTGGGTGGGTAATATTGTTATGTTTTTATGGTTTTTAAAAAAATTGTTTTACCTGTATATTGGTCTTAGTGTACGCCGCCCAGAGTCCTTTGGATAGGGCGGTATATAAATCTATCAAATTAAATTAAATTAAATTAAATTAAATTAAATTAAATTGGGAAGTGGAGCCATTCGTGCCCCACACCCACTGGGATAACCATGTTTTTAATACTTTTCTGAATAGGAGCAGCTCTGTCTGGAGACACAATTCAGGTGGCAGGAGGTTCTAAAGGGCCAGGGCAGACACCGAGAAGGCTCTCCTCCTGGTCCCAGTTAGAGGTACTTCCTTAGCAGATGGGACCACCATGGAGCCTCTCCGATCTGCCCTCATAGGACAGGTTGAAAACTCCTGGGGTCACACAGTTCCTTAAGTATTTATTTATTTATTATTCAAATTTGTATATTGCCGCCCAATTAGAATGAGCGACTCTGGGCAGCATTACAACAATAATATAAAAACATACAATCTTTAAAACAATTTAAAACCCTTAAAATCATCTTTAATCAACACTAAAATTACCTCCCCACCCCATCAATTGTTAAATGGCCATCCCCAATTAAAAAATCCACCCACCCCACCTGTAGAAGGAGGGAGCATCTTAAATTGCATCTTAACTATCCTGGACCACTGCCATGTAGGGCTTTAAAGGTCAAAACCAGCACCTTGAATTGCACCCGGAGGCATATTGGCCAGTGCAGCTCCTGGAGCAGCAGTGAGACATGGACATAATGCCCGCACCCCATCACCACCTGGGCAGCTGCATTCTGTACCCACTGCAGCCTCTGAATGGTCGTCAAGGGCAGCCCCATGAAGAAGCATGTTGCAATAGTCCAATCTGGAGGTGACCAGAGTGTGAGTGATCATGAACAGGGAATCCCGATCCAGGAGCGGACGTAATTGGCAGAAAATGCAAAGTTGTACAAAGGCCCTCCTGGCCACGACTGCCACCTGCTCTTCGAGCAGTAGTCGTGAGTCCAGGAGGACCCCCAAATTATGCACCAGATCAGTGATGTCCCATCCAGAACCAAAGATGGTAGCTCCCAGGATAATACGGGGCCCAAGCCCACAGCCACTCAGTCTTGCCAGGGTTCAGCTGAAACCCGTTGTCCCCCATCCAGACCCTAACAGCCTCCAGGCACCTGATTAGGACTTTGGCTGCATCACTCGGGTCCCCACGGGCCAAGATATATAGTTGGGTATCATTGGTGTACTGATGATACCTCACCCCATGGGAATGTATGATCTTACCCAGTGGTTTCATGTAGATGTTAAATAAAAGAGTTGAGAGTGCCAAGCCCTGTGGCACCCCATACTGGAGAAGCCTAGGGCTGGACAACTCATCCTCTAAAAATGCTGCTTTAGAGGGATTCTTTGAAATCTCTGCTTGAAATCCTCATTTCTGTTGTAGTTTGTTTTTGTGAGTTTTTTCTTTAGTTTAATGGTGTCCTAACTGAAATCAGGAGACTTTTTTAACATGAGAACAAAGTTTGGAGAAAGGATATGAACTCCATACTAATAAATTCCATCCACCCAGCAACAAACCTCAGGACAAAAAACACTCACACATTCCACAGATAGAAAAAAATTCAGAAGGGAAGGATTCGTCAGTTTTGTTTCCAAGACAGCCATTATGTCATGTGTGTGGTAAGAAACATCCTGCAATCGTCAGTGGTAAACTGTGCTTTCCAATTGTAACTGCTTACGAGTATCACAAAAGCATGCAAATAGTGATGTGTTCTAAAAGGAGACTTTCTGAGCAGTCAGCCAAGCATTTATTACCAGTCGTGATAGTTACAAGCAAAAGGTAGCCAAGAAAAGCAAAACTCCAAGATCATTCACAAACAGATGAAATAATTCTAACAAGCAAGAAATAGGGCA
Source organism: Bradypodion pumilum (assembly GCA_035047305.1). Taxonomy (NCBI): domain Eukaryota; kingdom Metazoa; phylum Chordata; class Lepidosauria; order Squamata; family Chamaeleonidae; genus Bradypodion; species Bradypodion pumilum. The sequence continues at coordinate 75,516,478 of JAWDJD010000003.1, forward strand.
CAAGAGAAATAGTCGAAGTATATGGCATGGTACAGTCTAGCAAAAAAATTAATATAGCAAACTCCTATGCTACACCTTATTCATCTGTGTCCTTTTCCCCCATGCCAATTTATCTCCATGATAGAAAAAAGAAAGTTATACATGAAGTGTCCTTGAGAAGGTACATAATTATCATCATCAAGTCCTGTGTGAAACACATTGGGCAGCAAGTATTCTCAAGCAATTTTGGTCATTTACCCACAGTTTTGGCATCATCTCAAGAGGCATTGATAGTTTTAAGATCTTTCTTAAGTATTTTGTGCCAAGTTTTGCAACAATGGCCTCATTGGAACTCCCTGCCAGAAGAAGTGGTGACAGCTGTCAGTCTTGACAGCTTTAAGAAAGGATTAGACAAGTTCATGGAGGACAAGGCTATCAATGGCTATAATTATGGCTACCTAAGGACAACCTCCGGGTTGGAGAGATAGGCAGGATATCTCTCAATGCCATTTCCAGGGAATCCTAAGCAGGTGAAGGCATCTCCTTGGGAATACCCTGAAGGAAATGGTGAGCCACTGTGTGAGACAGAATGCTGGACTGGATGGGCTGTGGCCTGTTCCAGCAAGGCTGTTCTTATGTTCTTATGTTCTTATGTTCCTCTTTCCTCCAGGAGGTATCTATTATAATGCAGTTTTCTGAGATGGATCTTTGGGCATACATAGGATGTGATCAATAAATTGCATTTGATGTTCATCCACAGTTCTTGATAGGTGTTTTGAGTCTGGTCTTTGTACTACCTCTTCATTATTGATATGATCGTGATATGAGATGCGGAGGATTTTTCTCAAGCAATGTTGTTGGAAAACATTTAACCATTTAATCATTTTGGTTGTACATTTCCATGGTTCATAGGCATATATGCAGTTGTTATGACAATGCTATTGAAGAGTTTTATCTTTGTGGCAATACGTATGGCTGCTATAGACCAAATTGGGTGCATGCGTTGAAACACGGCCATTTCAATTTCAATTCAGTAATGGATCTCTTTGCATGTGCCTCCATCAGTAGATATAATACTGCCAAGATAGGTAAATTGTTGGACTTGCTCTATAGCTTGGCCATGAACTGTTATAAACATACTGTCTTGGACACTTCTGTCCTGTATGAATTTGGTCTTCTCAATATTTATACGTAAGCCAATGCTGCTGGCTTCATTATCTAAACTCAGGATCTATATTTGTTTTCTGCATATGGAAATTGCTGCTAAACCAATCAAGCTAAAGCATCACTTTGTAAATAAGTAGAATTAGTAAATAAATAATGTTTCGTATTGAAAGCACAAAAGGCAAGATGACAACTAGCTCAAGTGTTTTGATCTGGTCGCTTTTCACTGCATAGCACATGGACTGCACAGAGAAAAGTAGTAGATATACTGCTAAATTATACTTTAGATGTTTGTGTTTCATTAATCTTGGCACCACTGTTGTCTGCCCCCTAATTATGCAGACAGCATGATGCACCAAACATCCTGTTTCCAAAACTTTTTGAGAGATGGAGACATTTCCCCTAAAAGAGTAAGATTAATATCTACTGATGTAAACACTGTGAGATCCTGCTGACCATTCTTCAAAGTTTCCACTTAAACATAATATTTCCCATTGACAACATAAGGCAATAATTTCAATGGTAAAATAAGATTTGCTGTGCATTTTCCTTTTCCAATAACCTGATACTCTATTGAATTTAAGCATACATTGCTGGAAGAGCAAAACTATTGCTTTTGTGACTTCTAATGCTAGTAGCACACAGTTAGGAGCTTTCGGATTCCCTTCTATATGCATTGTCTGTCTGTCTCTCCTTACCATAAAAATGAAAAGATTATGTAAGAATCTGTTTAATCTTCACCAGTGTCTGTTAAACATTGCAGGAAAAGAAACCATTTCTTGAAACAAGGAGGTAATTGACCTAGATCACATAAATCTCCAGTCTACAATGTCAACAAAAAAAAAAAAAAAAACAGCGTGGAATGTTTGAAAGTAGTATTTGTCCATGCAAGGCATCCTCACTTTTATCTATATGTTTTCCATGCTCACTGCTAAATGGCCATCTCATTAGAAGCTTTTGAAAATAAACTGTCTGTGTAATTAGGGGGCAGACAACTCTGGTGCCAAGGTTAATGAAACCTAAACATGTAAAGTATAATCTAGTAAGGAATCTAATTTCTTTAATACTGTAATTCAGTTTCTCTGTTTCATTTGGCTTCATTCATCTCATTTAAACCATTCCTTATGCTTATGAACAATGATATTTCTACTGTTAAAATAACTTCTACAAAATCAGCATTGGCAGCTGTGCATGTTAATGAGACAAAACAGCATATTAATCTGCTGCGGTACTTCCTTTTTTTTTGCCTTTAAAATAAATAGACACTGTTATCTGACTAAAGGAATTTAGGAGCACATTTTTGGTTTTTCCTTGACCACTTTTAGTGTTAAAGTCCTGTAAAACTAGACATCCCTTACATTTGATTTCTTTGCTGGGACACTGCATTTTTCAAACTTAGTTATCATGAAGAGTTAATCCACTGATTCACATTAATTGCCAACAGTAATGTTTCGACCATAACAGATGGTTACTATCAGAAATAAATTCAACAGATTCCCCATTGCTCTTCTGTGGTAAAATTTCAGCTGAAACATAATAAAATAGCAAAGATTTGATATTTGGGAGGCATTGATATGCAGTTAGTAATGTGAAAAGAAAATATAAGGTGAAATTTTGTTGTTATGTTTCAAATGAATATTGACATGATGTTGCTCTTTTATAATTGAAAGATGTTATGGGTAAATATTATACACAGGAACTTCCTTTTTTAATATTGACTCTTGTAGAGATTTGAGAAACACTGTTATTTGCTCTTAAGACTTTATCTGCAGCCTACTACAAGTGAACAAGTGGCCTGAATTGAAGGATGTTAGGTTCACATCTTTAACAACTACAGTGTGTGTGTGTGTGTGTGTGTGTGTGTGTGTGTGTGTGTGTGTGTGTGTGTGTGTGTGTGTGTGTGTGTGTGTGTGTGTGTGTGTGTGTGTGTGTGTGTGTGTGTGTGTATACAATATATTGTTTTATCCCATGGATTTCAATGGGTTACAGATTCATTGAATTGTAGAACTGGGTCACTGAATCTGACCACCTGCCATGCAAAAAATACACAGCTAAAATATCACTGACACCTTGCCTTCAAGCCTGTTTGAAAACTCCTATGAGAAAGAGGCCATTACACCTTGAGGCAATCCTTTCCACTATCTAACAGCTATTAGTGTGAAGTTCTTCCTAAAATGCATATGAAATCTTTCTCTAAATTTGACTTTGGGTCCTGCCCGCTAGAGCTACAGAAAACAAAGTTTCTTCACCTTCACATGACGGTTTTTAAATATTTAAAGATGGCTCTGATATCATTTTCCAGTCTTCTCTTCTCCAGATTAAGTGTACCTGGCTTTGTCTTGTTTTTGTTGTTGTTCTGTCACACAGTCAATTCTGACCCTTTGCAACCCCATGGACCACCGCCCTCCAGGCACCTCTGTCCTCCACCCTCCTCCTCAACCTGCCCAGCTCTGTGCCCACTGCGTCTACAATACCATCTAGCCATCTCATTTTTGGCCGCTCCCTTCTTCTTTTGCCCTCCACCTTTCCCAACATCAAGGCTTTCTCAAGTGAATCCTCTCTTCTCATTTGGTGTCTAAAGTACTTTAGCTTCATCTTTACTATTTGACCTTCCAATGAGCAGCCAGGGTTGATTTCTTCTAAGATTGACCTATTTGTTTTCCTCACTGTCCAGGGGACTCTCAAAACTCTTCCCCAATGCCACATTTTAAAGGCATCTATTCTTCTCCGCTCAGCTTTCCTAATAGTCCAGTTCTCACAACCATACATTACGATCAGGAATACCATTGCTTTGACTATGTGAATTTTGGTTTGCAAGGTGATGTCTCTACTTTTCACCTGGTTACTCAACCATTATTCATAGGACTTTGCTTCTAGAAACTTTGCCATCCTGGTTGCCTTCCTCTAGACATGCTCCAACTTCTTTATATCCTTCTGTCCTTCCCGAAACTGGACACAGCATTTCAGGTGAGATCTGACCAAATCAGATTAGAGTGGTGCTATTACTTACCTTAATCTAGACCAAGGGGTCTCAACGTTTTCAGTTACAGGTCGGACCACATCCCTTGAATAGCTGATCGGGCTGGTCATGTGGTTCCTCGTACTGGAAGCAGAAGTAAAACATACCTGGTACATGCGTATGCATGGGCACATTTTACTTCTGCTTCCAGGAGCTGCAAGGGTGGTGAGGGCTGGATGAATTGGCATTGGGGGTTTCGTCCAGCCCACGGCCATAGGTTGTGAATGCATGATATAGACATTATATTTGCATTTGCTTTTTTGACACTACATCACAATGTTGATTCATATTTAGCTTGTGATCTACTAAAAGTCTAGATCTTTTTCACCTGAACTGCTGCTCAGCCAAATATTATCTCTCTTATTTCTGTGCATCTGGCTTTTACAGCCTCAATGTAGAACTTTTTTTGATGTGTGTATGTGTGTGTCCCAATTTCCACACAGTGTAGATAATTTTGAATCCTGATTTTTATCTTCTGAATGATAAGCTGTCCATCTCAGTTTGGTGCCATCATCAAATTGATGAGCATCTTCTCCAAAATCATGTACAAAGATGAATACTGGATTCCCACTTGCCACTTCATTCCAGGATGGTAAGGAATCATTGGTGAGCAATATTTGTATCAGGGACGTAGGGGGAAGAAAATGCCTCACAAAGGCTTCGTTGGGCACCCAGAACTTTTTTGGAACACCCGGCAGGGTGGACCAAAAGATCATGCCTCCTGCTCCCTCTATGATCATTCTTCCCCCTAGCCCGATCCACTGGGGAACAGGGTAAGAGAAGCCTTCTGCATATGGCAGGTAATAATATTCCGTGGCTGTAGCTAAGCTTCTAGATACTGCTTACTCTTCCCTTCCTTTAGACAGAGCAATCCCCTCTCACCTCTTCCTTCTGGCTGGGCGATGAGGACTGTTGAAGTTTCTTTTGGTTGCTCTGCTTGATTTCCAAGCTGCTTCCTCATATAAAAGACAGGCACACAAACTACTAGCTTTTGTAGTTTTATTGTTGGAAACACAAATACTGGATACAGATCTTATTTACATAAAACATAAAATAAAGAAATAAACAGAAATATATCTTGCTAGCTCACTAGCAGGTTCCTTCTTAAAAGTTAGGGACTATGGGGCCCCGCATGGTATAGCTTCTAGTCCCGAAGAGACATCTTGCCAATAAAGTGGCTGAGAGCCAAGAGCTTCGCCCTTGCTCCCTAGTGTGTGCTTTTGAGTACTAAAATGGAGCCTCTTTTATAAGAAAAGTGGCCATGGAATGTGATGACCTCATGGGATTGCACCTGTTCCCATGAGAAATGAGACAAGTGTACGTGCTCATCTTGGTATCTGGCCCCCCACCCTTGCATTCCTGAAATGAGTCAATCTGCAGGTGTCCAGGGGTAATTAGTTTGATTGACAGGAGTGGAGACGTTTCTCCCTGGCGTCAATATGTCCCATCAAGGGATTGCAGGTGTTTGGAATAAGTCCAAGGCTGGACATTCATTTCTCCCTCCTCCCCTCAGGAGAAAGTTCTTATCTTATCTATCATTTGTCATGTCTGGCTGTCAGCCTGACATTCCAATGTGCAGCTGAAAGAAAGCTGGCATTTCTAAACCTAAGAAAATCACAAAATGTATCTTAACACTACATGGATCATATGTCCTTTTAAAATCAAGGCAAGGTCGCATGTGGAAACCATGACAATTTGCATCTAAGTGAAAGGTCATGAAGAGGTGAAGGGTCTTCTCAGTTGCAGCACCAATGCTGTGGAACACCATGCCACCTGAGCTATGCCAGGCTCCATCCCTGCATTCTTTTTAAAAAAAACAACTAAATGCACTGTTCTTTGAGGAGGCCTTTGGGAATTTGCTGCCTATTTCTGCTCGTTAGATATGCTGCCCGGCTCCTTTCCATCCTAAATAGGTTGTGTTTTAAGGGTCCTGGATTGCAGTTCTTTCTGGCTATAGTAATGTGTGGTGATGATTTTATTGGGAGTTTTATTGTATGTAATTTTTAACTATTGATCATTATATGACTGGTTTTATGATATTAGCCGCCCTGAGCAGGGATGATTTCCCCCCCTAGAGGGGTGGGATATAAGTGTAAATAAATAAATAAAGAACCCTGGATTTTCCATACAAATTTGCCTATTTGCTGAGATGCTTATTTTCAGAAGATTTTCACTGTGCTCCTACCTTCTAAGGTTAAATTCTGAGGCAACAATTCTATTTTCCTTATGGCATAGTATTTGAAATAGTCTTTCTGGGACTGCTTATCTGGTGCTTAGTGAGATATCATTTCAGAGCCAGGAAATGAATGATTTTTTTTAAAAAAATACTTTATTGTACTGCTGATAATTTTCACTCTGTGTGCTGCATTAAATATGCTTATTTGTAAGTATTATCTTATTATTTATTATGAATTATAAGCTGCCTAAGAACAGAAAATACCGATATTTATATTTATTATGTACATGTATAAAGAGACCTTTCCTTGGTGGGGTGGGTGGAGAGGGAAAGAGGGAGAGATGAAAGAGCAATAGAAATAACACTCTAAACATATGTTCTGTGTAAGTGGTCAAGATCTCTGGAGGCCAGTGCATTCAATTGGAGATGTTATCTAACTAAAGCAAAAATCATAAAAGCATGAAATTTGTAATTGACTCAATTTATTTGGTTTATTAGAGGCATAGACCTCTGGTTGAATTAATATTGCCCAATGGAATTCCAAGTGGGGGTGACATGGTGTATCATGACACAAATTACTGCCTATTTCCATTACTGTACTTCAAGTCACCCATATCTCCCAATTAGATGGTCTCTAATCTAATATGCATGTTTTCAGTACTTTACCTTTATTGGCAATAAAATCCGACTACTTTCTTGCCTATTGCCATCCAATAATATCATGTTCATTTTAAATAGCACTTAATTGTCTCAGTGCTTTGGTGCATTTATGAGTTGGCTTACTGGCTACTGGATTATAAACAAAATACTTCCCAAACTATGGTATGGTGTAGGTCATTTGAGCCAAGCCAAAATAAATATTTTTTCTTATCCATAAATATATTTGAATATTTTTTGACATCTTAGCCACAACTGCAATACTGGAGTCTCATATACTGACACTGATATTTTGAAAGTATTCAGGCAACCTGCAGATGTGCAAGAAAATCTACTGGAATGGTTAAAGTACCAATAATTAAATTAACAATTTTGAAAAACATTTGAGACCTCATATCCTCTGATCCTCTCCATGAAGAAGTATAAGACATGGGTATAGATCAGAAAAAGATTTTTCATTAGAATTTTCCCAGGTATGACTTCCTCAAAAAACCTATTAAATAATTAATCTGAAATATATTTAGAGATAGTGGTGCAAAAAAAAAAGTGTTAAAAAAAATGACTAGAAGTCTCTGCCAGGCTTTTTTAAAAAGTGAGTTTCAAAATGCAAAGTCAAGTCACGAATGCTGGATTTAAATTGTATTTCTGTCAATGTTGACTGAATTGTTTCAAACTCACCAGACAGAAATCTGTCAGCCACTTGGCAACCCAGCATGGAAATATAACATTGGCTGAGCAATAGAATGCAACATCTCCCTCCAATTAATATTAGGTAATAGTATTAATGTTGCTGCAATTAGATTGCCTATTGGGTAGAGAAAACTTTATTCCAGCTCTATAACAAGAGGCTTGCCACATCTATGTGTCACCCCGATATCAAGACAAAAATGGATTCTGGTTTCAGTATAAGGCTGCATTTTGGCAGTCCAGGGTCTGATCAGGACATGAAAGAAGAAGTATAAGGCAATGAAGAAGAGAATGGGGGAATTCTACATGGCTGGTAGCCTACTGTCCTGCACATTCGAGGAACAGGATTTCAGGCATTATGTATAGATTAAGAGTTGGACAATGAAGTTGGTGGAGGTACTAAATTTACATTCAGCACTGTACCTTTCAGAGTACTAGATTTGTCTTTCCAATGGGATGTTTATATGTATTCAGGTTTCTTATACCACATTCAATCAGTTGCTTAATTTACTGGAGTTTTGTATTATTAAAATATTATAAGATTGCATAAGAAGATTTTACTGCACTATCATGTAAATTAGTATGGAACAAGTGCCATGTAATTTGGGTTCATTCCTATATAAATATGCATGAGATTTCAGTCTAACATTGAACATTTACAAACCATAAGTATGGCACATAGTAGCACATCCTTTTTGAGCATGTTACTCTTTATCATGAAAAGAATCAAGAAGCTCAGATTATAGGTCAAAACGTTTCCTGAGGCCTTTTTACTATATTCCCTTTATCTAGTAAATCAACCCACCCCCTCATGTTTATGAGTGTGGGAGATTGTGTTACTGTATTCACATTGTACCCTAGCTATAAGGAAGATACTACCGGCTTCAGAGAGGCCCTTGTAAACCACTCAGCCACTACCCCTGTTTATCCTGATGTGGGTGAAGTTAGGTGGCCCAAACACTCTGTCCTTGAAACCTCAAAAACCCTTAGTCTGATCCATCTAAGCATTGCTTTCAGAGCGGAAAGGATCACAATGGAGAGGGGACAGAATGAAAGGCAACTGGACTGCCTGGAACAGCTTGGTAGTTAAGAAATAACCAGGCCTGTGCTGGATACCTTTGGAGGGCATGGGGCAAAAGTGATGAGGGCACCTATTGGGGGGGGGACTTGGGGGGGGGATCTGGGCTCCCAGAGCCAACAGCCTCCTACTCCTCAGGCCAGAGGTGACTGGGCAGGGCCATTCAAGATCTCTCTCCACTCCACCCTCACACACACACACACACCAGCCCGGAGCCTTCCTGGGAGTTCCCCACAGGCCTCGCTGAGGAAGACCAGCTCAGCTGGGCTGGAGAAGTGGAAATGAGATGCTCCGCAGGCCTCCCCTCCTGCAACAGTCCCTGGTTTAGGGTGATTCCCATATGCTGACCTGCCCTAGCTGTTATGCTCCTGGTGGCTCTTGGTCATGATCACTCGGCCTGGGGCTGCAGAGAGGCCTGCCCCAGAGAAGTGGTGGGAGGCAAGGGCAGGTTGGGTGGCTGAGGGCAGCGCCTGGCTCAGCTCCACATCTCCAGCAAGGGAGGAGGCAGTGACGGAGCACCCAGGCAAGCAGGCCAGCCCTGGCGCAAAGGTAGATCCACTGAGCGCACTTGGCAGGAGCAGCTGGAGAAGTCACATCACTGTTGCCATGCAAAAAGAGGAGCAACAGGCTGTCTCCCCTCCTCCCCCCAAAAAAAACCCAAGGGGTGCCATGGTTTGAAACAAGAAACAGCCTGATGCTTCTCCTTTTGCAGCCAACAGCAACAGCAAGGTAGTTTCTTTGGCTGCTCCTGCTGGGTTGCATGCACAACCCATGCCCATAGTCAATCAAAGGGTGCCAATCGTACTGGGAGCCTAGGGCGCACCAGGATGAGTTCTGCTCATGAGTTCTGGGCCAACACGGGCCTGCAAATAACTGTTCTGGAATGAGTTATTTGGGCAGAGCAACAAGGGATTGTACATTTCAGGAGAACATTTAAAAAGTAGGAATAACAATGGATTATGTGGTTTTTCTCTGAAACTGCTCACATTTTCAGGTGAAAATATTCTACATTGCATTTCAAGCATTTTTAGAGTCATTTTACTAAATTTTTCAAGTGTTGTGTCAACCTCATAAAACCTAAGCTCCTATCTCTCAAAATGCAGCAAAGATAACAAAAATAAATAATAATGAGTGATACAGTGAGTTAATATTGATAGCTGTTGATATTTTGAGACTGTATACAAGTAAATGAATTATTTTTAGAAAGTAATTCTCCAAAAAGTTAACTAAAAAAAATCATAATGTGCAATTGCAAAAAACAACATTGTTTTCATTATGAATGATTAAACAATTTACTATTAGAGTAGTTATTCATGTTCTAAGACCCCTCCAAACAAAATCACTGCACACTCTAATATTATGTTGCGAGGTTCTGCTTTACTAATAACTACAGTTTCTTTTTATTACTTTTTTGTTAGTTTGTTAAAAGATTCAGTGAATTACATGCTTCCATGTGCCAGATATACAACAGTTATATAAGAGAGAAGCATTCTTTCTGGTTTATATTCCTACAAGCATTCCTGTCAATTAAGCTCATTTTCCTGAACTCAAGGTATGAAATCCTACAATGTAGGCCGGAAACCATGAATGTCAATTTAATGACTCTGGGACTGGTATCTGTAAAGTTGGCAAATGTGCAATAGCTTTCCTTGCCACTTAACTTAAACTGTGTTGATGGAAAGCATAACCCCTGCAGCAGAATCAAAGTACTGTACTGTATGTCATTTCCTATGGTAATTTAGTTCTCTTCTTCTGAGGGAAAGCACTGCCTAATCCACCTACAAAGTCATACACAGAGCAACTGTTAACAACACTTCAAAACACTGACCTGCCATCCACATACTTAAGCCACTTTGAGGGTTTGATAACTGCCTTTTTCTTGTTATGACATTTAAATAAAATCTGAAACTGAAAAGCATCTGCAGCTTTAAGTAAAATATGGCTAACCACAAATATCAATTTGTCTAGGGTTTGAGAAAGTTATTATTCTGAACCATAACGCTCAACATGACCATACTGTTAGGGAGACACAATTCTTCATTAACCATTTTATGTCAATCCACACTGTTTGAAGAGTAAATAAAAATATAACTGTTGCTGGGATGCAGATCAGAATAAATACCATTTGGAGAGGCATGTCACTCATAGTAACATAGGCCATTTCCCCATAAAGTTTCCTTTAAAACAAGCAACTTTGATTCCCTTTTTAATTGTTCAAATACATTTTTACCCTAATTAGTCAAAACAAAATTAGGTTTTGCATCTTCTAAGTAAAATCTTACTCAATTAGACATTTTGTACTACTTTGTACCACTTTTTTGGACTACAAATCCCAGAAGTTTCCATTCCGGGAGATTCACCTGACAGAGAGACACCTAAATATTGCTCACCTGGGAGAAAGGCCTAAGATAAAAGACCTGTGGCCTAGCTCCCCTTAGTTTTCTATTCAAAAAGGAAGTGCTTTTGTCCTTTTTGGTAACTTCCTTTTTGAACAGGAAGCTAGGTTGATCTTTTGTTGTTTTGTCACACAGTTGAGTCTGATGCTTTGTGACCCCCTGGACCACAGCACACCAGGCTCCTCTCTTACCTGCCATTTTCCAGAGTCTTCCCAGATCTATGCCTACTGCATCAACGATGCTGCCTAACTATTTCATCCTCTGCCACCCCTTTCTTCTTTTGCCTTTGATTTTTCCTAGCATCAGGATCTTGTCCGGTGAGCCCTCTCTTCTCATTTGGTGGCCAAAGTACTTGACCTTCAGCTTCAGTAATTGTCCTTCCAAGGAGCAGTTGGGGTTGATTTCCTTCAGGATTGACTGATTTGATATCTTTGAAGTCCAAAGGATTCTCATAGGTCTTCTCTGGCACCACAGTTTAAAGGTGTCTATCTTCTGTGCTCAGCCTTTCTTATGGTCCAGCTCTCACAGCCAAACTGTGGCAAGTCCTACAGCCATACGTTACTACTGGAAAGACTATCACTTTAACTATGTGGGTTTTTGTTGGCATGGTGAGGTCTCTTCTTTTTATTATGCTGCATAGGTTTGCCATAGCTTGCCTCCCAAAGAGCAAGTGTCTTTTTATTTTATGGCGGCAGTCACTATCTGCTGTGATCTTAGATCCCAAGAAGGTAAAGTTTGTCACTGCTTTCATTTTTCCCCCTTCTATTTGTCAGGGAGTGATGGGGTCAGATTCCATGATCTTGGGTGTTTTTTTAATGTGGAGTTTCAAGTCAGTTCTTGTACTCCCCTCTTCCAGCCTCACCAAGAGGCTCTATATTTATTTATTTATTATTTAGATTTTTATACCACTTTTCTCATCCCAATGGGAGACTCAAAGCAGTTTACAACAACAAAGCGGCAATCTTCTTTAAATCTTCTTCACTTTCGCCTTTAGGGTAGTGTCATCTACTTATCTCAAGTTGCTTTCTCCCAGCAATCTTACTGTAATTCCGGTTTGTGAGAGAACTTGCCACAGTTAATTGAGATTCACACAATCAGAGGCTTTGGTATAGTCAACAAAATAGAAGTAGACATTTTTCTGGTACTGTCCTGCTTTCTCCATCATCCAACAAATGTTGGCAATATGGTCCCTAGTTCTAGTGCCTCTTCAGAACCCAACTTGTGCTCCAAAGCCTTCCAAGCTTAGGCCTTTCTCCCTTGTGAGCCACATTTAGGTGTGTATTAGGTGAGACTCCCAGAATGGAGAATTCTGGGAATTGTAGTGAAAAACAATGACACAAACACATGGTACGTCCCTAGTAATCTGCCAAATTCTGGTTAAACTACATTCTATAGGGATGAACTGGAAGAACCAGAGAGAAAGTAGAACTAAAATCTGACCAATATTTATTATTGTCAAAAACAAAATTAATTTTTGCAATAATCTATTTAATGAAGGTTCTTGGATCAACAAATTTATAAAATGCAAGGATGGCGCTGAATGAGTTGTAAAACTGAGGCAGTATTATTGCCACCTAATGCACTAATTTATATGTGCATTGTGTGAACAGAAAAGGATATATTTTATGGAATACTGGAAATTTATAGTAATAATGATATCAATCAAATGGAAGCTTGGCTAATTCTAAAAAAGCTAGAGTGAGGCAGTGGTTAGGGTATATGGATGAAATTTGGGATTCAAGTGTTAATCCCCACTGAATCAGAATCAGACTAGCACATGGTTACTAGTGATCTTGAGCTAGCCATATTGTGTAAGTCTGGCCTTTCCTCACTGGATTGTTGTGAAGATAGGGGAGTGGGAAAACAATACATACCACATTATACTTACTGGAAGAAAAATAGGATTTAAATGTAACCAATGAATGAACTCTTCAGCCTCTGTAAGCCAATCTGAGCAAAGAATGCAAAGAATACAATAGAAGAGCAAGAAAAGAAATTAAATCTTACTTGTCCTTTCAGATCTTAACCTATAAATCCAAGGGTTCACCGTTGGAACTGGCTATAGGTTGCTATGCCTCGCCCTACTTGCCTGCACTCACCCTTCGTGCACACGGCCGATCTGGGTACGCAGGTCAACGAAGGATTGAAAAAACTGGCAGTGGGGCAACAGCCCCACAAACGAGAAGAAAGGGAAACAACTTCACTTCCCAACATTCCTTGTGCCGCGCCGCACCAGAGCCAATCACGCTGAGAGGCTCTCGCACGGGGCAGCATTCGGAAACGCGCCGCAGCCAAACGAAAGAAAAGCATTTTAAAAAAACGCAGCACAAACACAAAGCAGCAACCCATAACTACAAGCCCCAGCGTCCTGCGCGCCATGAGCAGCAGAGCGCTGAGGAAAACGGCGCCCGAAAAATGAAAAAGAAAAACAAGTCACAGCCAAGCACACACCAGCCGGCTTTCCTTTTCCTTCCCTCACCAACAGAGCCTGAAGCTGCCGACTGGAGTTTCCCCTTTAATATCAGGGGGTGGGGGAGTTGCGATCCCCCTCTTCGCTGGGTTCCCTACGTTTGGGAGGATTGTGGGGAGAAAAGGGATATATTGCCCCCCCTTTCTGGACACAGACGTATAGGCAGAGAGGATCGATCCCCCACCCCTCCCCCTCCTTCAAACAACTCCGTCTTTTCTTCTCTTTAAAAACGGACTTCTTTGAAGGAGAAGGGGGTGGGGTGGGGATTCCATCCAGTCTGCCTGATCATTTGGTTCCAGAAGTGTGGGGGCAATATAGCCCTTTTCTCCCCACAAACCTCCCAACCCTAGGGAAGGCAGCGGAGAGGGGGGTCGCAACCCCCACCCACAGATATTAAAGGGGAAACCCGATCTACTTTCACGACTCCACACAAACAAACCACCATAACACACTAAAGCCACCCTCCCCACCACCGAGCCCACCCTTCCTAACCCGAACGACCCCCCCCTAGCCCACCCTTCCTAACCCCCAACGACCATGCCCCCTCCCCACTACCTAACCCACCCTTCCTAACCCCCAATGACCATGCCCCTCTCCCCACCACCTAGCCCACCCTTCCTAACCCCCAATGACCACGTCCCTTCCCCAATCCCCAACACCAAATAAATAAATATCTTTTTAAAACATAACTAAAAACAGTCAAACACATCCAAAAATACACAAAAACAAAAACACCAAAAACAATACAAAGTAAACAAGGACACAATCAAAAACAAAACAAACAGACAAAAATACAAATTCCAACCCCCCCCCCCCCACACACACACACACAAAACAAAGAAAACAAGCAAGCTTACCAAAACATGTGCAACCACCACCAGGACTGAAAAACAAATGAATAAAGAAAGAGACTACTTCCAAGAAGAAGCTCCACCCAGAGGCCAGGAGAGAAGAAAAAGTCAAAATGCAATAACCCCTACCAGCACCACCTGCTGGCCACAATAGTAAAAACAATTCAAAAATACACAACAGCATAACACAAATTCACAATTTTACACAACAGGTCACACCAATAAAAACAAGTAAAAAAAATTACACTAAAACATATGTCAATAAAATACAATAGAAACTTTTAAAACTCCTGTGCTGAGTTATAACTCAAATTTAAACTCAAATTTTAAAACCAAGGAATGTAAAAAACATTTACTATTACATTATGAAAATTATGACCTACGGTACAACTAATTAAAAAAATTCAAAAAACTAAAACATTATTCACTTACATAAAACAATTTGAAAAAATTATATCATACTTTCTTCTTTTATTAATCCTAAAAAAAACCAAAAAATCAGATCCCAGTTAATAACAGCCAAGCCAAAAAAGAATTACATAAATAAACATTTAAAAATTTAAAATTACAGACTAAGCAATTTTAAAAAAACATTAACACAATTTAACCTTCCAACACAATTTAAAACTATTGCAAAAATAAAATTGGTTCATTTTTATTAAAACACACGGGGGGAAAAGCCCGGCAACGCCGGGCAACCCTTGCTAGTCTATTATATTATCTGTGTTGTGGCCCCCACTGGTGGAAACTCAGGACACTTTGTCATTTGCAGCTATTCTCTGAAACAAAACTGGTATCTTGAGGACACACAGATGCCAGTTGTATTTCAAATCTGTGTCCTTTCCCCCAAGGATTGGCATCATTATCCTATTGATGGCACTCTTTCCTGTAATATGTTGACACAGAATTCCCATTCATTTGCCATCCATATGAAAATAAGCAACGAAGTATTTTTAGTCTTAGAATTTTGCTTTAAGTTACAATTTACACTAAAAACATAATGCAGTATGATTAATCCGATAGTTTTCTAACTGAAATGCTGATATGATTCATTCCAGAATAAGCAAATCCTTTTTTTAAACAATTGCAGGGTGAGATGTATTAGGTCCAGAGAGTTATTGGTGGGGGTTCTAGCAGCCAGCTCATATCTTAGAATCTGTGGGATGACAGGAGTAAGTTTATTCTGAAGCTACTTTCGGAAATCAGTGAAATGTGAAATAACAAATTACAACATTGCAATACTGCTCACATCCTCAAAGCATTCTGATATGTAGTTTAAATAACAATAGAGATGGTGTTTGTGTTAACTCTGTGTACCTGTACAAGTTGATAAGAGAAATTCTTCTTTGTTGTAACATGAGATGTATGTATGTATGTATGTATGTATGTATGTATGTATGTATGTATGTATGTATGTATGTATGTATGTATGTATGTATGTATGTATGTATGTATGTATGTATGTATGTATGTATGTATGTAAAACAATTTCAGTTTGAGTAAGCTTAATGTGGCTTGCAGTAAACCACTAGAGATAAATAATTAAAAACTCATTAAAGACACAGCTACAGTTCTGCCATCATTCGCTGATGAAATATGTGGCCATAGCCTAACTAAAAAAGAGGTAGACCTTGGGGCCAATACAGACAAAGATAGTAAGCTATTTGTTGTGGCAGTTCACTGGGATTCCAGTGACTTCATATATCTGGTTTTCACAGAGTTATGACATGTATGGGTACAGCTTGTGACACTTGGCGTCCTTAGCTAAGGAGGTCTTGAAATCTTTGTGATTGCTTATGGAATAAATCTCAGAAACCATTATTTGAATTAATTCATTCCTTTAGCCAACTGTGAGAAGCATTCTTTTAAAAACTATGTTAGCCCAGGCTTGGGGAAAATATAATTTTAAACAATAGCTAAGAAGGTTCGTTTTTATTGAAAAGGTAAGCTCCTTATGGAAATGACATCAAAATCTTACTTCATTTTAAATGGTTAATATTTCATTCATAATTACATCACTATGGTTAGCCTTTTATAAGGAAAGATTTGCGATTTATATTCAAGAGACAATTTGCTTCAAAGGACTTGGGAAAAGACAGTGAATCCTTGGCAGACAGAAATGCCGGATGACCCATTATGCTAATATCACTTACAGTAAAATTAAGTGCTTTGTCTTTTGTAAAAGCCATAATTAGTGTCAGCATGGGGATTCAGAGAAGTCAGTGTAGTATATATCTTCCAAGTTTGCATATACATATATCAACAGGAATTTACTGAAATCTGAGTAGAGGAAGAGCATTCATGATCCATCTTCCTCTTCTTCCTTCACCTCGCAGTGCCTTTGCCGGAACTTTCCAGTCTAGCTTATGCAAGCGCGGCGCCAAAATGGCCGCCGCGCTCTTTGCGGGGCTCCCCCACCGGACTTGGGCATCCTGGTAGTTAGGGGGCGTGGCCAGCACCCTTTAAAAGGGGTGGCCATGAGGCAGCCGAGCTGCCATTTTGTTAAAGCGACGGAGAGGAGAAGTTTTTGGCTCCGTCGCTCTCCGCGCTTAGGGAAGTCTCCTTCGGGCAGCTCGCAGTTTCTTCGCCTGCTCTCAGGCTTCCCATCCAGGATCGATGCCTTCGAAGAGGAAGGCGATGGCGAATGCAGTTCACCCAGCAAGGAGGCGGCAGCCGGGTCGGAGGTCCACGACTGCCCCACCTCAGTTGGCTCCCTTGATGGGGGCAACCACCGGGACCGGTGGAATGGGCCAGATTAACCCATGGCCTGAGGCTGGACAGCCCCAGGCCGGCCCGGCGGGGGCTGCGGCCCCCAGCCCGCAATCCTCGGCCATGGGCCAGGGACAGGTGGGTGGGCATAGCGCCGATGGGCCTTCGGCCCCTGGCCTGCATTCCCCGGCCATGGTTTTTTCTCAGGAGGGTGGGCTCGGGCTGCTTCCTTGGCAAGGTATGCCCCAGGTACCTCCGGGGCCGGAGTTCCGGCCATGGCCATACTCGGGCCCAAGTGCATTTCCACCGGCCCCAGGAATGGCGGCCAGTGGGTCGCACGCCCCCCTTGGCCCTCTTTGCGTCGGGGGCTCCATGAATGTCGACGCCCTTCTGGCCCACGTGGCGGCCTTAGAGGCTTCCATGGGGGTGACCACTCAATCGGGGGCGCCTTTTGGCCTTCAGTTTACCACGCCGCCAGCTAATCTTCAGCAGGCAGCCGGCCGGGTAGAGCTGCTTGGGGCCCACGGGCTGGTGCCCGCTGCGGCCACGCAGCTCGCTGCGCAGCAGTTACCTCCAGCTGGTGGGGGTCAGGTGTGTCCGCCGAGCTCGAATCCGGTCGCGAGCTCCGACGCCTGCCGTGAGCCGGAACCCCCAGTGGGGGCGGCCTGCGGGGGTGCACCTTGTGAGTATCCGGTTCAAACAAATGCACCCACACCATCATCCATCACAGGGGAGGGCCCACAGTGGCCCTGGCCACGTCAGGTGGGAAGTGGGGGTCAGCAACCCCCAGTGTATTCAGGTCCGGCTTTACCGGCCGTAGGCCCCACATGGGGTGGGGGTCCTCCTGTTGCGGGGAGTTCTGTGGGGGTTTCAGGGCAGGTTGCAGCCCCAATTTTGATGCCCCGCACTGTTCACGTGCCAGTCTCGGCACTCCCGACTGCTGGGTACTCTTTGCCCCTCGGGGATCATTTGGCACACGCCACAAAGGAAAAAATTTGGAGGGGGGAGTACGTGGATATTTTCTCCCTTCTGAACAGGGAGCCCACCAAGGAAGAGAGGGAGGGGCAGGACGAAAAGGACAAGGAGCAGTCCCGCCGTCGTAAGCCACCACGCACGTGGGCCAATTGGTTGCCCGCATACCTGATATACATGGCGGTATACCTCAGGGCCTGGCCTGATCTGGCCATACCGATGGTCCAGTATTTGGACAACATTTACAGGGCAATGGTTGATTTCCCTGGCCCGTCGTGGTTGGCTTACAACGAGGAATTTCGAATGAGAGTGCCCCTACACCCGGAGATGAGGTGGGATGAGCCCTGCCAGAAGCTGTGGCTTCTGTACATGACCCCCACGCGCCCTGCGCCTGGGGAGAGGTATCATTGTGGACATGCGGTCCAGCGAGCCGCTCCAGTGCAGGCTACCCACCAGGTGGCGGGGCAGGGGGTTCCAGCCCGCCTGCTGTGCTGGAGCTTCTCGGCCAATGGTGCGTGCGATAGAAAGCAGTGCCGGTACAAGCACGAGTGTCCCTCTTGTGCTGGCCCCCACGCCGCCGCTGCGTGCCCGCGAGCGGGCGGGTTTCGGGGCAGGGGTAGGGGTGGACAAGGGCAGAGCAGACCTGCCGCTGGGGGTGCTGGTCAATCAAAAGGCCCCCTCCCCAATTAATGTGGTCATGTTGGAGCGCTGGCTCGCAGCATACCCAAGGAGGGGGGACGAAGCTTACTTGCTGGAAGGTTTTCAACGGGGGTTTCGCATTCCATTTGAAGGGGATAGGTCCCCCCAAGATGCGCCCAACTTATTTTCCCTTAGGGGCAGGGAGGAGGTGGCAGCACTCAGTATTGCCAAGGAGGTCAGTGCAGGCAGGGTGGCTGGCCCCTTTCCAGCCCCGCCATTTCCCAACCTGAAGGTTTCCCCTCTGGGGTTGGTCCCTAAGAAGACAACGGGGGAGTTTCGTCTCATTCACCACCTGTCGTACCCGGCTGGCCATTCGGTCAATGATGCTATCCCTGATGACCTTTGTTCGGTCAGGTATACATCATTTGACCAGGCCCTGCGCATGGTGCGCTCTTCTGGCCCGGGTGCACTATTAGCTAAGTGTGACATTAAGTCGGCGTTCCGACTGTTGCCTGTGCACCCGGGCGACTTCGAGCTGCTCGGTTTCAAATTCCGGGGCATGTTTTACTTTGATAAAGCCATGCCTTTTGGCTGCTCCATCTCATGCTCGGCATTTGAACGCTTTAGCACCTTTCTCCAGTAGGCCTTTGTTCGCAGGTCGGGATCTCGGTCTGTAGCCCATTACCTCGATGATTTTTTGTTCGGGGGTGAACGGGGCTGGGACACGTGCACGCGTCTCCTCACAACATTTCAGACACTAATGCAGGAACTCGGTGTCCCTTTAGCGCCCGAAAAGACCGAGGGCCCATCCACCAAGCTTACCTTCCTGGGTGTTGAAATTGACACGGTTGCCCAGGCATCCAGGTTGCCCATGGACAAGGTTTCCCGGATCACTTTGTTGATCTCGGCCTTGCTGGCCAAGCGCAAGGTGTCCCTCCGTGAGCTACAGGTACTCCATGGTCATCTTAACTTCGCTTGCAGGGTAGTTGCACCTGGCAGAGCTTTTGCTCGACGCCTGTGTGACGCCATGGTTGGCTTGTCCAGGCCCTACCATAGGGTCCGACTGAACAGGGGCACGAGGGCCGATCTGTTGATATGGCTTCAATTCCTTAAGGATTTCAATGGGGTCTCATTTTGGAGGTCCGATCTCCTGGTGTCGCCTCGTTTCCAGGTTCAGTCGGATGCATCAGAGTCCCTGGGTTATGGGATTTATTTCGAGGGGAAGTGGGCGTATGGTCGATGGCCACTGGCATGGGTGGGCACGGATCGCCTGCGCGATCTCACGTTCCTTGAGTTCTTCCCCATTCTTGATGCTACGGGGTGCGGAGTGGGCCAATTCGGTCGTCCATTTCTGGTGTGACAATGCTGCAGTTGTGCACATTGTCAACTCTCAGACCTCAAAATCACCCAGGGTCATGGAATTAGTGCGCCAGTTTGTTTTGCGCAGCATACGCCTCAATGTGCTATTCCGGGCTAGGCATATACCAGGTATTAATAACGACATCGCTGATGCTTTGTCCCGCTTGCAGATCTCCCGGTTCCGTGCCTTGGCCCCGGACGCAGAGGAATTCCCCTCGCCGCTCCCGGACACCATATGGACATTTGGCAAGGAGAGGTGAACCGGGCGATCGGCATGTCGCTGGCGCCCCGCACGCGTAAGGCGTATCTCCATGCATTCAGTACTTTCCAGGCCTTTTGTGCCCAATTTCACTTACCAGGGCTATGGCCCATACCAGTGGCGCAGATTCTTCAATTCATGGTTTACCTACACAGCCAGGGCCTAGCTCCCCACACCATAGCATCCAGGCTGTCAGCACTGGCGTTCATGGCCAAGGTGTGGGGCTATGCTGACAGCACAAATGACTTCCGTATTCAACATGTTTTAGAGGGGTGGGCGCGGGAGCGTGGATGCTGCCCGGACAACCGCCACCCAATATCTCCAGGGGTACTTACCCACCTTGCACGGGGCTGGCATGACCTGTGTTTTGACAGGTATGAGGCAGCCCTGTTTCATGCGGCTACCACGGTGGCCTTTTTTTGGAGCGCTTCGCATCAGTGAGCTTGTGCTACTGTCCAAGGCGGATGCGACGCGTAGGGCACTGGAACTCGAAGATGTCTATGTTTCTAATGAGTGGGCTCAGTTGAGGATACGTTCCTCAAAAGTTGATCAGCACGGTGTAGGCAGTGGTGTAAGACTGCTACGATGTTCAATGGCAGACATCTGTCCGGTTGGTGCCCTACAAGAGTTCATTGCACTACGTGGTATGCGCCTGGCCCATTTTTCTGCCACCAAGATGGGTCTCCCCTTACTAAATTTCAATTTTGGAGGGTGACCGGTAAGGCATTATCCAGTGTTGGCCTTCCCGGGGCTCGTTACGGCACCCATTCTTTTAGAATAGGAGCTGCTTCTACTGCAGCTGCATTCGGGTACTCTGGGGCTGAGATACGCCAGATGGGAAGGTGGGGATCGCAGTGTTTTCAGTTGTATGTGCGCCCACTTCAACTGTGAGTACCAGTTAAGTCACTGTTCTTTCCCTTTTTTCTTCACCAGACCCTGGGTGTTGGATCACACCGGTGGCAGTATGGCTGGTGGGCCATAGCTATGTGCACAGGGCAGCGCAGTATGCTGCGGCGACAGAGTGGGGACCCCAGCTGGGACTACGTGCATCCGCATGTGTAAGGTGGTACGGTAAGCGCGGGATGTTGTGGCGGGAACTGTTGCTATTCCTTTTCTCCATAAGGGATGCTGACCCGCCTGATGTCTTAGTTATACACCTCGGGGGTAATGATTTGGGCCAGGTCACCGGCCTGTCCTTGAAACATACAATTTGCGGTGACCTGGCTTACTTGCATTATGTGTGGCCTGCCACAACCCTGGTTTGGTCGGACATCATACCGCGTCATGCTTACAGAGGGGGCATTAACCTCCAGGCCCTTGACCGTGCTCGCCGCACGGTGAACAGGGCGATTGCCCGGTTCATGTTGGACAAGGGTTGGGGGCGCGTCATACGACACCCCGATATTAGTCTTCAAAATTGTGATCTTTACGCAGGGGATGGGGTCCATCTGTCGCCAGGAGGTATGAACCTCTTTTTGGAAGATTTGCAAGCAGGCATGTTGACCGAGCTGACAGTCTGGGGTGGGGCGGTGAGCCTTTATTGAAGCCTCCCCGTGTGGAGTGTAGCACTGGTAAGGTAAATATTTATGACCCACAGGTATCCGGCAGGTTCGCAATTGACTGGACAACACTAGATAGGCACAAGTTGGTTAAACGTTGTCCGGTCAACGACGAACCAGGCAATGGGGTGATGGCACGAGCTAGGCAGCATGCATCACCCCGTGATTTTACGGATACGTGTCAGAGGGTGGGGTCAGTAGTTAGTTTATTGACTACGGTCAACAATTTGTTTGTTGCCAACAAACAAATTGATACAAATGGATACATTGTAACCAATTGCCATTGGCAATTTTGGGAGGTACCTTACCAGTGTTACTGCAGCCTGCTTGCCTTAAGAATTATAATTGGTTGAATACCAATCGAAATTTATAATTCGGACTAGGGCATGAATCAATAAATGTGGCCCAATGCCGTTATCCACTTTCACCAGTGTCTGAGTCCTTTTTTGGGGTGTGTGCCTGCAATGCACGCGCAGCGCCAAAATGGCCGCCATGCTCTTTGCGGCCCCCCCCCGGACTTGGGCATCCGGGTAGTTAGGGGGCGTGGCCAGCACCCTTTAAAAGGGGTGGCCATGAGGCAGCCGAGCTGCCATTTTGTTAAAGCGACGGAGAGGAGAAGTTTTTCCCTCCACCCCCTCCCTAGTTAACAGTGTGATATTTTGGTCGCTTCGGGGCCGGGTGGGAATTTTTGGCTGGAACCTACAATTGGCTTCCTGGTTCTGGCTTTTTTGCCCATCCCACACTGTTGCTATGGTTTGACATAGGGGCTTTGCTATTGACTTTGGTCACATGGGCGGGTAGCACTGGTAAGGTAAATATTTATGACCCACAGGTATCCGGCAGGTTCGCAATTGACTGGACAACACTAGATAGGCACAAGTTGGTTAAACGTTGTCCGGTCAACGACGAACCAGGCAATGGGGTGATGGCACGAGCTAGGCAGCATGCATCACCCCGTGATTTTACGGATACGCGTCAGAGGGTGGGGTCAGTAGTTAGTTTATTGACTACGGTCAACAATTTGTTTGTTGCCAACAAACAAATTGATACAAATGGATACATTGTAAGCAATTGCCGTTGGCAATTTTGGGAGGTACCTTACCAGTGTTACTGCGGCCTGCTTGCTTTAAGAATTATAATTGGTTGAATACCAATCGAAATTTATAATTCGGACTAGGGCATGAATCAATAAATGTGGCCCAATGCCGTTATCCACTTTCACCAGTGTCTGAGTCCTTTTTTGGGGGGTGCACCTGCAATTACATTGCAACAAAGCATAGGTATTACTAATTTGTTGAGCTGGCTACAGCTATGATCTTTAAAAGAAAAACTTTTTCTGAAATCACTTCTTCTCTGTAGTACCTTTTTAATCACAATTTCTCCCTTACTGCATCATGTTTTTGCTATGAAGATGCCGAAGTTTCCATCATATTAATAGATCAATTGCACTTTGGTATACTCTCTTCAACGAACCTGACTAGATGGCCATGATCAGTTCCTGAGACTAACACAGATGAGCCTTCCCATCCTGTTATATGATTTATTCTAGTTCTCTCCTTGAGGCACATCTGGGCAACATGGACCTGGCACTACCTATGTGAATCTTGCAGCCTCTAACTCTGGGAAAGAAAGTACCTGGGAAAGTTTTTCTTTTGATTGAGACAGATTTCTCTGCATGAGATGTCTTTACTTTTCCCCCAACAATCAGTAGGATTTCTTGGAAAATGTGTGATCAGGGTTGTTGTTGTTTTAACCAAAAAGTTGTTGAATCACACAGGATTATTTCTATCCCTGCATATATTGGTACACTTGCTGCTTAGGAGTTGCCTGAAGAGTGCAAAGAAGAAAATGCCAAGCTGTTAGGAAAATGTGAAAAATTCCTGCACAGAATGAAACCTTTCCTGTTCTGGATTCACTAGAAAGGGCATTAAGCAATGCAGAACTTGACAAACATAGAAAAAAAGAAAGAAACTGCCCTGGTTGTGGGAGGTTTATTCTTATTCTATACAGGTGGTTTCCATTGAATTAAAGCTTTTAGAAAGCACCAGAGCACTGTTGCTGTACAGTACAGGATTCCCAAAGGAAAATTATTGTTTTCCCTAGTTAGCCTGCTAGCTTAGTGTTGGCTTTCATCTCTAAGGCAGAACAGCTTTGAGCTAGGTTGGCTGTAATAGCATTTCTTCTCATAATTTATCACCATCTTCTAAGGCAACTGATCCCAAGAAAAATCAAAAATCAAAATCAAAATGCTGAACAGGACCTTCTCTATGGCAGCACCCTAGTGATGAAACTTCCTGCTGAAAAGAATAAGACTGGTGCCTTTTATGATGGGTTGCACCTAGTAGAAAAAGCATTTTCACTTCACCTGACTACCTTTAATTATAAGACTGAAAGTTCTATGCTCATCAATGTAAATTGCTGGATATGAGGCGTTTACCCTTTAAGCAGTATTACAGGGTTTACTGGTCTTCTAATATAATTTTTTAAGCCACGTGAAACAAATTCTTCTTTATAAATTGGCCAGACAATTGTTTTCACATTTCTTCCCTGCAGATAAGTATTTTCCACAATTTTAAATAATAAAGTAATCTGTGACCCATTTTTTTGAATCCCACCAGTGGGTAAAGGTAAAGGTCGCCCTTGCTCGAAAGCCAATCATATCTGATTCTAGGGTTAGGTGCTCATCTTTGTTTATAGCCAAAGAGCCAGCGCTGTCTGCATGTGCAGACATTTCTGTGGACACGTGGAAGGCATGACTAAATGCCAGAGTGCATGCATTGCTGTTTACCTTCCCACCAAAGTGGTCCCTATTTCTCTACTTGTAATTTTTTGCTTTTGAATTGCTAGGTTGGCAGGAGCTGGGATAGAGATGGGAGCTCATTCCACTGTGCAGCACTCAGGTCTCGAACTGCTGACCTGCCAACCTTCCAGTTATCAAGTTCAGCATCTTAACCATTAAGCCATATGGTATCAGTTTATAATACACACACACACACACACACACACACACACACACACACACACACACACACACACACACACACACACACACACACACACACACACACAGAGTCATTGCGTTACAAAAGTTCTTTGCCAGGCCAGCTGGTAGATGATCTGTTGTAGCAATATAACAGTAAAGGATCCAGAGGGGAAAACATTTTCAGGCTGGATTTTTTTTATTTCTTGTCTTGATTAAACCATGGATTGCCAAAATGAAGTCATCTTCTTGGCTTTGTCATTGGCCAAACTTAAGTCCTCACCAGTGAATGTTTCTGGTAGCAATTGGCAGACAAGCAAATGGGTCATATTCTGTAACTCTCCATATTCACAGCACATGTTGTTGTCTGCCAGCAGCCCACATTTGGACATGTTGGTCTTAAATTTAGGCACCCTTATCCTCAGCCCATTCAGGGATCTCCAAGAGATATAGGGGAGACTGAGTTCCTCAGCTATATCCACCTTTAATGTTATTCCTAATTCAATGATCTTCTTCCTCTATCTTCTGATTTGATTTTGCTCTTGTGTATCCTCAAGAATGTTTGTTCTTTTCATAAAGCTCTTCTTGGATATGAGCTGATGGACTTGAGGCTCATATCCATTCAGAGGATGTAGAGGGTAATTATCTTGCTTGGTTTTCTCAGTGTCCACTGCTACTTGTCTCCTTATCTTAGGTGGAGTGATATCAACAAGAGGATATATTTTCTCAACTGGTGTAGGTTTGAGGCATCCTGTCACTATGCACATTGTTTCAGACTGGTGAGAATCCTGCAAACATTATTGGGCAAGAGGCATAATATACTGTATTCACCAGCATACTCATGCACACAGACGAATACAGTGGTATGAAATAAATGACCCCACTAGGTGTTTAAATTTAACTGCATTTTGGTAAGATAATGTGTGCCCCAGCTGTGCATCATGTATTTCTCAAAATTTGAAATGATTTTGAACCAGGCAAAACTAACACAAATAAAAGACTTTTTGTTAACCAAGAGCCAACTTTGCAGTGGAAGATGAAACATGAAAGTTAGTCCTGAATTGATTACTTGATATGAGGGGAATGGGAAACCCTTATAAAGTTGATGTTTTAAAATCACTTACACACCAGTCATTTCCATGCATTTAGATGTCCCACTCTTTAGAAACCTGAAGACTGACATGATCTTTAGTCTCACAGAGCCTGCCTATCTTGATATCACAAATGTAGCTTATCTTACTCCATCACAGAAGAGCCTCCTCGAAGATTGTGATATTTTTGAACCACAATCGGGCATACCCTGGTAACAGCACCCTTTTATTGCTGGCTAATCTTTCTCACACTGGGTCAGGTGGAGGGAACTGCAGAATGAACTCACCAAAAGGTGGCTTCATTTTTGTCAGTTTCATGTCTGGCCTAGATATGGAAGAAGACAACAAAACTACAAAACTAGACAAACTATATAAAATATCTTGCAGCACTTAGTATATCTTTTAAAATTACCTCACTGGAGAGCAAACAACACATAGAGTGTCACTGTTTATTCTCATGGCATATTAAAATTAGCCTCCTTGGAGCTGCTATTCCTCCCACGTGGGAGGCTACCATTGGTACTAGTGATGATTTTGTGAATTATTTCCCGGAAGAAATACAGTGTGTTTTCTTTATTTAAATGTCTAAATGAAACTTTGAAAAATAAAGAATGAAATATATTGTTGTATTAAAATGTTAAGATAACCCTGATCTAATGTTAATAATGCACTGTAACATAGCAAAGAAGTAGTTTACATTTATTTTATGTTGGAATAAAATAGATGATACCTCTGCTTTCTAGTCCTAGTTCATCTCTTGATCTGGACGTGTCAATATTCATTATTTATTTTCACTAATGTGCAGCTCTCACACAAAAACTATACCCCTTAGTGCTGGGTACTCAATGAAACACCCACTAAATTTCTTTTCCGTAATGGGAGTAAGATCAATAACTAATTTTGAAAACTGATTAGTGTGCAAAAGGGAAGTTGCCACAGTCTTGTATCTTGCCAGAGGATATAATAAGCCTGTAAACAGCCATATTAGTGCACTAGGTAGTAGGTTGATAATAAGAGACCAAAAGAATATGGCCAGGATCTTCTATAACATTCTTTTCCACACAGAGGAAATTGTATATATATTTTTAATAATCACCCAACTTGTAAACTGCAAATAACACTCAAATAAATTCTAGTTTCATCACATTCCATACTTACTGAATAAAGAATATCCCTAAATGCATTATGATAAAAAGCATGCCGACATTTTTACATATCTTTGCTGATTGTGAATTTCAGATGTTTCCAACATGAAAAATGTTATATTCTAACAGTTAATGTTGTATCACCAGCCATTCCAAAGATCTATTTTCCGATTAGAGCAAGAATGTTGCTATGGTGATAATTGTAAAACCGTGACCTAGTTTTGAGAGGAGCAAAGGTGAAGAACAAAATGTAGATGGTACAAAAAGAAAAAAAGATATGTCAATTAACTCAACAGAAATGATTAGAAAGCTATGTTGCTCTTTTCAATGCAATTAAACTTCATGTTTTGCAATTTACTTTGATGCCACATTCTAGTAAGGTTGATAAATAAGTGCACATCTGGAGATGTAAGACTTAGATAGAGATGTAACCTTACTTGGAGTGGACCTACTGAAGTCATTGGGACTTAATGTTAGGCATAACAATCTGATACTAATCAATTGAATGTAAAAGTATAGATGAATCCCTTGGGTACAATGTGGGGTAATCACTGGCTATCAAGACTATTTTATTAATCTGTCTTTATAACAAGCAGCATATGCAACAACTGTAGTAATTCATGACTGGCTTGATCTATCCAGCCTTGTTGCCTGTTGCTTCTCTTTGCCCACTGTGTATAGGCAGCCATTCCAGAACTCACTTCCATAAAACAGTGAGAGGATATTACACTCATTTAATAAAATTAGGTAAAAGTAAAGGTCACCCTTGCTTGAAAGCCAGTCATATCTGACTCTAGGGTTCAGTGCTCATCTCTGTTTATAGCTGAAGAGCCAGTGCTGTCTGCATTTGCAGACGTTTCTGTGCACATATGGCAGGCATACCTAGATACCGAAGTGTAGGGAACACAGTTTACCTTCCCACCAAAGTACTACTCATTAAAAAAGGAGAATCTTTAGATGCAGTCTGTGTTTGAGTGTCATACTAGGAGCTTCTCTTCTCTCTTATCTCCTGGGGTTATTAATCAAGTTGTTTTGTGTCTTGTCTCCAAGACATAAGTTTGGGATTAGTTTAAAATTTAATTTCTTACACTCAGAAGTCTTCCTGAACCAAGTCTCACCAACACTACTTTAGAGATACTTTTATTTCTAATTACATGGTGATTATAATGTTTCTACCCCTTCTGATGTAAAAATCTTGATCAAGAGAATAGGATTTGGCCTATATATATATGCAAAACTGTGTGCCAAAACAATGCCAGAATGAGGTCATTGAGAAAAAATAAATCAGTATCAGCATGAGTATGATGGTTTACAGGAATACAAAATTATTTTGAAAACCAACCAACCCCAGAGAAACTAAACAAACCTTGAGATATAGACTGAGCATGCTCAGTAACAAGAGAATGCTGAATATCAGCTGACAAAATTAAACAGAGGAACTGAATGCCCTATTCAGCTCTTCCCAGCTTATAGTATCATGGTGGACAGTACAATTGAGCAGGACTGCTGCTACCGAGATAAACTAATACTGCACTAGGGTTCCATCTGGTAATGAAATCTATGTGGATGCATAAACATTTCCATTTGCTTCTTAACATTTAGTTGAAGTCACCAATTTATTTGGCCTGAAGGAAGATTATTACAGGGTTAGTGGGTTAACTTCTACAAATTATATGTCTTACTGAATCTATATCTGCATGAGAGAAGAGTACAAAATGACCACATTAGTATTAAAAACACTCTAGAATATTGGTTTTGGTTTCATATGCCAATGCACCCAAACTGAATATGTCAATGCATCTAAATACATATATAACTAACAGTCAAAATTCTGAATTGTACCCTGTTTTTATGAAGCACAGTTAATAATCATTACTAAAAATTGTAAGACTAAGTATAATAGTAACCAGAGGTGGCAAAATGTTTCGGCTGTATTCTACAAAGAGCAGATTGTTATAATGTTTATTTTTTCCTCATACTAAGAATTCTCAGTGTCAAATTAAATTATTCAGTTAGTTTGTCATAAAAAGCAGGAATTCCTTAAGTATGAAAAAAGGATATGAGCTCTTCTCATTTTCCATATCTTCCATACCTTAAGTGGTGGGCATCAGCAGGTTTGCACCAGTTCGCCAGAACCGGTAGCAGAAATTCTGGCTGGCCCCGCCCATCCAAGTTTTGAAATAAAGTAGTCCTAATCCTGGTGCAACGCAGGGCTTTCCCTCTGGCCACACCCACCATACCACACCCACAGAGTAGGTAGTAAAAGAAAAAATGAATCCCACAACTGAACAGGCATAACTAGATCACCCACCCAGTCACATGGCCATACCCATAGAGTAGGCCACAGCCACAAAGTAGGCCACACCCACAGTGTGGTAGAAATTTTTTTTTTGGAGCCCACCACTGCATATCTTGCAAAGCGAGATTCTGGTATGCCATTTAACAGGACTAATCTTATATTGAATGCAAGAACTAATCTATTATGCTGTCCATTATCCAATATATAGGTGATATTGGTCACTCTTATTTATGTTTATTAAATCTGTTATTCTTTCCCCATTTCAGTCAGATTGAAATTGTTAGGAACTGCCGAATGAACTCAGAAAAAAGGTTCCTTCATTTTTGTCAGTTTCATATCTGGCCTAGACACGGAAGAAGAAGAACAAGTGGAGAAACAACCTGCCTTCAACTTACAGTGACCCTATGAATGAGTGATCTCCAAAATGATGTGTCCTCAACAGCCCTGTTTGGCTCTTATATACACAAAGCTTTGGTTTCCTTTAGAAACTCAATCCATTGTGTACTTGATCTCTTTTTCTGCTGCAAGTGGGAGATCCAGAACATTGAACAACAGTCTTACATAGGAGGTAGGCTTTATGGACCAGTCATATTGCAGCCTGTATCTAAGTATTAGAAGCAGACAATGAAAGAATACTTGCAATGCAGTAAAACACACATATATATTTCAGGTTGAGGAGACTCTTTAATCCTGTGGGTACTGCAATTAACAGTTTGCCTGGACTTCTTGCTTCCCTTTCTACCTGTAAAGTCTGACTATTATCCTCTTTGTTACCCTTAATGAATTCTCTGCAGTTTTTATTAATATGATATACTACTATATGTCTCAGGACCAAACTGTATAATCATAATACTGTACATAACTCCATATCTTGTTATTCCTTGAATAATCACAGAAATTGAGTACTGGTTTTTTTACTGTGAAGAATGCCTAAAGAGAGAATGACTGTACTGTGAATGGAATAGAAATTACCTAGAACTATTGCTAGGAATCTTGGGAAGTGTGTGTGTGGATCAATGGGAACTTTCCCCCATGAGCATCAGTGGGAACTGATTTTTAAAACTCTTGGCTGTGAGGGGAACAAATTTGTATTCCCATTGTCTTGGAGGAGGAGGAAACAAGCTTTTGTTCTCTGCATGCTGACTTATTAATGAGAGCTTTCTTCCACAGCCCAGTAATTATGTAAGGCAAAACAATGCAATTAATAAAACACCTAGTTTGGCTGTCAGTTTCGCTGGCACTTTTCTGTCAGAAGTCTCCTGTTAACAGAATTTGGGAAACACCACACTATTGCACTCCAATAGCCCTAGCTTTCTGAAGTATAAACAAACTCCCTACTCTTTCCCTCCTGGAACAAGATGCATTAAGCACATGAAATGAATTAACTAATGCCAACACTGGAGCCAGAATTGAAACTCTCGCTAAATGTGTGAAAACCTTGTGTTTGTGCCCCCAGCTTCCCTTGGTTTTCATTAATATCAATTAAATAAATTATCAGAAGGGTGTAAGATAGCAAATTCACACACATACTGTGTTTTGTATACTGCCAGTTTGCTGGCCTACAATATTTGAAAGGATGGCAGCCAATATTATCTGGCTAAGATAAATTTTGCCAACTTTAGTCAGCTAATAGTGACCTGTAAAATTTGTAGCAAATGGTAGGAGGAAAACAGTCTGTCTCTGCATAGATTAAAACAGCAAGTGACAACGCAATGTTCTCATCTTCACATGTTCAGAAAGCTCTCAGAACTACAACATTTGTGTTTGTATACAAAGAAACCATGTATGATTATAATGTAAAGAAATAGGACCACATCAAATAGATGTAACAAATATAAGCACTGAAAGTGCCTTATATTCTCACACTTGGTAAATGTATGTTGTTCTGTTCTGTAGTCATTAGTAGTAGTAGTAGTCAGGACACACATGTAAGGCTGCAGATCAGATTATTGAGAATGAGCTCCATGGAGAGCTCCCACAGAGCTAGATTCAGAATTGTGTGAGATGTCAAACTCACTGTGAACTGAGTTATTCATAACAGATGTGGCATAATAAGAAGATGGAATTCCTTAATGGTAGAATGTGTATGATAGTCACAGCAAGAGTGTTTCTCACTTCCCATGTATTGCAGATTAGCTTACTTTGCTTTGCAATTGATCTTGAAAAGCTATGCTTGCTCAGTTTGCAAGCCTAATCACAGAAAAGCAAACTGTTTAAATTACATTTCCAATATATTAGTGTGGTTTCAGTTGCAATGACAATTATCTATAATGTATACTTTGGCAATGAGAAAGCAGGGATCTTGGAGAGTTGCTCCAAAATGGGTCTGGGGCTTAATGTTTAACATCCAGGTGAGGAAAGTGAGATTGGTTACATGCAACTCTCAAGGCTGTTTCTGTAGCTCCTAGCCAATCAAAATGTTATGCCCCTTCAAAAAAAAAAAAGGCAAATTACTAATTCTCAACATACACTCCAATATTTCAAAACTACAAATGGATATTATTATTATTATTATTATTATTATTATTATTATTATTATTATTATTATTATTATTATTATTATTATTATTATTATTATTATTATTATTATTATTATTATTATTATTATTATTATTATTATTATTATTATTATTATTATTATTATTGGTTTCATATGCCGCCCACTTGACAATGTGACTCAGGGCAGCACACAACAATACCACATCTAATACACCATACATATATCACAATACAATGAAATAAGATACAAATAGCATAAATAATAGAAATACATCACGGTATAAAATAAATCATGACATCACATAAATCCACGGCACAAACAGCATGCAGTGCAAAGAACTCCTTCACCCCTGTGTGGCCGAGCCACCTGTTCCACAGCTCCCAAGCGGCCAAACCCTGCTCCATGGCCCACAGCTCACACCAACTGCCCACTCCACTACGGCCCAAACTGATGCCGGGCCCGCCACACCCAACGCTGACCCAGCCACAGCTAGAGTGGAGATGGAAGAGCCACTGCTTCTGCTGCTGCCGCTGCCATTGCAGTATTGCCGGCTTTAGTTTGATTCTGATCACTAGAGTTTGGTTTCCCTAAGAGTTTCAGGGAGGGGCTGCATGTTGTACAAAAGAGGAGGCATCCAAGTCCAAGGAAAGGGGCAGAAATGTATCTTCTAAAACTAAGAATTGTCTTTTCATCTTCTTCCTCCATGGAAGGCTTGACTGAAAAATATAGTTTTGGAAACCATTTCTTGAAGAGCATTTCATATGTAGATATTTCTCTCATTGGACTCTTTAAAGCTGAATTAAGGAAGGATATGGAATAACCCAATTACTTTCTTTTCTTTATTTGTGACAGATGCACCACCAGTATATAATAACATATATTAACTAAAATTAACACATCTAAAACAAAATCAAATTAAAAGGACGAAATAACATCTGCCCAACATTGGGCCACATCAGCAGCATTTCCTCTTGCCAACATAAGGTCTTCCTCAGTGCATGTTGAGGGACATTGTGTGCATTGTATCATGTGAGGGATAGTTTGTATTTCTCCACATTCACAGAGGCTGTCATCTAAAGGGAAACACCAGTTTCTCAGATTAGCCCTTGATCTTTGTACCCCTACACACAGTCTATTTACAGCTTTCCATACAGGCCAATGATTAAGATGTCAAAGGTGAAGTTTGGCTGAATGACTGCCCTTTTAACTCTGAGATGAAATGGAGAACTTGTAGCTTTTTCAATTGATATTTCTGAGATGTGAGCTGAGAAAAGGATTGATGAGAAGCAGCTAAAGACTTTCTGGCCACTCCTCCATGCCACCTATTCCACCGGCACAGGGAAGGGAAGCGGCTGCAGCTGAGATGCCTCGCTCCCCTCTTGCCACACCTTGGCCAGTCGAGGGATAAAAGGACGTTCACCACCCGGAGGACCTGAAGGATTCTGGCCGCTCCTCCCTGCTGCCCATTCCACTGGTGCGGGGAAGGGAAGTGGGTGCAGCTGAGATGCCTCACCCCCCTCCTGGCCCACCTTGGCTGGTTGAGGGATAAAAGGACACTGGGGCTTTCTTTATGCTTTGCATATCTGGGTTGTTACATTGTATTGCATTGTATTGTTACTGTTAGGTAACTTTGTAATGTATGCTAGTGGTTTGTACTGTATTTCCATTGTATATTTCCCTTTTTGTAAGCTGCCCTGAGTCACCTTTGGGTTGAATAGGGTGGGATATAAATTTAATAAATAAATAAATAATAAAATAAAAACCATGGGTAAGAAAAGGACTCTGTTGGCTAATATACATTTTCGGTGCCATGATTCCGTGCTTTCATCAGTCTGTCATCTGACAAGTTCTTCCCCATCAAATAGGTGTCATTTAGTGTGTGAGTTGATATCATCAAAGATTCCTGTTCTATGAAGCCAAGCATGTCTGGACAACACAATATCACCAGAAATCCTGTACTAGGTTGAGTGTGAAGGCCGTACACTGTACTCCTTTGAGTTTCCCAGCCTCTAGGGCTGCCATCATATTTGATTCATTGTCTGTGACAAACGGATCTTGTCTTTCTGTAGTTAGATTCTACTGCTGAAATAGAGCCTCTTGAATATTGTGAGCGTCTATCCATCACAAGCAAATTCAACAGGGCCCATGTGTCTCCTACTCTTGTGTGTTGTCCTTTGCCTGATGCCTCCACCTTCCACAAGTGTCCTTTCAAGGAAAGATAGACATGTTTTGCACCCTGGCTATTCCAGATGTGACTTGTAAAATGTACCACCTGTGCACTGGCCAGCTGCTGTGCACTGGCCAATTGCCTGAGACCCAATATAAATCTGTCTACATTGTTGCCAAGAGTAGTTCTGGATGGCAATTGGTAATGGGGTGCCAGTTCTGCCGCAAACCTACCAACCCCACTGTTCTTTGCCAGAGAGAATAGCTGGCCATCAAGGGCTTTCATCTCCCTTAGGAAAGGTATTGTGGCATTTTTACATTTTCAGAAGCTCTTTTCCTGCATCCCTCCAAGCTCCTCTAGTATAATGTGGATTGTGGAATATATTCTTGAGGTGTGTCTGGCATTTGCAGCCTCCCATTTCTTGCCATTTTGCCATTTATCTTCTTGCTTGCCTTGGCTAGTCCTCTGATTTCCCTTACTCTTCACAAAAAGAAAACCTCTTTCCCCTTAGTAACCACTTCATTGCCAGCAATGCCCTCTGTGAAGATACAGCTGAAACCTGCTACTATTGAAGAGGTGATCTAAGTCTTGCCCATGCTTGAGTACCTTCTTGCAGTCCATGTACTCAACCACGTGAACATCTATTGCTTGCTGTTGAAAATGTGTCCATATTATTCAATACTTGGGAACTCCAGTTTCTGGTTGCAGTTACTAACTTATCACGCTAGTGCTAGAACAAGGGCAGCTAAATGGGCAGGGGTGATTTCAGTGTCACATGCTCCTAAAATAGTTTCCCCCTGAGTCCTCTCAGCATCTTTCTCTCCTACTTTAGATATGTAAAGGTGAATTTCCATCAACTCCTATGTTGTTTATCATAGGACAGATTTGCTGGGAACAGGGGCTGGGGACAAACCCTTCCTTGAATACAATGAAACATTACAGAAATCATCAGCTCTCCTGTGGCTACTCTCCCGGTTTTGCTATTAGGCAGGATGGCAAAAGACTCCTTGAATATAATGTAGCTGCATGTTATGGCTATGAAAGGCAATGTCTGGAACTTTTCACACATCTCTTTTTCAACCACAAAAGCAGCAGCACTACTGCTGCCCAAGCTGACAGTGTCAGTCTGAGTACTGATGCCATCTTTGTCTTTCTCTGACAGATTGGCTCTTTGGGGAGAAAAGTGCCTTTTTCATCATGTTTTTTGAACTCTTGCCCTGAATTCACTGGCTTGATTGCACAAAGACATCCTTGGAACGTGTCTGAAGTTGATGCACAGATCCGTCCCCCCCATGAAACAAAGTCTTCTTTGCACCTCTTTGGCAGAGAACAATACACACACTCTCTATACTTCTGCCTGCTGGTTTTTCATAGTGACAATGCTAAATAGGGCAGCTGGGTTACAGTTATAGGCGGTCTTTTTTCCAACCCTTTCTCCACTCCACTCAATAGAAGCTGCTGCAGTGGATGTGGACAGCATTCTTCCACACTTTCTCTACCACACCTGTTACATATTTTCTGCAGACTCTACACAAAGAAGAGCAGGATCTGATTCTGCTATGGTGGAACACAAACCGCATATGCACATACATACAGATACAACAATCTATTATCTTAATCTCTCTCTCTCTCTCTCTCTCTCTCTCTCTCTCTCTCTCTCTCTCTATGTCTGCAGATATTTCTGTGGTTATGTGGTAGGCATGACTAGACATTGGAGCACATGGAATGCTGTTACCTTTCCTGATCAAATGCTATCTATTTATCTACTTGCAATTTCTTGCTTTCGAATGGCTAGGTTGACAGGAGCTGGGACAGAGGTGGGAGCTCATTCCATCATGCAGCACTTAGGCTGACCTTCCTGTTATCAAGTTCAGCATCTTAACCACTAAGAACTATCAAAATATACATTATTTAATAAATTCTGAATATTTCCAAATATGAATGCACATCTCTTGTAGACAGCTAAAATGATACTTTTGGAACAGGATAAGCCTGAAAGATAGAAAAGAGCCTGGGTCATACCTGTCAACCATCCTGATTTGGCCGGGAAAACCTCGTAATTTGACGTCCATTGATGTCATAACCCACCCCGCGCTGCCAAAACTCCGTAATTTGGCAGTGGGGAAAATCGCTGTCTGCGCATGCGTGGAAGCGCTACGCCACTTGCGCAGCCCCTACACAAGCGGTGTAGCACTTCCGCGCATGTGTGGAAGGGTTTTACCTCGCTTGTGCACAGGTCGCTTTCCACGCATGCATGGAAGGGTTTTACCCCTTCCACACATGTGCAAAAGCACTACACCACTTGCATAGGGGCTGCGCAAGCGGCGTAGTGCTTCCATGCATGCATGGAAGGGGTAAAACCCTTCCATGCATGCGTGGAAAGCGACCTGCGCACAAGCGATGTGCGCAGGTCCTGTTTTTCCGGAGCCGCGGGTTGACAGGTATGGCCTGGGTAGGTATCCTGCAGACTTTATCAGTATTATATGCAAAAATTGATTTACAGCAACCTGGTCATTTTCCCCACACAAATAATCTAAAAATACTTTCAAAAATAATGTAAACATAATTTTATAACTGTTTTTTTTCCCCTTTGGATCTTAGTTCAATTGTATTTCCAGATACAGCTAGGAAGGCTGGTCCCATTTAGACAAGTCAGTAACACTGAGAATATAGAAAAGAAAGATTGATGGTAAACACAGGTCTTCTTCATCCATAAAAAGCAGTTACTGCTTCCGTTCCTGGTAGCAGTGCTGATAAAGTTCTGGCACAGATAGTGATGAGCAGCCTGTAATGTTAGCTCAAGATAAGGAGGTTTGCAACACGGCAGTAAGGAATTCTTCAAATGTGAATCCTGTGGGAACAGAGCAGTGCTTAATAGTGCAGTCTATCCCAGTGTCCTCAAAGGCAAATGAGTAACAGGCCAAAAATGACATCAATAAATTACACCAAGAATTATGGGAAAGTTTCAAAGGCTTGAGAATTTATGAACACATGTGTGCTTTTGTTTCTTTTATTGCCTGATGAAACTGCAAAGTAAATGTCATTTCTGGAAAGCTGAAGTCAGCCAGAGAAATCATCTTTCCCTTCTTTTCTGTAGCACCTTATAAACTTATTCACTAGTCTATGAGCCAACCATGGCCTGCATGCCAGGTTGCTTGCATAGTCTGATAAGAATCAGCCAATGCCTCTGCACATATGAAGCCTCTCTTCTTACAAAGACAAGGGAGAAGAAGCCTGCTGCCTTAGAAGCTATAGCCTCAAGGACAGATCACGTCATTTTTTGCTGTGTGAACAACATCTCCAAAAACAATGTAGAAATTAACTCGTGTGCCCATTGATGGCACATGGATTGGAGATTGCTTTCATCCTCCACTGCATACCGTGGTAGGCTGACCCATCCCAGTGCACCCTTGCCTCTTGCATCTTGGGATGCAAATAATATTTTTATTATTATTATTATTTTATTTTCCCCCATTTCCCCCATTTTCTTTAACCAAGGGGTGGGCTCACATGGTTTGAATCATGATTCTGACCAAAGGTAGCTCTTTGGTTTAAAAAAATTCAGCACTGTTTGATGACGAAAGTGCAGTCATTTAAGAGGAGGCCAGCGTAGGTGCCACATGGTTCCACTTCCTCTTGCGAAGTAGCAGCAGCAGCAGCAGGGCCCACTACTGCAGCCCAGGGCAGTTGCCTCGGGAGGCTCCAGGGTGGTGGTGGCAGGCAGCCGAAGGAAGAGGCCTCTTTGAAACAGGGCTCTGGAGCCCAGGGTAGTAAAGGCAGTGGCAGGGTGGAGGTGGAGATTGGCCCCACCCAGGCCATGTGAAGGAATGGTCCCAGCAGCAGAGGAATATGGGGAAGGAAGGGCAGGGGTTTGTTGTTTTTAACTCCATTTTATGAAGAGGCAACCTCAGCACGCCTACGCTACCTGTCGGGCAGCCTCTCTGCAGCGCAGGTGTGCTGAAGTGGCCTCTTTGTAAAATGGAGTTTAAAACAACAAACCCCACCCTTTCTTCCCCATCTTCCTCCACTGCTGGGACTATTCCTTCACCTGGCCTGGGTAGGGCCAATCCCCTCCTCCAACCCTGGCTCTGGAGCCCTGTTTCAAAGAGGCCTCCTCCTTCGGCCGGAGCCCAGGTGGCAGAGTGGAGGGGGAGGTTTGCCCCAGGCCAGGTGAAGGGGTGGTCCCAGTGGCAGCGGTGGTAGAGGAAGAAGGGGAAGGGGGCAGAGAGGCCGCCCCATTCCCCCTCCAGTAGGCACCCTTATCACCCCTGTCCAGTGCCCTTTCAAACTGGCCAGCACACCCCTATCTGCATATATGTATTTGAGAAAATGAGTTTGATCTCTCCCTCTCCCTCTCCGTATGTGTTGGTATGTATAGTATTGTAAGGTTGGGGTTTTTTTTTTACAGATTGGCAGGTCAGAACAACCCCAGTGTGTGCCTCCAATCACTGTCCCCCAAAGCATTGTGGCGCTTAGGGCATAAAGAGTTCCCAAACACTCAAAGGCCACTCTTGGATTAAGCAGGGAGTTCTGGGAGGTACTCCCTTCTCTAGTTACACACTAAACAATATATGAAATGCATCACTACAATATATGAAATGCATCACTACTTTCCATGTATCTATTTTCAAAAATGAATATAGCAACCCGACTAGGATAGGTGAGAATCAGGGACCATGATGTATTTGTCCCATGAGACAGGATCAGTAAAACCAAAGAAGTAATAGATATACAAACATAGCCTACAAAGTAGGATTTAGTGAGTCAACTCTATGTTCCATTAATTCAAATGGGTTTACTCATAGCTTTTTGGTCAAAATGTGCAAAACAATTATTTTGACATCTTTTTTTATTTCGTATGTTGCAGTGGCTCAAGTGGCTAAGACGCTGACTGGGAAGCAGAAGGTCAGCAGTTCAATTCCCGAGTACTTCAGGACGGAAATGAGCTCCCGTCTTCGTCCCAGCTCCTGCCAACCTAGCAGTTCGAAAGCAAGAAATTGCAAGTAGACAAATAGGGACCACTTCGGTGGGAAGGTAACAGCGTTCCGTGTGCTCCGGTGTCTAGTCATGCCTGCCACATGACCATGGAAACTTCTGCAGAAGCAGACAGCGCTGGCTCTTCGGCTTAGAAACAGAGATGAGCACTGCACCCTAGAGTCGGATACGACTGGCTTTCGAGCAAGGGAAACCTTTACCTTTACCTTATGTTTTATGTTTCATTATTTTAAAGTATGTTTTCATATAAAAATTCAAAAGAATTATTACTCATAACTCTGGGCAGAATATTGCAGGGCCAGCACAAGTATTTTCATAACAGCAATAATAATTTCTGGTGTTTCTGTATTAGAGTGTGGCAATAATGCACACTATAATTGCAGAAGTTCATGCTAGCAGCCAGACTGTCCTTAAACTAATTTGTCCTATATATGAATATCTCATATTCATCATATGAAAGTGCTATCTCCTGGCTGTGCATGCTGCTAAAGAGTTCCCATTATGTAGGAGTTAAACAGAAACTTAAATTCTTTTGTCTGCATCACAGAACAGGTTCTTTCCCGGCTGATTCTCATTGAATTCCAAGTCACACAGCCAATTGATAAGCAACCCATTCTCCCTTATGTTGTATGCTCTTGAATTACAGTTATACTTGAGCTCAACTGAATTCTGACCATATTGTCAGGTTTTTTTTTAAGGAATAGAAAGTGTTGACATTTCTGGGCCCTTCTCACACTTAAAAGTTTCCTGAAGTAGCTTAACACATTTATTCCTTAATATATTTTTGAAATATTGTTTCATAGTAGAGTAGCTAGTGCTCAGGATTCTAGCAAGAATTTGTTGCTTCTTTTATATTAATGGCACCCTTAAAAATGAATTCCATTACTGAGAAAATAAGAACTTAAGATTTTAAGAAGAAGTTAAATCCCGGAAAACCATGATTGTCCCAGATTCAAGGTTGGTAAAATTGTTCCGGCCAGTTCAATAAAAATCATGTTAAAGTCCCGGATTTTTAAAACTTACTGATTGTGTATTATAACACAACATTAATATAAATTCGAACTCGTGCCATCAAACGAGTGATTTCCTGCCACATTGGAGTTGGAGTATACCTGGAGACAATTCTTAATAATAATAATAATAATAATAATAATAATAATAATAATAATAATAATAATAATAATAATAATAATAATAATAATAATAATAATAATAATAATAATAATAATAATAATAATAATAATAATAATAATAATAATAATAATGGTTTAATTTCTACCCCGCTTTCCTAGCACAAGTGCCACTCAAAGCGGCTTACAACACATATAAATACAATATCACAGATATAATTACACAATTACAAAAACAGATTGAAAATTAACACATCGCAAGAAAAAATCCCATACAATTAATTTCAAAAACACAAGCCCCATATTACCCCCCCTCCAGCAGTAGCACTCAAAAGCTCCCACTTCCCTGTGCCAAATGCCAGACAGGGGAAGGGCTCGGGTAATGGTAGCTTCCCTCCCCCATACTTGTGAGCGTCCCTCTTCTGACCCCTGGCCAGACAGGACCAGGGGGGAGGGGACAGCGTCCACAGGTGCCACCTATTCATTCCCCACACCGGTGGTGAGGGCGACGGGGCGACCCAGCAAGGTCCAAAAACAATGTGAGTCCTCCGAACCTGCGTTCATCCTCGGAAAAAAAAATGGGGGCCGGCGTCGGTGGCATCCTTTTCTGCTCTCCGGGCAGGCAGGCCCAGAGAGCGAAGGCAGCTGTAGCAGCTCCCACCTGTCTCCACTCCCAGGGCCGATGGCGTCAGCTCCCGGGCAAGACAGGGAGCTCCTCGAGGGCCTGGCGTCGGCGGCGTCCTTTTCTGCTCTCCGGGTGGGCGGGCCCGGAGAGCGAAGGCAGCTGTAGCGGCTCCCACCTGTCTCCACTCCTAGGGCCAATGGCGTCGGCTCCCGGGCAAGACAAGGAGCTCCTCGAGCGGCTGGTGTCCTTGCCTCACACTACTGTTCGATAAGTGTGACCAATGTGTTTCCTGGAACTGAGGATGTTAAGAGTTGACTGCAACATGACTGCTCAGAAATACAACAGATCATCTTACAGTAAGAATTAATTGTTATAAATAAATTCATTTATGTATTGATATATTTAATGTGAAAGTGTTTTATAGCTGTCATTATATTATGTTTGTTTTTAAAGAGGCTATTTTGTAGGTAACTCACCCATTTTTTTATTAAGTATACTTCTGTCCTGGTTTTGTGGGAAATAATTATTACAACTCTAGAAAAGGTTATCTGATGAGAAGAAAGATTTACCTAATTTCACCTTTCTTACAGAAGGCAATCAAATTGCAGAAAATAGCACCTTCCAGCTTGTATTCCAGAAGTACCAGTATTCAGAAACATAATTAATGTACTGGGCAGGCTTACTGGTGGCCTTACTGGTGGCCTTCACCAATAATTTGTCCAAAAACTACATTATATTACAATTATAACTTAAAAAAGAATTACTTCACCACTTTTATGGTACACCTGTAACTTTCCAGTTACTTTTACAGTTATGGCATATTTATTCCTTGGCAAGTCATGAGGTAACAAAGTGGACTAGAGCAAAGTATGATAATTTTGTTAAAAAGTAACTGACAATAATTAATTTAATTAGTTCTGAGGGGAAGACAAAGAGGTATTGGACCTTCCACAGTACCTAACTCCTTTTTTAGGCTTTGGAGCTATACCTGTGGCTAGCAGCCAACCCACGTATCACTGGTCCCTTATTTGTGCATCTGATTTTTTCTTCCCAAATGCAGAACTTTATGTTTTTCCTTGTTGGAACTCATTTTGTTTGTTCTGGCCCACTTCTGCAATCTGTTTAACTCACTGTCTATCCCGATTGAATTCAGAAGCATTAGCACACACGTGCACACATACCCCAGTTTGATGACATCTGCAAGTTCTAATGACCATTCTCTCCCACAACTAAGTCATTTATGAAGCCTTTGAACAACACTTGCCTAGGATGGAACTCTGCAAAATCCTGATTATCAATTCTTTTCAGGATGGTGGGCCACTTCTCTTCAGGACCCGTTAGTGAGTCTTTGGGTACAACATATCAATTAGCTTCAAATCTATCTAACTAGCATATCTAGCCCACACATTTCTTATTTTGCTATTATAATACCATGAGAGACCTTATAAAAAGGCAGGCTGAGTGGCCTCCAAGGGTATACTGTAATTGTTTAATATCTTGTTTTCATATCTTTTTACAAGACCTCTCAAAATATTCAAGAGGCCAACCTGGTAAAAGGTGGGCTGGAGGTTGGTATCATTAAATAGATTTGTGGTTGGTTGACTGGCCATTTTCAAAGGGCACTTAATAGTTTTTCATTGTCCTGGACAGAAATGAATTGTACGGATCCTGCTTGTGCTTCTGTCCTAGGCCTGTTCAACATTTCCCAGAATTACTTGAATGAGTAAGAGATGTTCATTACATTTTCAGATGGTACTAAACTTGAAGGAGTGGCTAATAGTTCAGAAGGTAGACTCAGGATTCAAGAAGTCCTATACAGATTGAAAAAAATGGTCCAAAACAAATAAAACATTTCAACAAAGAAAAATGTAAAGTTCTACATATGGCAGGAAAAATCAGATGTACAAATATAAAATGGGTGAGATGTCTGAAAAATTGAGGTGAGCACATGTCGTATCTATTTCAAAAAAGTAAACTACTAATGAGTTAGCTGATATAAATACCAGGCAAGCTTCTCAAGGAGACCATCAAATAGCTGGTCTGTGAGCAATTTGATTGTTAAATGCTATGGTTTTCTAAGCAGTAACACAAATTCATTGAAAATAAGTCATACCAATCTAATTTTACTGGTGTTTTTTTTAAAAAAATAGGGGCCCAAGCTTGGTATATGAGGAGAATACCGTGGGTATAGTGCTTTTCTGATTTTTGCAGTGCTTTTGAGAAGATTCTTCATGATACAGTATTCTTGTGGCCAAGCTAGTAAAATGTGAGGTAGACAAGGCTATTGTTAGGTGAATTTCTACCTGGCTAACAGGTTATGCTTGGAGACATTTCTCTTCATCCTTGAGAGAAGTAATAGATATGAACCACATGGAGTTGACACATAATTACTCTAATCTCAATCTCATGTTTCCACAGAACCCCAATTTAATCACCACATCTTTTTTAAAAAATTCTTTGCAGTGTAATGGGATAATCCACTAAAAGTATTATGAAACTATTATACTTAAATGCTTACAAAGAGCAAGAGTTTTATAACTCCTACTAGCATAGTTTGCCCGGCGATGCCGGGCTGTTTTAAATTGTGTTTTGCTTTTTTGGGGTTTTTTTGGTTTTGAGTTAAAAATCAACATAGGATGCTATAATTTTTATTTTATTTTTTATGTAACATATGTTTGTTATTTGTGTAAACTTTTGATGTATTGTTATTTGTTTGACTTGTTTTTACTCTTGTGGCCTTTAGGTGGGGCTTTATTGTTTTTTAGTTGTTTGTACTATTCCGCCCTGCAAGTGGGGCTGTTAGTGGTTTTGGTTTTGTTTCACATGTTTTTTCTCTCCTGGCCTCTAGGTGGGGCTTCTTCCAGTAAATAGTCTTTGTTTCTTCATTTCTGTTCGGATCTCGTGGAGGGAGGACGTGCTGGTGAGTTCTCTGGTTTTCTTTCTTCTGGGGTTTTTCTTTGTTTAATTTTTGCGGTGGTGGGCTGGGAGTTGTTTCTGTTTGTTCTTTTTTATTTTGGTTGGGCTTTTGATTTATGTAATTGGTTTGTTTATTTCTGGTGTTGTTTATTTTTGTTATTTCATTATTGTTTTGTGTTATTTGTGGTTGTTGTGTTGTTACAGTTAGGTATTTTCATGTTGTAGTTAGGTGTTTTGTCTGTGCTTTTGTGTTATTTTGGATGTTTTTGTTTGTGTATTTTGGGGTTTACTTTTTTGTTTATTAATGGTATTTTAATTTTTATTTATTTTTGTTTTATTAATTTTTATTAATTTTGGTGTTGGTTGTTGGTGTGTAGGTTTGCATGAAGAACTGGCTGCCTGTCGGTTCCTCCTTTCCCCATTGCTTCTTTGAATTTTGGTTTTGATGCAGCAATGGGGGAAAGGAGGAGCCGGCAGTCAGCCCATTCTTCCACTGGCTGGTAAGGTTTGTTAGGTACTGTGGGGGAGAAGGAGGCAGAGAAGAGCTATCTCTCCCTGATGATGGTTCTCTCCTCTCTGTCTCCTTTCTCTCCTGGCTTACCTAACCGGAGATCGGCAGGCAGCGATCCGTAAGGGGTGGTGCTCTTCCTTGTGGATTGCTGGATGCTGCTTTTGTATTACCTCTGTCAGAAGTACAAAGGCAGCAGCCAGTCATCCGCCAGGGAGGGAGCTTCCCCTGATGAACTGCTGCCAGTTTTTGGGTTTTTTTCCACCCCGGCTCAACTTTCCTTGAGGCCGGCGGTGGTCTCACCATGTCTTCAGTGGGGTAGCGTGGAGGAGAGGGAGTTCCTCTTCTCCCCGTTAGTCCGGGAAAGAAGGCTGGCGCGTGTCTCATGGTGGATTTTTGTGGTTTTTTGTTTTGCGAGGCTGTGAGGCGCTGCATTTGCCTGTGGCAGACTTGTGCTCCCATTGTGTTTTGTAATTTTATTTTTCACGCACTGGCTTTCTCAGCATTCTGCATGCTCACAGCGCACAGGATGCTGGGACTTGTAGTTTTGTGTTTGTGGTTTGCGTTCGTGCAGCGGTTTTTTTCTGTGGCTCAATTTTAATTGGCCAT
Source organism: Bradypodion pumilum (assembly GCA_035047305.1). Taxonomy (NCBI): domain Eukaryota; kingdom Metazoa; phylum Chordata; class Lepidosauria; order Squamata; family Chamaeleonidae; genus Bradypodion; species Bradypodion pumilum. Next base: position 75,561,417 of record JAWDJD010000003.1, read on the forward strand.
GCACGTTCACCAACGTTCTTTTTGCTCATGCCTCTCAGCCTGATTGGCTGTGGCACGGTGTGGCGCAGAGAACATTGGGAATTGAAGTTGCTTCCCTATGTTCGCGTTCGTGGGTGTCCTGCCCCACTGGTGCGTTTCTCAACCCTGCAGTAACCTCCGGACCGGGTTCAGGCGAGTGCAGGAGGCTTGGTACGGGATAGGATGGATGGGTGCAGAAATGTATAGCAAGTTCCAACGGTTAACCCTTGGATTTATAGGAATAGATATGGCTGTTTTGTAACTCTTTGCACTAGCAAGAATCAGAAATAGAATTGCAGAAAATTCTAATATTTCTAGAAGGTGGCTTATACTTTACAAATTATATACTCCTACTAGAACAGCAACCCCATGTTAAGTTTCATCTGTGTAACATGTACTTTGGAAGTCCCATCTCAAGATACCACCATTTCCATAAACAACTGGTGGGCTCCAAAAAAAATTACTGCCACACTGTGGGCATGATATGGTGAGTGTGGCCAGGGGGAAAGCCCTGTGTTGCACCTGAATTAGGACTACTTTATTTCAAAACTGGGATGGGCGGGGCCAACAAGAATTTCTGCTACAGGTTTGGGCGAACTGGTGCGAACCTGCTGATGCCCACCACCGAATTTATGCTTCTATGTTTCTGCTGCACATTATATCACTTCCTTACCATTATGTTGGGTATAGAAATGTGTACTGTAACTGTGTGAAAACATAACTTGGAATAACTGATTGACATAATGAAAGAGTTTGAAGTCTTCATGAAATTATAATTTTCATCGGAATTCTTATGTTTTTTAAATATATGGTTTTGCTTTCACAGTGTGAAGAAAAGTAACCACTTTTTATTATATTCCTAGCAGCTACACAGTATATGTATGGTTGTTATAGCACATTATCACCAGCATTATCAACCTGGTCTGTGTGGATTTGAATGCAGGGAACTTTGATGAATAAGTTGTCCAAATTTATCAGCTGACAGTGTAATGTTCAAGCAGTAGCTTAATTACTGTGATTATGCTAGACAAACATGTTGAAGAAATTATTAATAATTTTCTATTCA